>JALIGU010000006.1:17302547-17688421 GCA_023053565.1 Aquilegia eximia
CAATATACTTCATCAGCAAGACATTGCTGTGTTCCGAAGCTCGGTATTCAAGCCTCGAAAAGGTAGGTTTAGCTTTACTCTTCGCCTCACGAAAGTTGAAGCCGTATTTCCAATCACACAAAATAAGAGTCATCACAGATGCACCTCTTCGGCAAGTATTGGAAAACAAAAACAAATCTACACGAATGGCAAAATGGGCCCAAGAACTCGGAGACCACGAGCTCATTTTCACACCACGAAGTAGCAGAAAAGGGCAAATCGTGGCCGACCTCCTGGTCAATTACGCCATCGACGACAACTCATGGATACCCGATAATGAGGTCATCGACCAACCAATAACAAAGATTCCAATATGGAAACTCTACGTCGATGGCTCCAAAAACTTCAATGGCTCAGGAGTGGGAGCCACACTAATCTCACCGGACGACGCCATCATAGAAAAGTCAGTCCGAGTAAATTTCACCTCAAGCAACAATGATGCAGAATACGAGGCACTCCTCACTGGCATACAAATGGCCATAACGTTACAGGTCAAAGAATTGCGAATCCTAAGTGACTCACAGTTGGTAGTTAGCCAAATTCTCGGCGACTACGAAACAAGGGAAAAGACTCTGAAGCTATACTTGGAGCATACCAAAAAATTATTAAGTTACTTCAACAAGTGGGAAATTCAACATGTCCCACGAGATGACAACCGCCATGCCGATAGCTTGGCATATCTAGCCTCACAAATCGACACCGAGTCACCTCGGACAATACAAATTGACATACAGTCAGCTCCGGCATATGAGGCACAGATACATCAGGTAAATGAAGTTTCAGACTTCATAGATATCCCACCAAGTGAAATAGAAAACTCGTGGATGGGACCAATCATCAATTACTTAAAGGGAACATACCCAGATGATGATTTCGAATTACGTAAACTCGAGCGAAAGGCTAAAAGCTACATTTTACTCGACAAAAGACTCTACCGAAAGTCAACTCGAGGGCCATATCTGCGGTGCCTCCCACCAAAACAAGCGCACACAATTCTCGCTGAGATCCACCATGGAGAATGTGAAAACCATGCAGGGGCTAGGTCTTTAGCCCAAAAAGCAAGAAATCAAGGTTACTTTTGGCCATACATGCAGTCAGATTCAGACAAGTTTGTCCAACACTGTGACAAGTGCCAAAGATTTGCACCATTAATTCACCAGCCAGCTCGAGAACTCAAGACAATCTCAAGCCCATGGCCTTTTGCAATCTGGGGGCTCGACATTGTGGGCCCCATCTTCAGGGATAAATCCAAAAAATGATTCTTACTTGTGGCAACCGACTACTTCACCAAATGGGTCGAAGCAATACCTCTACGACGCATACACCAACAAGATGTTAAAAACTTCATCTGGAAATTCATTATCACCAGATTCGGACTACCACATACTCTAGTCACCGACAATGGTCAACAATTCTGTGGAACGGTAATCGAGGAATTCTACCTCGATTGGAGAATCAACCACGCACTCTCAACACCTCGCTACGCTCAAAGCAACGGTCAGGCTGAAGCCACCAACAAGACCATCATGAATAATCTTAAGAAAAAACTTGAAGCACACAAAGAGAAATGGATAGAGGAACTCGATAGGGTCCTATGGGCTTACAGAACAACACCGCGCACATCTACAGGAATGTCCCCATTTGCCTTATGTTATGGCACAGAAGCCATCATACCAACTGAGCTAAACTTCCTCACTACTCGATCTGAGCTCGTACAATCCAAAGAAAATGAAGATTTATGGGCCCACGAAGTCGACATGCTCGAAGAAAAACGAGACAAAACCATAATTAC
The DNA here is from genome assembly GCA_023053565.1 of Aquilegia eximia. Taxonomy (NCBI): domain Eukaryota; kingdom Viridiplantae; phylum Streptophyta; class Magnoliopsida; order Ranunculales; family Ranunculaceae; genus Aquilegia; species Aquilegia eximia. The sequence goes on from JALIGU010000006.1 coordinate 17,304,379, forward strand.
CACTGCTCGTTACCAACAAGTTTTAAAAAGAAGCTACAACCAAAAGGTCCAATCAAGGGAATTTCAAAGTGGAGACCTCGTCCTCCGACAAGTTTTTTCAAATACTAAGAAGCCTTGGGACGGAAAGCTAAATCCTAATTGGGAAGGACCATATATTGTCAAAACCAACTTAGGAAATGGCGCATACACACTCATTGATGCCGAAGGGGAACAGGTGCCTTGACCTTGGAACTCCAAATTTCTAAAAATCTATCTACCCTGATCACCTTCAAGGGTTGACATCTTTCATTTCCTCACAGTAAGGTTAAACAACAAAACCACAAGGGATTTATACTACAAAACAATCCATTTTGAGCTACATTGAACAACAAGTTGTAATGGCAACCAAGAATTTTTAATTCAGCATACATTTCTTCAAAGGTAAAGTCAAAATAGTTGAATTACAAAATACAACGGACGTAGGGCCAACCGAAGTCGGAATTCCCTACTTATGTTTTACAACACCAAAAGAAACCTCACCACTCTCAACAGAATTACAAATGCAACAATAGCTATCAAGTTTGCTCCTCAGGAAGATCTTGGGTCGCTGCACCAGCATCCTCTTCAGCTCGGGGAGAGAGTTCCTTGTCAGCCTCCACATTCGAAGGAGCAGCTTCGGCGTTATTCTCCTCTTCTGTGTCGAGACGAAAACGCTCAAGAGCGGAAACTTTAATGGCTTCCTTATCTGCAGAGGCATCAAAGTTTTCTACCAATGATGCAAGATGAGCCTCACGATGAAGGCACCTCTCCTCCCAGGCATAAGATATCTGCCGCCACCCCGAAATGCTCTTAACAGACTTTTGAGCATCAGCTTCCCAACTCGCATTCACATTGGCAAGCTGACCTTGAAAAGTCATCACAAACCTCTGGGCCTCATCCAGATTCGCACCATATTCGGCACATTCTTTTTGGGAAGCATCGAGCTTACCCTTCAGACTCTGGACTTCAGCTCGCAATGCCTTGTTCTCAACATTGGCCTTTTGCAGAGCTTCAGCCTTCTTCCTTGCATTCTCGAGCTTCGTAATTCACTTGTTATAGATCACATTCATCTGACATACAGCAAGGGAAACATCAAAAAACCAAGCAAATGACAAGTAGAAGGATAAACCAAATCATAACTTGGTAAGTAAAACTCACCCTATATGCGCAAGACGCAAATTCTTGGGAATCCTCCACAAGAGATCGAGGCTGGATCTTCTTCGCATCCTCAAAGAGAAAACAGTTCTCCATCAACGAAAGGCTCATCTCCTTGTCGTCCCACGCCGAGTCATCGGCCTTCAAATAAGCCTCACGGCAAGGAAATACCGGCAAAAACCGATTCGCCTCACCGGCAGCAAAATCTTCTCCCACGTCGACGGCCGAAGGCTTAGTCGACTTAGAGGAAGGAACTTGTGCTTTTCCTTTCCCCATATCCTGAGCTGGTCTATCGACCTTCGGCGTGGTCACAGGCTCAGATACCCTAGCTGGGGCTTTCCTCTTCTTAGACTGAGGAGCAGGATCGATTGACCTCGAGCCGAAAAAGTCACTCAGATTCAGCGCATTTGGAACCTTACTCGCCAGATGAGTAGACCCACCAGTTAGGGGAAATTCAGCAGACTTCTTTGGTGGGGCCATGGGCAACGCAGCCACAACCTCAATTGGCAAATCTCCAGGTCGAGCTGAGACCAACTCCGCAACTGGCAGGGCTACAACGAGCTCCCCTTTCTTTCGCCTGACTCTCTTCGGCCCTGGAGCACTAGAGGTACCGCAGAAAAACGTGCCAGATGGGGTAGCAACTTCCTCTTCTCTGCCCACGATTTCTCAGCAAAGTCAGTTATATTGCTCGGATGCAAACGCCTGTCGATATGCTCGTTATAATCTTTGGTTTGACCTACAAAACGCATAAGTCAAGTCAGCCAAAAGTCAACCTCGTAAATATAAGATAAAGTCACAAGACATACGTTCACCTATGCTCGGAATCGTATATCGACATAGGAAGACACTGGGCTGAACAAACTGACCCCGGATTCTATACACAGGGGAGTTCTTCCAACCATCATTCGAGGTCGGAGGATTAAATAGCTTTGCTGGGCCACAACTCCGCCTCCTATTTAAGGAGCAAACATAATCCCCACTCCGATCGGTCACACAGGTGAAGTAAGCAACAACATCAGACTTTACAATATCGGCCTTATATAGCCTGTTCAACTCCTCGAAGATCAACATCGATGTCCAAAAACTGGTGGGCATCATAATGGAAGCTACGTCGTAGTGATTCAACACATCACACACGAACTTACTAAATGGAAGACGCATGCCCCCCCTCAGTTGGGCAAGACAGATTAAGGTCGAGGTTGTATCCCCACATAAGTCAAAAAGCCTATCAGGTACCCTATACATTTCAAGGTCGGGTATCCTAATGTTAAACTCAGCTCGAATTTCCGGAAATGACCTCCTAGCTTCCTCTACACTAAGGACCCTACCACTAGTAGTCTCCTCGTCATTTATTTCAACTCGACTACCACTCACACTAACTTCAATATCCTCTTCATTCTCACTTACACTTTTCGACCCCTTATCACTCATTTTCCCGATGGATGTATAAGTCTGATTATGCCAAATCAACGGAAAGCAAGTTCCGGCAAAGAGAAACACAAGTTACAGAAACAGAAAAAGCTTCAAAACCTCAACAATGGCGGAAGTTTTCAACAAACAGCACCAAAATAAACCCAAACCACAATGGATACAACAAAATCAAAGAAATCTAACAAGAGATACAGGTAATAATAGCAGACAATGAAGAACAAGCAAGAACAAACACATAAACGATGAAGAACAGCAATGGGAATACGCAAGAGAAGAAAAGAAGAAGAAGAGCAAGACAAAAGAACAAGTTACCTTGCGCTAAACAGATGCAGAAGTCTTAAATCCCAAGCAAAAGAAACCCTTGGTTTTCTAACCTTGCGGTTAGGTTTTATAAAACCCAACCACTCCATTTTCACCGCTCAAATCAATCTAAATCAACGGTCCGATCTGGCGATGACGATCCAACCGCTGGAACCCTTGATCTCCCTCCCATTTCGGTTACTTTCTAAAAAATCAAAATTCAAACTACATTTCCACGTGGCTTACATAGCACATCCCCCCATAACTGCAATCATTTCTCTTGTCTCGAAAACCCACACTTACTTACTGCGGCACGCAATGGAATCTTTGCTCGCATCGGAAATCGAGAGAGAACAACCCATTAGACCCTATTACCTTCTCTATTTTTTATTCGACTTGAGTCCAACACATCCAAAAACTTACTTTCTTGCCTCAACTCAAATAAAAAAGGGGCTATGTGTATACCTATTCACACAACTCGACGTGAATTCGACCCTACTCGACGTAACACTACTTTTACTCGAGCTCACTTCGTGAATTCTATTCGACCATCTCGACGTAACACTACTTTTACTCGAGCTCACTTCGTGACCACAAATACAAACCCAATTCGACCTTAAAAGGACTTTATTCGGCATAAGCCTATTTTTATCCGAGCTCACCCGACGTGGAGCTACTTTTATTCGACCTACATCGTCCTTATTCAAACACTATATGTTTTGATCCCCTTCAGTTACAATATATTTTCAGATCCAAAATATCCGTCCATTAATTGACCACACCGTTGGGCAATTAATGAGCTATCCGTTGTCCCAATCACCTATATATACGAACTACGTAGGCTTGATTCTGGGACTTGGTCACTCTCAGATACGTAGGCAACTATCTAAATCAGATAACTCAGCCATTTTCATAACTTCATCTCCTCCTCCTCTATTTTTCGATCATCTTCTCCGACCTACGAAAACCCAAATTTACTTACATTTACAGATAGAGTCAATGATTTCATTGAACCTCTAACCAGATAATAGAGAACTACAGAAGTTATTAAATGGTGGCCTAAAGAACATGTTATGCAAATTCTTGCAATTCCCTTATCTTCGAATTCACATCCAGATGTCGGAATTTGGGATGCAGATAAATTTGGTAAATAACTGTGAAATCAGCAAGAGAATGCTTCAATCCATCTCTACATCGCAGTCGCACCAGCTCATGTGTTTTAAAGAAATTTGGAAGCTCAAGATGCCTTTTAAGCTCAGATTCTTGATTTGGCAGATTTGTACCGATAATCTTCCAACAGCGGAAAAGCTTGCCAAATACCATTGTCATGTTGAACAGAAATTTCTGTTATGTAACTCATTTGTTGAGAATGGGATCCACTAGCTTATTCATGGAGTGTCAGTTTGCACAAGCTATCTGGTGGGATGTGGATTCTTGAACACGTTCATGCAGATTCGCCCTCGATCCTTGGCTATGTTTATGAAAGAAAGTTTCAAGTTGTTCAATAAACTGCCTTATGAAACCTTTAAACAATTGTTTGTTGAAGCTTTATGGGAAATTTGGCTTGCAAGGAATCATCTAGATTTCATAATGAACTAAGAAGTCCACAACATGTCCTTCAAGCTAGCTGGAAGTTGGTAAGGATCATGAACTCATCTCCAAAGATTATAGATAGTGATGTGCCACAAAATTTCAACACTCAAAACAAGCTTGTCCTTAACTCTTGGATGGTGGTCAGTTGGAAAAACCGTCCCCCAATGTGGTTCAAACTTAACACCGATGGATCTGTTATATCTTCTTATGGAGTTGGTAGAGCGGGGGCAGTGTTAAGAGATAGTCAAGGTGGATTTATTTTTGGTGCGGCACAAGCAATCACAAATGCATCTCCGTTACTGGCTGAATTTCATGCTCTTAAGCTTGGATTGTTGTTGGCGACCAAATGTGGGTTTCAAAGACTGTAAATTGAGATTGACTCACAATGTATGTTCAACATCTTTAAGTCAACAGAAGATAGCCCAAGATCTGTCAAAGAGATACTGCGAGACATTCAAGATTTTCTATCTATATTGGAGCAGTTTGAAGTCAGCTGGAACTATCGCGAAGCAAATACAGTTGCTGACAGTTTTGCAAACTTTTCGTCAAAACAAGCTATTGGAATCATGGAAGATAAGATGGTGCAGTTCTACCAAAACATTCCACGACATTTTGCTCAAGATGTTCTTCCTCCTTTTAATTCTTTTTGGTGGTTAAAACCACCTACTTTTTGTACAAATTTGTCTAGCTGCTGATGTATTGGGTATAGGCACCCCTCGTTTAGTGCCTAATGTATAAATAAATAAAATTAACGATCTTTAGCAAAAAAAAAATCTTTTTTTTAGTGTTTATGGTGACTTTGGTGTGCAAAGATAAATGAGGAAATAACTAAGCTTGTGTCTAGGTCCATTTGGGAATGGGTTTGCAACTTTGCATTGACCTAAATATATGGCACTGCGTAACCCACTTTACGCGACTCTCACTTTTGGTTACATGTTCAAGTTAAGTTTGTATTAGGGTGCAGTAGATATATGTCTTACCGTTTCAATCATGCAAGACTTATTCAAAAGGACATGAAGAGATTGTTTCTTATTGAAAAGTGCTTTGAAGTCAACAAATTTTGGACTAAAATACCCACCCTAATTATAGTATGATCATAGGTCAAATCATATATAACAAATTTTTTTTTTGAACAAAACACTCTAACCTAGGTAGGGAGTGATTAACCCTAGTGGGAAAGGGCAAAGTCGGAATTGCACAAAAATATAACACTATGATTCGACCTAAAATCATAAGTCTTTGTCCTTTTCAACAAGTCAACAAAAAGTACATATCCTTTTCAACCACAACTTTCAATAAGATTGTCCTTTATAAAGGGTTGACCCAAAAGAGATTTTCCTTCTCACTAAGAAAAACATGATTGGTGTCCTTCTTAAAAGTTACTTCTTCACTCATTGTATTGGGGTGCAATAGATGTATGTCTTACCGTTTCAATCATTGTATCGTTCAACTTGGATGTACCGTAGAAAGAATTGGTTTTGTTTTAATTCCTCCGTTACATAAACTCAACTTCAATTTAGAGGAATTTGGTTTTGTTCTAATTCATCCACCACATGAAAATCAATCGTCTAACTATTGGAGTACTTGAAGGTCATCTTTTTGTTTTGGATTATATTTGTGTAAATTATATTCAGACATCGGTAATGAAGAAGTACAATGTCAAAGAGTCTTGGGCCGAGCAATTTTGGTTGCAGTTCCACAATTGGATCAATAGCCAATCTTATTCATTTCAATGCGAAATGACCCAAATTAAGAATTCGTGGTCCTTAACACTAATAATAAAAAAAGCATGGAGTTTCAAAATTTAAGCCTACTAGATTATTAACTTCGAAATGTAGACTACTGGACTCAGTAAACAAAGCATGGATACTTTTAGAATCATGTTATTCACTCGGGTAAATGGGCTTTGCACGGGTTGACCGGCTAATTACCGGTGTTTAATAGCGGAAATTTACATTGGTAAATTTTAACCGAAAAAAAAAACATCTTAATGTATGTGGGAAAAAGACGTATTAAAAGAGTGTGAATCGATAAGACCTGATCGGTGTGGCCCCAGGGGGCGTCTGGGTAAATTTCCCCGAACCAATTTGCCCGGTACCAAAGGTAAATCTTTTGGTAAATTTTTTTTACCCTCAACTTATAAAATACCTAGTTGTCCAGATTTAATCTAAACCATCATCCAAGTATTTTTCTTATTTTAGATCTAATCTAAACCATAGGTGAAAATATCATTTAGGGTCGGATATCCGATCCCCCAAAAAACGGAAAATATCGCAGATATCCGACCTCCTGTGTCGAATTTTATTGGTTTGGCAAATTCAAAAAAATCTGTATTTTGATGATGATGATGAATAACAAATTGAGAAATTACTGGAGCTTGGTTTGAGACTTTGAGTTGTTGTTGTAGATCTGCAAACTGGTGAAAAATGAAATCTTGTTTCTGCAAATTGTAGATATGGAAGTGGAGATGTGTTGTAAATCGATTGTTGGTCGAGAAGAGAGAAATTGCAGAGATGGGTATACCATCATATCTGAGAATAACCATTGTTTTTATTGAAGCTTGAGACTTTGTCGAGATGAATTGGTGGTTTATAAACCAAATAATGCTTGGATGAATTTGAAGAACATAGAATTCCACTCGATGAATGAAGAAACAAGATGGGGTGTAGATGAAACCGAGACCAGATCTGATGATGTGAGGATAAAGTTGCAAATCTCTGTTGTGTCGGCCGAGAGCATACATTAGATTCAAAACTGGAAATAAATTTGATGTAGATATGAAAGTATGAAACTGGAGAGTTGTTTTTTCTGATTGTGGAAATGTAAAAGAGATTGTGGAAATCGAAAATTTCATATATTTCGATAAATATCGGTTTTTGCCGATTTATGCCGCGAATATCCGATAAATGCCGACCGGCATGGGGTGTTTTAATATCCGTTTATATGCCGTATGCCGTACCGTGCCGATCTTCAAAAAAACGGAAAATATCGCGAATATCCGACCGGCAAGAACGATATTTTCACCTATGATCTAAACCACATATGCTTGTGTGTGAATAGATTAATTTACAACCAAGCCATCCTCTATTCATCTTCTTCAAGAACAACAACCTAAAATCTTTGAACATTTCTCTCAAATAAATTCTTTTTCAGGTCTTTGTGATTTTGTAGATGAGGTAGTATGTATTTATAATTTCAAAGAAAAGGTTATTGAAACTAACAATTTCCATTTATGATTTCAGGAAATCAAAAGAGATTATATAGTAGCTTCACTTCTGACATTATTTTCTTCATAAAAAAAATAGTAGCCCACATCTATAGTCAAACATTTCAATATGATGGAATTGCAACTCAAAAATTAGATGCCTGACTTTGGATTATTATCAGGTGAAGAACCATTGAAGCATAGATTTGATAAAGAAAAAAGTGATTATAAAACAGTTCCAATGATTGAAATAACAAAAGATGCAATTGAATCAGATGAACCATGAAGAAGATGAGTTAATTCAGGGTAGGTTGTATTTTCAAGTTTAGGGCTAAAAGTGTAACTTTAGGGGTTTGACTTGGTAAAAAATAATGGACTGTTTCACTTAACAGAATCAAACAATTATCTGAGTGGAAAAAACAATTACTCAACTAATGGGGTGTATTGTTAAAATGCGTTACAAAAGGGGCGTGTTCGGACAAAATGACCCTATCTTTTACCATTATCAAACACCAGTGAATTTGCAAATTCTATTTACCTTGGTTGATCATTCCCCAGATACTCTATTTGCTCGGTTAACCAAATTTGGTGAAAATCTACCCAAAAAATTAAGTTGTTACCAAACAGACCCTAACTTTATCATGTTTTCACACTAACATAGGGGATTATGAGACAATAATGGAACCTGTTATTTTGATTTACACCATTACACTACAGACTATCAAATCTAAAGCTAAGACATCAGTTCTAAACTCTAAATAACGCGTGAATCACATTTTCCATTATTCAAAATTCTACACTACACCTCAACTTGTTCTGGTTGGGTATTGCACAACAGTTTAAATATCTTTCATCATTTCCTACTAGCTGCCTCACACGACTAACAAGATAGTATAGTAGCTCATTTGATTTTCAGAATGTTAATGTGACTTTATCCTTCATGTGGCTTAATGATAAGATGATCCTAAGTGAAGAAAGTAAAGACGCATTCTTCCTTGCGGTGTATGCAACCTTACAGATTCTCCACTTAACAAAAGCACGATGTAACGCCTCTAAAATCCAATTATAGGTGATCAAGCCAAGACTGACCTCCAAAGTCATAATATTTATCATCTATCCTCCATGAAAATTTACCATTTTATTTTTTATTATTATTATCAAGAAATATCAAAAAATATCAAATGAATGATAATTTCACACAAAAATAATTATCTACGTTTTAAAATGAATTTCATGCAAATCCCAATTAAAAAAAATATATTTTGACAAAAACGCTCATGTTTTGGCAGTTAATTTAAGTTGGACAATGTTGTCCACTGGCAGAAGGAACAAAGTTGTCCTTTTTAATAAAAATTCACCATTTTGCGTTTTTTTTTTAAATTATCATTAATGAACAAAGTTGTCCTTTTTAATGAAAATTCATCATCATTGAAATCATGGTGGTGCTACGAAGTATAAACTATGTTTTTTCAATCTCAATGGTAATGTAAGAAAACAAAATCTTACTACATGTTTGGATTTGTTGAGTACCATAAAGACTTGATGAGCTGATGAGTAGATGTAATGACCAATTCCATGACCAAGTAATAAGAACTGTTTTTCGTCTATCTCAAAGTCATAAAATGATGGTGAAACATTTAGAAAAATAAAGAGAAGTGAACTAACCAGAGGTTAACATAAAGGTTGTTGATTAGAAGTTTTGGTCATCTATCTCAACCGATAGTAGGACTACCGAAGAAAATGAAAATGATATATAAGATATAATCGATAAGGACATAGATTGATGTATAGAGATATACAAAACTGATTTGAATGCAAATATCATTTGGTCGACATGTTGCAACGCAAAATCGTAGATTAAGGTGTAACTTAGTAATCAATGAATAAGATGAAGACAATTAATTAATATACACGATATGACTTAGAAGAAGATTAAAAGGAGAACAAGATTTGTTTAACAAACAGCAAATACTTAAATAACAGTATGTATCATGAAGATGATTATGAAATTAGTTAAATAAAAGTACACTTCTAGTTAGTTGATTGAAAATATATCGTCTGTTCATACTGTTGTAGAATGAACAACAAACATTCAACGCTATATCCCTTATTTCCTTCAAGAATTCATTGTGTTCAAAGTTCAAATACATACATATTGTATATACTTATGCATGTTGCGCACAACAAGTCTGTGTCTATCCAGCTGCTTATCGATAAGACTGAACCGTCCAAGTCCTTGATTGTTGGTAGAACCGTTATGAATCCATCTTTGTTCTTTGAAAAGAATCTTCCAGGAGGCAAGTTTGATAGATTCTAGTTGTTATATGCCAAAAAGTCCCAATCCTACAAAAGAAGGCTAGTATAGAATTTAGGACTCAACATTTTCTTTTATTTTTTTTCATTGGCCTTTTTTTCTTCTGAGTTTCATGTCGTTATTCAATCAGTCTCAACCTATACAGATAATACATACAAATAAGAAACAAAGATACATGCAATAAACACATAAGTGGCAGTAACAAATAATTTTGCTTATAAATTAGGCACACTCATTGAGAGCAAAACCTTTGCTACAAAAATCTCTTTGTTCTTGGCTCTGAAGTTATTTTGTTTGATCAAGAGTGTCTCTGATCAACTTATGTTTATAGTAATTCATTTTTCTGAATATGCATGCCTAATGCCTTGATAGTTGGAAACAAATGCAATTGCGTAAAAGTGAACCAAACAGATAAGCGTTTGCCATACAAAAATTGCAAGAACAGACGAGTTGGATTAACCATTTGATTCAAGTAATTTAGTTTAATTTGATTTGAACGATTTGTTTATTCAAATATATTTAATCAAATTAAGTAGGAGAACACATTATAAGGGTAACTAAAAAGAATGAAAACTAATAACAACCCAGAAAACCCCAATTTGAATTGAAGTAGTATATATGAGATTACGATCAAAGAAAGAAGATGAAAGGAAAAAGGAGAAGGAGATGTACCTTCTAAAATCTAAATTCTTTGGTTGGTAGATGTGCAGAGAGGGAAAGAGTTGCAGAGAACGGTGTGAAAGTAAGAATGGTTTTTGTTTTGGGAAGAAAGAAAAGTCGAAACAGTTTACGTGGGTTTTCACATTTTTTGAGTGTGTTTGCTTTAAAATACCGAAATACCCTTGGTTAGGGGTGTTTTTCTCATACATAAACTGATAATAATTACTAGCATGAGATGCCCAGACCGTGTTAGTATATTGCGAAGGGGTGCTTCTTACTTTAAAAGGGCCAATAATGATACAATTGATCAATTCGATCAATATTAAAATACTGAAGGGGAAGACAATATATAAGTAGAGTGTAGTTAGGAGGCTGTGTTAACATAGGAGCGTATAATGTAAGCAAAGTATAGGTAGGAAAATTCAAGTGTAGGGAAGACTCGAATGATGTGGTTGATGACATGGTTTGCTAAAGAAAGGTTTGTTGTATACTTGTATTGTTGTCATTATTCATTAGTTGAGCTAATTGTTTGAACTTTTATAAGTTGATCTATTTACTACGTAATGACTAAAAAGGAAGTTAAAATTGAGAAAAAGGTATATCATATTGATATCTGAAAATAGAAGTGTGATGATTGGAGTTGTGATGTAAAGTATGATGAGCACGACTGGAGTTGCGTGAGGAGTAGAAAATACGAAGAGGAGGGAAGAGATTTTGGGGACGAAGTATGGAAGGAGGGTGTGGAAGAAGAAGGCATGTCTGATGGGGTGGGCCAGACTGGCTGAGTTTGGTTGGATTGGGTTGTTATTGGAAACGAAAAATGTAAGCAAAGTATAGGTAGGAGAATTCAATTATGTGGTTGATGATATGGTTTGTGAAAGAAAGGCCTGTTGTATACTTGTATGTTGTAATTATTCATTAGGTGAACTAATTCTTTGAACTTTTGTAAGATGGCTTGTTTATTATTTAATGACTAAAAAGAAAGTTCAAATGGAGAAAAGGGCATATTATATTGATGTATGAAAACATGGGTATACTAAGTTACATTTGGAAGTTTACTTTATGGAAGAGATCATTTTAATATGCCATTCCTATTTGAAATTTGAGTAAAAGAGGAGAAATGCTCTGGTTGTTTTTGGTTGTTTAGTATGTAGAAGAGATAATTGTACTGACTTTTACATGTTCGTCGAAACAGAACTGATTTTTTTCCAAGAGCCAACCAAGGAGGAACAGAAGATAGCAAGTAATTAGACGTGGATATAAACAATCCAGTCAAATATTGAGTTTGACTTGACACAAACTTGATGGATTCATAACCTTATTCTTCATAACTAGTACAATTTATCAGGACTCCTTTACTACAGAGAATAAAAGAGGAGAAAAGTGATGATAACTTATATTGCTTATCAAGATTCCTTTGTCACGGTTGCAAAAAGTCAACGATTATGTGGATATTGCAACACAGAAGATTGTTTGTTTGCTCGTATGTATCGGGGATTCAATATAGTATAGGAGCATAAAACAACAATAAAGAGGAGCCATTTAACCTTGAGATTTCAATAATAAAAAAAAAGTATTTACATTTTACATTAAATATATTAGACAATTGTATTGAACGTGTTTTTCCATTTCAGCAGATCACTTACATAAATGATCTGTTATTTGTAGTTCTACCCGAATAACAATTAACTTTCTATTTTATTTGTCTTCATAGCTTGCATGTATCATTTTGTTCCATATGCGTAACATGTTAGGATGCATGTATACAAAAAATAGAAGAAGGGTTTTATCTATGTATTAATTAGGTACCAACAAATTTTGAGTACACAATATTCAGAAAAAAGAAAATGTATACAAAAGTAGTTGTACCAGTTATGTGGTGAATTACCTTGATAGTGTTTAATTTCGCCCAAATATTTTGTACCCCCCTTACAATTGAAACATAATGTATGCATATGAACCCCTTTTTACGTTGTGTTTTGCAAGTCTTTCCTATATGATCATTGTAAATGTAGTGTAAATTCGATACCGGAAATTTGGAGAAGATGATCGGAAAAAGGGAAGGTTTTAGTGAAGAGGAGTGGCTGAACTATCTGAGCGGTGATAGCTGCCTACGTATCTGGAAGGGGTCGATCCAGAATCAAGCCAAACGTAGTTCCTTTTATAGGTGGCTTAGGTTGTGGATCAAATAATGACTCAACGTTCGAATCATAAAGTGTACGGATATTCAGGGATTCAATGAGATAGATTCGTAACTGTCGTATGATTTGGAGTTTGAATGTGTCGAACTCGGTGTTCGGAGAAAGTCAGCCCCAAGTCGGATGTCCTCGGATTCTTAGGAGATTGGGATTTGAACAGAAGTGAATGAAATGTGGTTTCATATGAAGTCGGATGAAATAGGTGCAAGGTCGGTGTTTAGTATACCGAGTTTAGTGAGATTATGATTTGAATGGAGGTGAGTGAAGTGTGATTAGATACGAAGTCGGATGAAATAGATGTAATGTCGGTGTTGGGCATTCCGAGTAAGAGAACTCGGTAATGGGTATATACATAGCCCCTTTTCATTTGGGCTGAAGGTTGGTAATTAGCTTTAGGGTAAATGAAAATGAAGTCGGCTGTTAAGATATGTTCCATGGAATGCCAAGAGGTAAAGATTCCGTTGTGTGCTGATGTGAATGATAGCTTAGATTTTCGAGGCTTAGGAGAATGATTGTTCCTTGAGATACGTGTGTTGTCTGCACACGTGGGAGTCACTTGCGGTTTTTTGAATTTTGAAATTTGAAAGATCGGACGTGGTTTGGTGGGAGAGTGAAGGGTTGGGCGGTTAAATTTTAGGGATTAACATCTGACCGTCAATGATTGAGGAGGTGTGCGGTTGAGATCGTGCACATGTTTTTATAAAACACTTTGCGTGTAACTGCTGGAAGAAACCAAGGGTTTTCGTACTGGGTTTAAAGCTGCTGCTTAGTCTTTTCGAAGGTAAGTCTTTCTTTTCTTCTCCGTTTTCTGTCTTTCTCCTTATGCCTGATTTGCTTTGAGGTTGTTGTTGCTTTTTCGTTCACGTTGCCGGAATTTGTTGCTTGAGCCTAATTTTGGTGTTTGCATTTGCGTTTTCGTTCCTGTTTGTTGCTTTTCCTTTGATTTTCTGTTTTGTTTTCTGCTTTCCGCCATTGTTGCTCTGCATCTGTTCTTCATTTCATTTGGTGAAGATGAGTAGTGGTAGTGAGCGAGTTAGCGAGAATACTGGTGGTGGTGAGCCATGTACTAGCCGAGCTGTAGATGATGAAGAGATATTTAGCTGACATGAGATAGATGTCGAGAGAGCTCGAAAAGCCTTTCCGAAGGTGAGAGAAGCATACGACATTAGGATCCGAGATCTCGAGATGTATAGGGTAGATAGTAGGCTTTTCGATCTTGGTGGGGATGACACATCGACTCTGATATGTGAGGGTCAACTGAGAGCTGGGATGCGACTTCCCTTCTCGAAGTTTTTCTGTGACATCCTGAATCATTATGATAAAGCCCCCATAATGATGAACAGCAGCTTCTGGCGGGTTATGCTAATATTCGAGGAGCTGAACAAGCTCGGCTATGACATATGCAAGGCTGACGTCGTTGCGTATTTCACCTGTGTGGAGGGTCGGTCTGGTGATTTTTCCTTTTCGCTTAATAGGAGGGCTGAGCATGGTCCTCACGACCTTTACAATGCACCGAGTTCCAATGATAATTGGAAGAAATTGGCCTGCTATAGAATTAGAGGCTCATTCATCAAGCCTAGTGCCTATCTGAACCATTTGCGCATTCCCCGTATAGGTATTTAGGTCGTTTGCTTTGTATTTTGCACTTGCTTTATTTCCGTGTTCCTCCGTGGTCTCTGACTCGTTTTGTAGGTACTGTAGATTATACTCGGGATTATAATCAAAAGATTGACGGGCGTCTCCTTCCGGGTAACATTCTCGAGTTTGCAGAAGAGTCTTGGGAACGCAAGCGTGAGATCTTGCCTCATCTTGCGCATCTGTTTAAGGATCCCCGTCCAAAAAAGGTGCTGGTGGTGCACGTATCGAGCCAGCAGTCTCGAAGGTAAAGAGAGTCAAAAAGAAAAAGGACTTACCTACCGCTGTGGCCGTTGCCACAATTGCTTGTCCTCGACCCGGAGATCCACCTATACAAATCCGAGCCGCTCTATCGATGGCCCCAAAGCCCATTCCTGGTCCACCAGGTAGCCAATTCGGTAGGGGGGAGATCGAGCTGGAGTCCTCGAAGAAGAGGAAGAGCTCTAAGTCGGCGGGTGTAACCGTCGCTGCACCTGGCATAACAATCTTGAACGATGCTGAGAGAGCTGGGAAAGAGAGGGAGGCTCAGCGAGCTCGTGCCCAGCAAGCGAAGCAGCAGAAAGGGAAGTCGGTCCAGCAAGATGATGAGGTTCCTCCGACTCGCCCTGCTAATGGCCATTTTGCTCCTGTATTTCCTTACAAGGATACTTATGTGAGATTCAGTGATGCTGCTTGGGAGGATGAAGATATGTGTATCACCCTGATGGAACACATGGCTTTAGATGCTGATGGGGCTCGGGTATGCGAGCGTTCGATCATGGACGACTTGAGGGATCTGAGCTCGTCTATGTACAAGGTATATTCTATTCGATTTTTCCATTCCTTCCCCAATACTTGCATTGGCTAATCTCGGGTGATCCCTCGTTTCAGATGAACGTTATTCCTTGCAAGTGGATGGCTCTGCTCGAGAGAGCTAATGAGAAGGAACGGGAGGCCAGGAAGGCTAAGGAGGCACTTGCTGCCGAACGTGCCGAGTTGAAGAAGCTGCGTGATCGGCTAGACAAGGAGGAGAAGAAAGTGAGGGCCCTCAACAATGAAGTGTTGGAGGTCAACAATGAAGTGTTGGAGGTCAACAAGAAGAATGTCGTACTTGATGCCGAGTTGAAAGCTATAAATGAGAGGTATGAGGCTGACAATGCCAGGTCGGTTGAGAGCATCACCGCTTGGCAGAAGATGGCTTATTACTGGCAGCGACGTGGAATCTGTCGTGAGCTGAAGCTTAAGGGAGTCATTCCCGACTTTGATCCCTTAGCCGATAATGAGCAGATCAATGCCGAAGCCCAAGCCCAATTCGAATCAGATCAACAAGTGGAGAGGGAGAGAGTTGCTAACCTGGCTAGTGAACTCGAGCGTGATGATGAAGTGGTCGAGGCTAGTGCGCAGGTTGATGAGATCGGCGTGCAAGAGGGTGAAGGAGCTGAGGCCATGGATCATGAGGCTGTTGCCTAGCTTTTTTCTTTGTTTAAGAGATGTGAGGTTTTTGTTTTTGTTCATTTCTGAAACAAGTATCATGCTGTATGAAACTGAAGTGGTATACTCTCGACTCTTGTCGGTTTTTGGAATGTGAATGGTTTAAATATATACCTCGTTTTGGAAGAAGTTGTTTTATCCATGTAGGTAATCTTTTGCATGCCTTAAATAGTCTAAGTATAGAATTGATGCCTTAGCTTGAAGTGTGTATTCTATGGAATGTACGCCTTAAGATATTTTCCATTCCACGGTCTATCGACTCGGTTTCCTTCATGATCAATTAACCTGTATGCTCCATTACCCAAGTCGGATTGAATAATGTAGGGTCCTTCCCAATTGGGGTTGAATTTTCCATCGCCCGCAACCTTGGTGTTCTGAAAGGTTTGTCTTAAGACCAAGTCTCCTGGTCGGAAAGTCCTTGGCCTTACTCTTTGATTGTAGCTCCTCCTTAGTATTTGTTGGTAACGAGCTGTTTGTATGATAGCCTTATCTCGCCTTTCTTCCAACATGTCTACCTCATGTGCTAGGAGATTTTCGTTTTCCTCTGATTCTACCAATTCCGACCTAGTTGTTAAGTAAGTTAACTCGGTTGGTATAACAGCTTCAGTACCGTAGCATAATGCGAACGGTGAGACGCCTGTTGAGGTGCGTGGAGTCGTTCTGTAGGCCCATAGGACTCTATCTAGCTCCTGTATCCACTTATCTTTTTCCGCCTCTAACTTTTTCTTGAGCGTATTCATTATTGTCTTGTTAATGGCTTCAGCCTGGCCATTGCTTTGCGCGTATCGTCTTGTAGATAGTGCGTGATTGATTCGCCAATCCGAGTAAAACTCCTTAATCGTGTTACCACAAAATTGTTGGCCATTATCAGTTACCAATGTGTGTGGTAGGCCAAATCGAGTGATTATGTATTTCCAAATGAAATTCTTGACCTCTTGTTGTCTAATTTTCCGAAGTGGAATTGCCTCTACCCATTTAGTAAAGTAATCGGTGGCAACTAAGAGATATCGTTTTTTATTCCTATCCCTCGAAAACGGTCCTACTATATCGAGCCCCCACATGGCAAATGGCCATGGGCTGGATATCGTCTTGAGATCTCTCGGGGGTTGATTTTGTAGAGGAGAGAATCGTTGACATTTGTCGCAATGTTGCACAAAGATCTCCGAGTCGGCCTGCATGTAGGGCCAGAAGTATCCTTGATTTCTTGCTTTCTGTGCTAGGGAACGAGCCCCGGCATGGTTTCCACACTCTCCCTGGTGAATTTCTGCTAGGATCATCTGAGCTTGTTTAGGTGGTAAGCATCTGAGGTAAGGTCCTCGGACCGATTTTCTATATAGCCTTCCATTTAAGATCAAATAACTATTAGTTTTTCGTTCTAGCTTTCTGATTTCCGACTCGTCGTTTGGATAGACTCCCTTGATATAGTTCATTATTGGACCCATCCACGAGTCTTGGATTTCTTGTTCAGATATGTTAATGAAGTCTGAGATTGTATTGACGTGATGGAATTTATCTTCGTATGCTGGAGTGTTTCTTATTTCGACCTGTATTTCCCTGGCTGTTTCCGTGTCGACTTGGGATGCCAGGTAGGCGAGACTATCTGCGTGGCGGTTTTCGTCCCGGGGAATATGTTGGATTTCCCATTTCTCAAAACTGCTTAGCAAGCACTTCGTGTATTGGAGATATAACTTAAGTGTTTCTTCTCTTGTTTCATAATCTCCAAGTAATTGACTTACCACTAATTGAGAATCACTGTAAATCTTGATTTTTTGCAAGTTAATGTCCTTTGCCATAAGTAAGCCCATTACCAGGGCCTCGTATTCCGCATCGTTATTCGAAGAGGTGAACTTCAGCCGTATTGACTTCTCGATTATTACATTCTCGGGGGATATGAGTGTCACACCTATCCCGACTCCGTTATTATTTTTGGATCCGTCTACATATAACTTCCACATAGGTTCTCCTTGTGGGAAGTCGTCACGCGGTTCTTCCTCGGGTATCCAGGTGATATCTTCGATTGGATAGTCAACAAGCAGGTCGGCCACAACCTGGCCTTTCTTACTATTCCGAGGCGTAAAAATGAGTTCGTGATCCCCTAGCTCCTGGGCCCATTTAGCCATTCGACTTGATTTGTTCTTATTTTCCAATGCTTGCCTCAACGGGCCATCAGTTATAACTCTAATTTTGTGCGACTGAAAATATGGTTTCAGCTTCCTTGAGGCGAATAATAGGGCCAACCCTACCTTCTCGAGACTAGAGTACCTGAGTTCAGATTGGAGTAGAGTTTTACTAATGAAATAAATAGGTCGTTCGTTACCTTGTTCATCTCTGAAGAGGACAGCGCTGATTGCATGGTCGGAGCTGCCGAGGTATAACCCGAGTACGTCCCCTGGCTGGGGTACCGTTATGACTGGTGGAGTTGCCAAATAAAGTTTCAGCTTGTCGAATGCCTGTTGGCATTCTGTCGTCCACTCGTATTTGGAGCCTTTCTTGAGTAGTTGTAACAATGGTCTCTGTTTGTCGGATGCACGAGCAATGAACCTGTTTAGTGCGGCTAACATTCCGTTTAACTTTTGGACTTGCTTCTTCGTTGAAGGGCTCGGCATGTCCAATATTGCCCTGATTTTTTCGGGGTTAGCCTCTATTCCTCGTTGCGTAATGAGATAACCCAAAAATTTGCCTGATGCTACTCCAAATAAGCATTTTTGTGGGTTTAGCTTCATGTTGAAGTCATGGAGCCTTTTGAAGGTTTTCTCCAGGTCGGATATGTGTGATGATTTGAGTTTACTTTTAACTATCATATCATCTACGTATACCTCCATGGTGTCACCTATCATATCCTCGAACATTCGTGTCGCAAGTCGTTGATATGTAGCCCCGGCATTGCGTAGACCAAAGGGCATGACCGTGTAGCAATAGGTACCTCTTTCCGTGATGAATGCTGTTTTTTCCTGACCTTCTTCTGCGAGCTTAATTTGATTATACCCTGAGTAGCCGTCCATCATCGAGAGGAGCTCGTGGCCAGCAGTAGCGTCCACTAGTTGGTCTATCCTTGGTAGTGGAAAGCTGTCCTTTGGGCATGCGTTATTTAGATCTGTGAAGTCTATGCATACTCGAATTTTGCCGTTTGGTTTCACGACGGCCACTATGTTCGAGAGCCAGTCAGGATACTTGACTTTTCGTATGAATTTAGCGTCAATTAGTTTCTGGACCTCGGTATTGACCGCCTTAGCTAAGTGGGGGGCCAATTTCCGTGCCTTTTGTTTTACTGGTTTTTTTGTTGGATCGACATGAAGTTTATGGCATGCAATATTAATATCTATTCCGGGCATGTCAATATACGACCAAGCAAAAATATTCTTATTCATTTTCAAAGTTGCAACGAGTTGCTTTTTTTACAATAGGATCTAGATTAGCTCCTACATATACAACTCTAGGTTCGGCTTCCATGCCTATGTTGATTGGCTCACCCTTCTCGATGGTTGGGGAGTCGGTGACAAGCTTGCCTTCAGTGGCATCAGTGAGTGGCTCAGAAATGGCCTTGCCGTCAGGGGCTTCAGAAATTGGCTCAGTACCGACCTTGCCGTCAGGGGCTTCAGAGATCGGCTCAGTAGTGGCCATGCCGTCAGGGGCTTCAGAATTTGGCTCAGTAGCGGCCATACCGTCAGGGGCTTCAGAATTTGGCTCAGTAGTGGCCTTGCCATCAGGGGCTTCAGAGGTCGGCTCAGTAGTGGCTATGCCGTCAGGGGCTTCAGAAATCTGGTTGACAGTGAGCTTTTCAGGGCTAACGACTGTCACCTTCTTTGTTTCCTTATTGG
This sequence comes from Aquilegia eximia, assembly GCA_023053565.1. Classification (NCBI taxonomy): domain Eukaryota; kingdom Viridiplantae; phylum Streptophyta; class Magnoliopsida; order Ranunculales; family Ranunculaceae; genus Aquilegia; species Aquilegia eximia. The sequence goes on from JALIGU010000006.1 coordinate 17,324,176, forward strand.
GGAGGGGTATGACCTCAGGAATGGCATGGCAGCCATGTGCCTCAATTTGGTCACCCCGGAGTTCCATTATACCATTTGGTCCAGGGAATTTGATGACCTGGTGGTATGTAGATGGAACGGCTCTCATTTTGTGAATCCATTTCCGACCCAGGATAGCGTTGAACTGCGTCGGGACATCGAGGACATAAAAGAGGCATTCTACTGTAACCTCATCCTCGTTTTCTCCAGTAGCGACAGGGAGGGTAAGCTGACCTTTTGCCGTTGTCTCTGTTGAGTTGAAAGCGAAGAGAGTGACATTTGGGGTCTGTAGGACCGAGTCGGGCATAAGCATCTGAGAGAAAGCTTTGTTAAACAGTACGTCACAAGAGCTTCCTGGGTCTATCAGCACTCTCTTAGTGGTCCATCCACCAAGTCGGATATGGACAACTAGTGCATCATTGTGTGGCAAGCATACCTTCTTCAAGTCGTGGTCAGAAAAGATCAGTGCATTCTTTCCTTGTACCTGCTTGGCTATTATTGCCTGATGAGTGAGCTGAAATATGTGGTGAATATGATTCACCTTCTGTCGCTTAGCTCGGGATGTCCATTCAGGTGGACGAGTATCCATGATCATGTTTATTGTTCCTTTTGCCTTAGAGGCGTTGTCTGTTCTCTTGCGTTTATCATTAATCTTCTGGCGGAGGTCATCGGACTCCTCTGCCAAGAAATCATTCAAGTGTCCATCCATCCTGAGCTTGTGGCAATAAGTTCGGAGATACCGACAGTCTTCAGTTGCATGATGTCGACAATTATGCAACTTGCAGTACGGGTTTTCCTCAATGGGTTCAAGCTCATGAATTGTTGGTTTGAAGTAATCTTCTTCTTTGATTAGTTCATATAGTTGCGTATATGAACATTTGAACGGGTTAGGAAACCTGTGTTTCACCGAGCTGTTAGATTGCTTTCCTCGGGAGGTACCTTTTGTTGTTTTCGGCTCAGGATTTTTGGACTTGACTGTCTGTACGGCAGAGACACGTTCTCTTGTTTTTGCCAATGCCTCTTCAAGTTTAATGTACTTATCAGCACGGACATACAGGTCCTCCAGTGTCTGTAGTGCGTCTAAGATGATATTTTTCCCCAAGGCGGTTTCGGGGTGAACGGCCGAGATAAACGCTAACAGGCATGCGTTCTCATCTGGGCTATCTGCCTTGAGGCACTCCTTTTTAAAGCGAGCCATGAACTTTTTGGTTGTTTCGGTGTCACCCTGCTTAAGTCGGAATAATGCAGTTACCTCAATTTTTCGCCGCTTGTTGTGGATATATTGGGTGACAAAGAGTGCCTCGAGCTGGTCGTACGACATGATTGAGCGTTCTGGAAGTCGGTGGTACCAGTCGATAGCACTACCTCAGAGTGAGGCAGAGAAGAGTCTGCAGAAGATGTCCTTGTACTTGGGCCACAATGCCATGCTGGTTTTGAATTGTAGGACGTGGTCCATGGTGTCACCACTTCCATCATAGGTTGTGAACTTAGGGGGGATGAAGTGTGGGGGTGGTTCCTGATGAAGGAGGTCATCGTGTAAGGGCTCTGTCCTATATTTTTCTAAAGTGGTGTTGGCCACCCTTTGGGCAGTGTTGGCCTTACCAGACTCCTGGTTGTTCTTGTGGAGTTGGGCTGAAAGTTGCAGGAGGCGGTTGTGAGTTTCTTGCATTTCAGCCATGGTGGGGGCGGTGGTGTTGCTGGAAGTGGGTATGACGATGGGGTTGTTGGTGTTAATTTCATCAGTTGCTTGGCCAACTGCCGGAGGGATGGTGGAGCTTTTCAATTGAGCGTTTTTCAGATAGTAATTTGTTGATCTGCTCCTGTTGTTCATTGAGTTGTTGTTGGAATGTTTCAAATTGCTCTTGTGTGATTCCAGCCATGGTCTTCGTCAGGTTATGATTCGTTCACAATCAGTCGGCGCCAATGTAAATGTAGTGTAAATTCGATACCGGAAGGTTGGAGAAGATGATCGGAAAAAGGGAAGGTTTTAGTGAAGAGGAGTGGCTGAACTATCTGAGCGGTGATAGCTGCCTACGTATCTGGAAGGGGTCGATCTAGAATCAAGCCAAACGTAGTTCCTTTATAGGTGGCTTAGGTTGTGGATCAAATAATGACTCAACGTTCGAATCATAAAGTGTGCGGATATTCAGGGATTCATTGAGATAGATTCGTAACTGTCGTATGATTTGGAGTTTGAATGTGTCGAACTCGGTGTTCGGAGAAAGTCAGCCCCAAGTCGGATGTGCTCGGATTCTTAGGAGATTGGGATTTGAACAGAAGTGAATGAAATGTGGTTTTATATGAAGTCGGATGAAATAGGTGCAAGGTCGGTGTTTAGTATACCGAGTTTAGTGAGATTATGATTTGAATGGAGGTGAGTGAAGTCTGATTAGATACGAAGTCAAATGAAATAGGTGTAATGTCGGTGTTGGACATTTCGAGTAAGAGAACTCGGTAATGGGTATATACAATCATTGTCGCTCTATTTTGTTCTCATTGTAAAATAGAACTTTTGGCAAAGTACACTTTAGAATTGTTGAATCTTCATTTCCAAGTTTAACAACAACATTGTGCTTTATCAAAGATGCCAAACATGCTTCTACTGATTTAACATGATTCCCAACAGGTGCATCATTTTGATAGATTAAGATCCAATGCCCTCGTGACAACAACATCTGTTTAATATAGTATGTATAACAATGAATTGCTAATGAAGGATGTAATAGTGTGGTACGCATGTTGACATAGTTCCAAATTTATGCAAGCATGTTCCTTTTAAAGTGCAAGACATTCATGATTGATTTCTGTTATCCTTTGTCTACGACAGTTTTACGAAGGAAGCCGAAAAGGCTGACCGTTGAAGTTGGGACATGGAGGGGATTACCGAGAAGACAGGAACGAAGGAGGGCAGGCACGGTAGATCGGCATTCGGCCATTACAAATAGAAGATAGAAGATAGAAGATAGAAATCTGTGCTTGTGCTTGTGCTTGTGCTTGTGCTGTGTTTTTTTTTTTTTTTCTACTACTCTACTCTCCCTCAAAATAAGGTATGCCTGTGTTGTGTAGTAAACAAAATAATTAAGATTAGCTTTTTCTAATCAATCAATCAAGTTCAAAGCTAATCTTAATTTTTTTTTTTTTTTTTTCGTTTTGTTTTGCGTTAAAGTTTCAATTTTTATTTTTCTACACCCTGAATTCAGTTCTCTGTTACAATTAATTAATTACTATGGTATGTAGATGTAATGTATGGATTATTATTATTCATAAAGTTTGGATATTTCTTTGTTTATTTAATTTTTTCTCTAGTTTATTTTGATTCACAACCACCTCAAAACCTTCAGTCAATCCGTCCTATTGGTTGATTGTTTTAAACACTACTCTTTGATTACCTACACTACTCTTTGATTGTACACTTTTCTTAAAATTTTATCTTCATACCTTAAGAACAACTAAAAAAAAAAAAAATATTGAAATTTCTGCAGCCAAAATATACATATCTTTTTTTTTATCCTGAATTGTTTTTCTGTATCTACTACTAAAAACTGAATCTTTGTGCTTCCTTGCCCAATTGTTTACTAGCTTTTCCTTCTAAGCACTGAAGTGCCATTTTGCCATAAGTAGACAAGACAGTCCAATAATTTGGTTAAGTCTTCCTTATGGATGATTGTTAGTTGGATTAATTATCAAGCTTTTCCCGACGAACCAACAGGTTAAATTTCTGATTTTTGTACACCTTGCTTTCTTGTGTTATCTATCGTGTTAATCTTCTAATATGATTTTATGAATGCACTGTAGTTAGGATATCCTGCTTTCTTCCATCTTGCTATTGCTATTGTAAGTCACCAATCTATAGAACCTCTACCATTCCTTCTTAGTGCAGTGGCAACAAACATAGTGTGTGTTATGATTCTTGTTGTGCAATTAAAGTCATTTCATTGATGAACAGCATGGATTTATTCTGCAGTTGGGTTGTTCTACCTCTTCATGCAATGAGCTAGCTAATTGGAAATAGATCAATATGCAAATGAGTAGAGTACATTTGTTTCAAGTTTGGTGCTAGGGATCTGTGATGTTTCATATGTACAACATGGTATGGGTTTATGCAGTCTTCTTGCATACCCTACATTACAATCTATTTCCAAGTTCAAACTGAAAACTGGTTAGATTATGCCTGATTTTATCACATGTCACTTAATCTAGTTATTTCTTTAAGAGGGTATCCCAGTGATTTCCTGTTCTTTTTTTGCCTGGAAGATTGCTCTTCTGGGACATGTTTAACTTCATATGTGATGTATTACACTGAAGCATCTCAGTATGGGAGGAATTTACCTACTCTGGACCGGATACCTAAGATTGTTTTGCGTGCAGCTACACCAAAGATGCAAAAATTAGTACGAAACCCGCTCTTCACATAGCTTACCAGTCCCTTTATTTGCACCACTAGATTTAGGACGTTTAATTTACTGTGCACTTTAGACTGTTATGATACATCTTTGGTGACAAAATAAGTTTGATAGTTAATCTTTTAGTTTTTTTTGCCTTCTCTTTGTTTTCCTACAACAGTTGGTTGTGGGAGTATAAAATGAGTGGGATTTTTAGGAAGGGAATTCGACCTCCCTCCTTGTTTTTTAGGTGCTTCTTTGGATGTGATTCTATGAATTATATGTGATTCAGGAACTGAATATTTCAGTGTTTTGATTGAGATTCCCCTTTTTTTTTATTGAGATACCCTTTGTTTGCGAGTCAAATGCAATTGCTGATACAAGTGTGTAGTAATGCTGGCATTGATTTGTTTTCTTATCTTGACTGGAATTTTTTTTCATTCACTTTTATGCTTAACTTGACTGGAAGTTTTATTTGACCTTAGTAATATTTTGTTTTTCCTTTTTCATATCATTTGTATGTCTGTGTTGACTGAGCTCTCAGCTTCAATCAATGTTACGACCTTTTTGGTTTTATTTGTAAGTTATGCAGCAATAAATATGTACATGACCGACTAATAACTTTCATCAATAAATGATACTAATACTTGTCTTTTTTGTTGTTTAGATTTTGTGAATTACGTTGGTCCAAAATGTTTTCCTCTATCAACTTGGAAGAAAAAATGAAAATTGTCAATATGGGAATGTAAGATTTTTCTTATTAAATTTTTTAATACAGGAATGTGTTCTCTCTGCCTCTCACTTGAAAACATCAAATTAAATTCTCTCTTAACATCTTTTACAGGTTTCATTCTTGGATATACGCTTACCTTCTCCACAATGAAATGAAAGAAACTGCCGAGGCTTTCAGGAATGAAGCAAATCCCAGCAAGTTGAAGATGGAAAATTTTTGGGGTAAGCAAGGAACTAGATTTTTGTTTTTATTAAGTTTTGGCGAAGACAGAAAAGGGGACTTTATATAATGTAATACAGAGATGATAAGATACTAAAACTATATTAATTTCAAATCTCAATAGCGTAATAGTAAATAAGAAAAGTCTAAAAGCTTTAACTTAAATATCCACCATTGACATTTTACTATTTTAGAAGCGTTGCAAAATTAATTTCTACTATTGTTCTCTTCATAATTGATCGAGGACACTTAGAACTTGTCTCTTCACTCACTAGCCTCTCCGTAGTCTGTTATCAAGTTTTGAGAAATAACCTTTGGGTCTGTTTGAGTCGATGGAGGCTTGAAACTTGTCTCTTCCTCGAATCCCACACAAGGTTACAAGTTACACAGGATCGACCAAAAAAAAAAAAAACACTATTAAGTACCCTGTGCCAGTTACAAATGAGATAGTCTATTCAAACCCCCACATTACCAATCGAAAGTAAATTTCATTCCAGAAAGATGACTTGATGTCTGTTTCTCTTTCGAGCTGGATTTCCCAGCAAACTGCGTTAAATAAGACACCATATTGTCATCCCACAAGTAGATAAGTTTGTGCATTTCCACGTTGTAATCATGTCAGTGATGTAACCCTTTAATCAGTGAAGGTGTGTTGGTTAGATTTTTTCCACAGCCAGGCACATCACACACATATTCGCAAGTTGTTTTCGTTTGTTCTTCGGTTGGCAATAATTTGGAGTGTTGCCCCCATAAAAGAGTCCAAATATAGAAGCAAGCCTTAGTGGGTTCCTCCTGATTCCATACTTTCTTGAGGGGAAGTCCTCGAAAGCAATCTGGGGCTCTTAATCTTCTTTGATCCAAGGGACTCATGCAGGGACTTGGTGGAGAAGGAGATAAATCTGCCCAGCCTCTTCCTTTATCTCTGCCATTACCAACATTGGCCAAATCAAGGAATTCTGTCAGCAAATTAAGATGTTGTGAGTCAGAGTCAGCAAAATTTTAATGACTACGTGGACAAAACACATCGAATTCCATATATGTACAACTGATTCTTTCTCTCCGCTTTCTATTAGACTATATATGGGTAAATCATAATTTTGTCATATAGACACCTATTGTACGAATCTAATACTCCACTTCGTAATCTATAATACCTCTCAATCTTTGATAGAATAGGAACCTAAATAGGAGTCAGTAAAATTTTGCCTTATTGAAGAAAATCAAACAAAAAAATACATTAACAGGTACACACTTCTCAATCTATAATAGGAACCTAAATATGAGTCAGCAAAATTTCACCTTACTGAAGAAAATCAAACAATCAATTAAACTAACAGGTTGTCATACAATAATCATATTAATGTGCTGAACGCACGTGTGATACCTAGTGTGAATATATGTCTTTCATTTCTTACGCAAACTTATCATTGAATGTTCCATGTCATAAGCAGAAGGATCGATCTCAAAACTACAAATGCTCACCTAAATACTTATATCTGTTCTTCTTTTTTTTTTTCCAGGAAATGTTAAAGGGAAAATTGATAAGTTATGGCATCTGTACATACAAGATGACCAGCACGAGCTAAATGAGCTGAAGAAAATATATGAGGAGTGGAATATAAAGGTTGAAGCTTCGTTGCGACAAGATATCGCCCATTTTGGAAGGAAATCGTTTGGGAAACCGCCCTATATCCCCCACTCAACCTGTCTTTTGGATGCAAGAAAGGTCAGAAATCTAATCCGTCCTGTGCTCTTTACTATGACTAGTGGCTGTCCATGTTTGTTGAATCGTACTTATTGTTTAGTTGCTCATGTTTTTCTTTGGGCTCTCTTAGTTTCTATATTTCTTAATTTTTTTGATAGCGAAAAATAGCTTACTTTCCATCTAATACCCTTTATCTATATTAAAGCAGATGCTAATTTAACACTTACACAATTTTATTTATTTATTTATTTTTAAATCATGTTTTTGGTATATTAGCCACATAACAATTATTGAACATTAGTTTTGCAAGGATCAATTTATATTACCATCACAACTACTAAACATTACTTTCACAAGGATCAATTCATATTTCAATCAAGAATAAATACAGAGAGCAAGACACATGAGCTTTTTTTGTCCATTCTTTAAGGAATCCATTTGTTGCACCAATAGGTAGCTCAAAGATATAATAAATAATACAGGGAGAAGATGATAACATGAGGCTTATTTTATTGAAAAGAGTTGCATTATTAAATCGAGAGGAGCAAAAAATACATTATTTATGACCTCAATTATCAACGACAAAAGATAGAAGTGAAAGCTGAAACAAATGTGTTTTTTATTACTTTATATGATGTCCATGTGTACTATTAAAAGTATAAGGGTGTTTTGGCAATTCTCTTATTAGGGTTTAGTGCTGGTCTTTATATATAGGCAGTCTTGCTTCTTCATGTGTAAGAATGCATTATGATAATATAATTCTGTTTCTCTACATTACAAATATTCAAACCATGAACCTATTTAAGAAAAATATACAAAGGCAATAGTAAAACCTTAACTCCTCTGTTACCAAAAAAAAAAAAGATCCTTACTCCTCACTTGCGAGTGAACCAAAAAGGAAGTGAACATTGTGGCATGAAGCGGATTATGGTATGGAGCTATCCCAGATCGTGGAATTCATCAATCAGTTAAAACTTACTTTGGAAAAATGAAAACCTTACCATGTTAGCCTCTCTTTTTTTAATCATTAGCTTTGTATATTTGTTTCATGTAGAAAGAGCTAGCATGATGAAGAAGTTGTACTCATTCCATGGTTTTGTTATTTTTATAGGCATACCAGATGGAATCGAGTTCAGTGGAAGGCATGCTTCCAAATGATATTATGGAAGTAATTTTGTCCAAGCTTCCCTACACAAGGTTTGTAAGACTTCGATTGAAAATCATTCTTGGGTTTTTGCTTTCAATATCTACCTATAATTCTATATACAATTTATGAAGAGGCTTAGGGGAGGTTGCATTAGTGTGCATCCAAAAGCTATTGTTACTCTCTCTTGGTCATTTTCCGGTTGTATTCCCATTTTTTCTTTATTTATTAATTTGTATTCTCTTTATTAGCTAAAATTTATAGTATTTAATTCAAAGGATAATATTGTCATTTTCAATACTGTAAACATGTCAATCACTTTTGCATCATGCCATAGGTGACTTCTCTTTGCTTCTTCAGTTGTATGGGTCTCCTCATGTATAGGTATATATATGTAATTAAAAAAGCTAAAGTTCCTCACATAGTCACGTGTGACACCACTAATGACTATTAAAAATCAAATTGTTCTTAATTGGATGGCTAGGCTTTTATCCAACGGTGTAGTTCAAGGTCCAACTAAGTAAATACCCAAATAATGAAATCCCCTTGATCTGAATTTTTAAGCCCACAATATCAATATATCATTATGTTACTCTATTTCAAATCTCATTATTTGTGTAATATGTTCAACCGATGTGCATTCAAGTATACAGTTTAAGTAACTTGTATTCTTACTATTTTATTTTATTTTAGGTTCTTTAATGCTATCTTCCGATACATGAGGACAAACAGCATGGAGGAGAGCTTGTGTCTTTTTAGGAAAGAAAGTGACATTCATTTGATCAATCCTCAAGCTTTTGGTGAGTTATAATTTTTATTGATTATTTTGGCTTGGCTCTAGTATACGGTATACATTTATATATTGGGCCAACCCTAGTACAAATCTTGGAATTGTTGAGATCTTGACTCATTGCCAAAATCAAAGATCTCGAGATCATGTGTTGAACTATTAGGTAAATCTCCAAACAAATTTTCCCAAGAATTTTAAGGAAGTCATACCAACTACCAAGAGCTATCCAAAATGTTATCCCCACGGCCCCACCCAATAATGCAGACTTTGGGGTGGCCAAGGTGCTAAGAGCCACCGAAGTTTAGTTACAGTTTTGTCTAGAATTGTCTCTCCCTACTAATCTCTTCTCCACATACCTCCTTCCTCTTTCTATTTTCCGACTTGTGAGTTCTCTCTCTTCTGATTTCCCTCCCAAGTGTATTGAAACCCTAATTGTCTAATTTGTTCTTTTTTCGGTTTGGCTTTGTTATAAATATGTTTGTTTATTTGTTAGATGAGGTTTGTTTTTTCCATGGTTGGAAAGAGTGAAAAAGCTCTATACGTAAGGCTTTTGTGTTGGTGGAGGAGACGAAGGAGACAATAAATTCATGACAAAAAAAAAAAAAAAAAAACCGTGAAGACAAAAAATTTGAAGGTTTTGGGTGAGGTTAGGTGTAAATAATTTTTTATGAGGTTGATTATAAGACATGATATAGCTCTAGGTACAGGGTAAGGTGTCCATATGATTCCCAAATCTTAAAAATAGTTGCGTCTATATACAATTAATTGAAGAGAATTTTGATTTGTATTTGTGTTTGTCACTTTGTATTTTTTATTTTTCTATATTGGTTTTAATGGATAAATAATTTATTATCACAGATGCTAAGAAAGATGATCTTTTTGAGTTCTGGAAGTATTATATGGCAAATGTACGTTACGTCAAACCCTTATTTAAGGGAGAAGAAGAAGTAACTATGTAAGGAAGCATCACCTCAACACGAGCACAAGGCATAAGTTGTATGATCATCCTTGTGTTCATGCTACTTCATGATCCATATTTATTTATCAATAAGTTAATGTTTGTTTCAATTTGAAAGATATTTGTTTAAATTCAAATGGCTTATTTATTTCAGTGACTTGTGCCTTCGGCACTCAGGTGATTAAGTGATAGATCAATGACATTATAAAGAATTTTTTTTTTCTAATATTTATTGTGGACTAATATTATTGGGTTAGTTTTATCATGTACAAGTTATAGTGGTTTTACGCCATAATGTGATCATTGCCTCAGTCAGAGGTGCTGTATGAATGAACTTAGGTTTCTGTATATGGAACAGTGGGTGTTGTAAGGCATTGAATTTCATTCAGTAATGACCAATTTGAGAGAAGTGGTATAAACTGTCACCAAGGTGCCCCATTTACCAAACTTGGGGGAATCTTTCAAACATTAGCTAGTATACAACATGTTAAAAACTTTACTCAATATATAGCTTGAATAGATAGCTATTTCAGGAGCGAGAGCTAGGTGGAGTTGTGCTCATTTTGGTATTATGGTAATTGGTAAGAATCTCTTCAGGAATTGATCTTGGGTTATTATGGGGTTAAATGACAATGCCAGGTATGATTTGGCTGCTCTGCAACCAAATTTCATTTTCAGAAACCTGCCTTAGGTGTAATTTGAAAATGATGCTTGTGACCTCTGCAAATGCTGGTTGTAGTTTTTCAATTTACAGAGGATCCACTCCTCTTATTATCAGGAATTGAACGTTCTTCTTCTCAAACTTCCTCTTCTATTTACAGAGGACCCACTCCTCTTATTTTCCCTGAAGTCAATGTTTTGAATGTGTAAACTAATTCGAGTTTGTGCAAAAAATTGTTTCAATCTAATTCTACTTCTTGAGAATCCAATATGAAATGGCTTTTGAATGTGTTTGATGTGAAAGTTTCTAATGGTGACGAAATTGTGCTTTCTTTTCCTCCAAATGCTTCTAACTTATCGAATTGAAACCGCAAACCAACTGCCTTCACTAACTGGTGATGATGATGATATAAAACATTAGCTAGTATACAACATGTTAAAAACTTTGCTCAATATATAGCTTGAATAGATAGCTATTTCAGGAGCGAGAGCTAGATGGAGTTGTGCTCATGAGAAACCTGACTGAAGATTAAATGTGCCAAAGAACTCTGGTTGTTATCCAAAGGATGTCAGATAACCAAGAGAATACTGATGCGGCTATCAACATAAATCAGAGGAAACTTTAGCCAGTGCAACTCTCTAGCAGTAGTCACAGATTTTGGGAAAAGCAATGTTTCATGGGTGCTAAGCCAAAGGTGGACAAATATATGATTGGAGCTGGAAACATTTCGCAGGTTAACAGCTTGGAAATATAACTGCACATTTAAAGTTCGTTCCAAGACCGAAGAAGCAAAACAATGTAACATACTCGTTATTTAATCAAATTCTAATTCAACTATTCAGAACGTAAAAGTTTTTCTAAGTAACGCCCACAAAAGTGTATAACAACTGTACTGCAAAGACGAGCCAAATGCTCTCACCGAGCCTCACCCTGAAAATAATCTCAGAGAGGACGTGACAACGACATCATGATGAATATAACTGCACATTTAAAGTTCGTTCCAAGACCGAAGAGGCAAAACAATGTAACATACTCGTTATTTAATCAAATTCTAATTCAACTATTCAGGACATAAAGTTTTGCTAAGGAACGCCCACAAAAGTGTAGAGCAACAGTACTGCCAAGAATGCTCCTCTAGGAGTAGCTTGAGAAAACTTCATCCTTATGCCAGATTAACTTCCTTCTATGACATCTTCAATCCGTTCGCTTACAACATCAGTTTCTGCACATTTCTTTGATACAACTGTCGGCCTCACCTAGTCACTTTTATTCACCAAACGGACCAACTTTTTATCACGAACGAATTTAGAACTTGAAGTTACCTGTATCAAAAATATAAACCATGACTGTTTGCAAGCACGAAACAGATTAATAAGAGTCATTAACTCTTTATTATTTATACAAAAAATACCATACTAATGCAAGTCAACCTTTAGACTAATATAAAATTCTCTTTACTTTGTAGTTTATATAAGTCAACTGAATCATTATGAGTAAAGCTACATTGATTGATCGAATTGAATCTCCTGCACGTTTTCAAGTTTCTTTAACTAAGTTATAATATAGAACCGTGTCAACCATACTTTTGTTAGTTTACCACTTTTTTAATTTTTGATAGTCGATAGTAAACCATACGAGCCTCTGTAGTATGTAACCTCAGGCCATGAGCCTTTGTAATCATTAGAGGACATTAAATTCACGATAAATGCATGGAAGGGGCAATATTATGTATTAATTTTCAAAAAATTCCATCATATCCAGCACACAAAAACCATACTCGGAACAATCATGAATCCTGCTATTATGTTACATTTGAAAAAGAGTGTCAGTAATTTATTTTCATGCGAGTATACATTTCTGAATCACTTTCTGACAAAAAGAGTTTAAAATTGCTTTTTAGATAAATATGGTCTACAGTCTGAATTGTGTGAAACTACCAGGGAATCACTCACTCGTGGCATATACCCCGGGCCAGTTTCTAGTTGGGATGCAATAGGCCAATCACCAAGCCACTCCGGAAAGAAGAAATGGCGCAAACTGTGTGTTTCCCGTTCAGACTGAGTAGTCTGAATGGTATTTTTTTATTTATATATACAAAAAAAATACCCATACTAATGCAAGTCAGCCTTATACTAATAATAAACTCTCTTTACTTGGAAGCTTATTTAAGTCAACTGAATCATTACGTATACTTAGTAAAGGAATATTGATTGATCAAATTGAATCTCCTGTACGTTTTCGAGCTTCTTTAACTAAGTTATAGAAAGAAAAGATAAAACAGAAAGTAATAAGAATTCAACTATCAAGAATTCAAAAAGTCACACAGTAACAATTAATGATGATGCCATAAAAGATGTGGAAAAAAAAACTGAAAAGAGTGATTTTTAAACTCAGTATTAGTTCATTGGAGTTCTTAGAATAAATCAATTTGATTACATATTGCACAACTGATTCAATAAAAAGAGATGGTACAAAGAAAAGGATAGGTAATTCCGAATTTAAATCCAGTCATGTCATGTGTAATATCAACTTATGTATGCTGTCTCAAAAACTATTTTCCTATGGTTTGTAAGCCTGTAAAGTAAGAGACAAGAATCCTTATATACTTATAAAAGATTTGTCAGGTGGATATTAACAGTTGAGAGAGAGGAAATAATATATTTTTGAACTTCTTGGAAACAAATAAAGAAGGATTGGAATATAAGGGTTAGCTAATGAAAAAATGGTATGAATATATTAATATAGCTGAAGCATTAGGATTTCACACTACCTTGGCCTTTACTGCTTCCCTAAGCACGTTCACATCTTCCATCCGACCAGCTTCCTGGAGTGACTTGACAGCAAGCTTTTGCAGCTTTTTCATTTTCATTACTCCATCATTCTGTTTTATTGACAAACAAGATCCCAAGTTAGTATATGAAAATATTTAATCAGGCAGAAGGATGCAACAGTGTTGAATATACATACCGCCTTTAAGATGGATTTAATGAGTTTCTTGCAGTGTATTGTATTGGTCTTAACTCCTTCTGTATCACCAGTCTCGTCACCATGGATTATATCTTCTACTAGCCTTATCTTCTTCTCTGATGGCTTAGTCCCATTATCAGCTCTAGGATTAGAAGTAGTGGATTTTAGCAGTTCTTTTGACTCTTCATCAGCATCAATGAGAACTAAATCTCCTTTGCGAAGATCACTGGCTGGCTCCATGGTATGAGAAGTCAACTCGTTTAGCTCCTTAGGTTGTTGGTTAGAAGCATGAAAAGCTCGAGCTTTTAATCTATGTCTTCTTTCATCAGCATGAGCCAGAAGGGATTTTTTACTTTTGCAAGTGACATCGCAAAGGCTGCATTAACAATATAAACAAAAAATAAAAATTAAACATGCTAAACGTTTTTTGGGAATAAAACTTATCAGTACATTAGTAAGAACTAAGAAGTTACTGTCAAGGTGCAGCTGTAGAAGGTCGTCAGATTTTAGACGGGGTGTTAATTGCGAATGAATTGATTGATAGCAGAAGAAGAGATGGTCTCCCAGGTCTTGTGTGTGAGATGGATTTTAGAAAGGATTTCGACTGTGTCGATGGATCACTGCATGCATTTCGACTGCACACTTGTCTATCCTAGTGAATGGTACTCCAAAAGGGCATTTCAGAATTCACAAGGGACTGCGCCAAGGAGATCCTTTGTCCCCACTTCTCTTTGTTTTGGTGACAGAGGCTTTGACAAGGATGGTGTGGCAACAACAGGATAGAGGTCGTATTGTTGGTTTTTGCACAACCCCTAGCAGCCAAGCAATCCCTATTCTGGTTTGAGTGTTAACTTTGTGAAGAGTACTATCTATGGTGTCAATGTGAGCGATGATTTATCTATGGTTGCATCGTCATGGGGTTGCCGAACTGGAAATTTCCCAGCCACTTACCTGGGCCTGCCACTTGCTGCACCTTTTAAGATCACAACGGTTTGGGCAGAGGTTTTAGAAAGAGTCAAGAAAAGACTAGCAACATGGCGGCGTAAGTACTTGACTGCAGGGGCTCGTATTATTCTTTTAAATTCAACATTAGCAAGTCTCCCCATCTACTTTCTATCATTGCTGTCTGTTCCCTCAAGTGTTGCAAACTCAATTGAAATGTGCATGAGGCAATTTCTTTGGGGTTCCCAAGGTCCCACACATAAAATACCATCTTGTCTCATGGGAAAGAGTTTGTATGCCAAAGCAACTGGGAGGGCTGGGTTTAAGGAAGATTAAGGAGGTGAATGTTTCATTGCTTGGAAAATGGTTATGGAGGTTGGCAGAAGATGAAGAAGGACTCTGGAAGTCAGTTATTAAGGCCAAATATTCAATGGAGCCCATGGGATGGTATACTAGTCGCCAGTCCAGCACATATGGCTGCTCATCATGGAAGGGGATAATGAACTGCAAGAAGATTTTCAGTGCAGAAATCTCGTTCAAGTTGGGTAGTGGTGTGAGGATAAAATTTTGGGAGGACTTATGGTGTAGTAGGAGGCCTTTGGAGATTTTATTCCCTGATATCTATCCCATGGGCTCCATTGAATATTTGGCCTTAATAACTGAAAACTGGGACTGTTATGCAGCATGTTAATCTAACCGGGAGTGGTTACGAATGGGATTTACACTTTAGAAGATATTTCTTTGACAGAGAACTGGAACAAGCCTCTCAACTAGTGGACGTAATTGCGCAACAGTCCGTCAATTCCGAATCTGATAGGAGACTATGGATGGGTAAAGATGTGTTATACACGGCAAAGTCCATGTACGCTAGGTTGGAGGACAGTAGAATTCAGCAGAACCACTTGGCTTTTTACGGTTTTCCTACGTCTAAAGTCTGGAATCCGAAAGTGCCAACTAAAGTCCAATTCTTCATGTGGGTACTCACCTGGGGGAGGGTGCTGACGGTAGACAATCTACAGAGGAGGGGTTTGATCATTGTAAACAGGTGTAGTATGTGTTGTGCTGACGCTGAGTCAATCGATCACTTATTCAGATCTTGCAGGGTGGCTAGAGCTGTTTGGGAATTCTTCATAAATGAGTTCAACAGTAGGGTGGACAGAGACGAGGGATTGTCACATATGTTATGCAATTGGAAGTGCACAGACTTGTCTAGAGTGGGCAGAATGATTTGGAAGGTGTTGTTTCATGCAGTATGTTGGGGCATTTGGAATGAAAGGAATAGAAGAGTTTTTGAGGGGTCAAGCAGAGATTTTGGGAAGATTATCAACGATGTAAAGATGTTGACTTGGCACTGGACCTTCTTCAGACCATCAGCAGAATAATAGATTGTAATGTTGTGATCTCAATGTGAGACCCGGCTTGTATTTATAATAGAAATAGAAAGAGATGGGCCTGGCCCAGTACAATATGAGTAGAATTACTAATATTACAATACCATCCATGGGTGGGATTAGATTAGATGACTACATGTTGAGATGGGAGGACATTATTTTTCCTGTACATTGAGTTTTTATCTTGTACTATGGGCTAGTGTGAACCTCTCACACTTTTTAATGAAATTGTGTTTTACTGGTAAAAAAAAAAAAGTAAGAACTAAGAAGTTGGATTCATACCAATAGAAAAAGGAGCAAATTAATACATTTTTGTATATATTACTAAAAGAACATTAGAATTATGTCATATCTCATAAAGCTATTCTTTAATCAATGGCAAGAAAAACATACACTACTAATCATTCAATGAAAACAAACCAAATAATCAAATAAATTTTCTACTGAGTATCCCAAACAACAAGGATTTCATCTACAGGTGTGATATTCCGAGTAGTGAGCAGCCAATCACAATAACATGACTGATGGAGAGGATCGCAGGGAAAAGGAGAACACAGAATGGGAACCACACCACTCTATTGTTTCCACTATCGATGGGATTGGGGATAAGGGAGGGACTTATATGCTGGGTGGGATGAAGGGGGTCAGACACATAGTCTGGTCTCTTTTTCTTCTTTCATCATCGGAAAAAAAAAAAAAAAAGCCTTGTCTAAGCAGGTAAGCCTCTTAATTTTCTTACTATTTCTACGCTAAATTTTATAGTATGGGAGTGAAAAATTGTAAATGTGAAGTCTAAATATGGAATGTAGCATTATTATAGCTTTATTTTACGGCTTAAAATTAGGTGTATACACACATTTGTGGAATTAAACTTTCACACTTAGGGTATAGCAGACGTGATCTACACATTCACTAAAACTTCAACAACTATATTAATCTAAGCAATAAAAATTGACAGGGAAATATGAAAGAGAAAGAATAGAAGAATGCTTCTTTCATCCACTCTTTTCTCTAATTTTTTCCTTCTACTAACGTTGACATGGGAAGCAAATTTGACAACTCTTTAAAATAATGGAATGATAAAAAGGAAGAGCATAGAACTCACCTACAATGCCAAGGAGAAAGTGAAGACAAGCCAACATTCATATCGCCATTATCAATAGGCTGAATATATTAAAATCACAAACAAACCTCAAAGACATCAATAAACCCAATCAAAAAGAAAACCAAAACCAAAATCATTTTCAATAATATAAATAGTAATTAAAAGAATTCCTTACACTTGATTTCCAAGTTAGTAGCAAGTAAAGTATCTCTTTCCCTTCCTCATCAGTTGATTGAAAAATCTCAATACAATCACCTTCTTGAAGATTATAAGAATGAATTAACTGATAAGTAGCATTAACACAGTATTCCTTTATCTGCTCCCTTGTGCCTATGGACCATGTTAATGCTCTTTCATTTGCGGTAAATCCAAACTCACGACAAAGAATAGGGGAAGGGTGTTGATCAAAGAAAGGATGAAATTCTTTCAAGATAAACAGTTGACCTTTCCTCAAATCACTTGCTAATATTGTCCTACACCAAACCGATCTACCATGGATATACACTCAAAATCAATCTATCGGCAAGATCAATCCCATTCAAAGTCGTTACAACACAAGAAAGTTTATCTCCTTCAACTAATTTGGAACATATATCCTCCAATCCTAATTGCTTGAGCAAAGTATACGCAAACCCTAAAATTATTATTTCGATTTCAACAAGATTTTTGTCAAAACCTTCGCCAACAAGAAAAT
Organism: Aquilegia eximia; assembly: GCA_023053565.1. Taxonomy (NCBI): domain Eukaryota; kingdom Viridiplantae; phylum Streptophyta; class Magnoliopsida; order Ranunculales; family Ranunculaceae; genus Aquilegia; species Aquilegia eximia. The sequence goes on from JALIGU010000006.1 coordinate 17,341,885, forward strand.
CGATCAACGCATTCTTTTCAAAACCATAATAAAACCCACCGCGATCAATTGAATGAGAAAGATCAACACGATTTAGATGTTCTAATAGACGAGAAGCAATAGCTAATCTTGATAACTTTGTTTTATCCATGGCAGTGAAGGTGAAAGAAGAAGATTGAAGAACCTAAGGAGCTAAACGAGTTGACTTCTCATACCATGGAGCCAGCCAGTGATCTTCGCAAGGGAGATTTAGTTCTCATTGATGCGCTGATGAAGAGTCAAAAGAACTGCTAAAATCCACTACTTCTAATCCTAGAGCTGATAATGCGACTAAGCCGTCAGAGAAGAAGATAAGGCTAGTAGAAGATATAATCCATGGTGACGAGACTGGTGATACAGAAGGAGTTAAGACCAATACAATACACTGCAAGAAACTCATTAAATCCATCTTAAAGACGGTATGTATAATCAACACTGTTGCATCCTTCTACCTGATTAAATATGAGCTTGGGATCTTGTTTGTCAATAAAACAGAACGACGGAGTAATAAAAATGAAAAAACTGCAAAAGATGTGAACGTGCTTAGGGAAGCGGTAAAGGCCTGTGAAATCCTAATGCTTCAGCTATATTAATATATTCATACCATTTTTTCGTGAAGAATTTGTTTAGAATTAGACGGGTAGGGTCAAATATAGACCGTCCAACTCAATCATGGGCCTAATATGTAGTTGAGGCCCACTATGTTGTTGTTGGATTCTATTTTCTCTTTTATCATCTTCTCAATTTAGATGGAGCAGTAAAGCAATAATGTCTTAAGGATGTCTAATGTTGGAGTAACACTTTGATGTTGATGAAAAAGCCTTAAAATAACTGTGGAATAAGAAATTATTCCAGTCACGTAAAAGATTGGGTTGAAACTATTTGATGTCCATCTGCTGTGAAGAGGCACTAACAAGCCATCAACACCAAATATGCTAGCACCCCTCTCACATAAGAAATATGCTGTGAATGAGCCTGTGGCTCAATGGTAGCACCCCTCTCACAAAGTGAAGAGGTCGTGGGTTCGAAACACGTCAACAGCTGATTGTTGATATAAGTTTCCACACGTAATTTAATGGGGTAAGGGTCCCCACAACCCTGCTTACCAATCAAAAAAAAAAAAACACCAAATATGCTAGAAATTCAATTTTATTTCAGGTTTTTCTGTTATTCGTTCATTTTCTTTTTAATCTATGTGTATTGCTGCTCAACTGTCAGAAATATTATTCACATATTTTGTCGCTAAGATAACTGTAACGACGATTAGAGCCATAGGTATGATTTTATGCAAAATAGGTCAGAAAGCTTTAATCAATATCAGAATGACAACCTCAAATGACTATTAGATATCAATAGATAGTATTGTATTCTGAAACTTTATTAGTTTAGGCAAGTATTTACAAATTTAGGAAGTTTGAGTTAGGTTCAACTTTTTTATTTTTTTTATAAATGGTTTAATTTTTTTGATATTGGGAAAAATCTTACCAGAACCATAATACATAACACTGGAGATCAAACTCCATTGTAAGCTGCCTTGATAGGTGAGTACAGAGGTTTATATCGTCGAACAAAGATACATACCCAAAATAGCATAACACAGAGCACGACCTGATCATATACCCAACATATAAGACAACTATAAAGCATCAGTTATATAACAGTGAATCCCGTCGATATATAAGATCCTCAAACCTGTCATCCTAATCTCTTGAAGTGCTCCATAGCTGGTACCATAGTAATGACTTTGCTAATAACATACTTTTGTGCGACAATCTCCACTTGTTTGAAAATGAGCTCATTCCTGGATAACCAGACCAACCAGAAAATTGCATAGGGGAGCATGCACGAGAGTTTCCATTTCACAGGGTTACCATAGAAAGGGGGCAAACAAAATAGAATATTTTTATAATACTGCTGTAAGCCCACTCCTTGATGAGCTTAGCTGAGTTCCTTACTGCTTCACCGCTACTACCTGCAATGACCACCGGACAATGACCCGTGGATAAAGCTCCAACGATCAAGTCAGTAAGCGGCTAGGTTTAGAAGATAGGTTTTAGCAAGGAATGAACAGTTACCTTTAGCGAACCCTAACGCGATCCTTTTATAGCGATATTCACCGCCTTCCTTTAACCGTAGGATCCCCCTATGCATCCTATGGTTCTCTCCTCTCCTACGTGTTTCATTCTCCATCACATACTATAGAGTGAATGCTTGACAGCCAAATATCACGTGCTCTATCCGTGATACTCTAGAATGTTCTGTATTCTGATTGGGTACTTCCCGGTTAACTCTCCTTATCTGGTTCCTGTGTCCTCAATGTTCCACCTAGCATGGTTTGGTACTTACATCGCCCCTCCTTTGATCGTCATCAATATACCTTAGATGACGGTTCAAAGGCTTTTTCTCTAAACGTAGACTTCTTATGACGGCGGGAGACCGTCATGATTCCTTTTCATCACTTAACCTATCACCTGCTTCTCACGTGCCCTTAGTCTTATCTTATCCTTATCCTTCCAGCTGTTCATTAATTACGCATGCCCTCGTGTCCCGTGTTTCTGACGCATACCTCTTTGATTTCCCCTAGGTGCAATCATGATTCTGACTGCTACCCTTCCACTTCCCAATGCAGTTGTCTCGTTCTTACTTTTTCTTTCCTACATTACCCCTCCATCTATGCTCGTATAAAAATCAAATCTCTAACCTACTTCCCCCATTTGTTTTCATCCTCTCCCTTCTCCTTCTCTTGTTTATTTTTCTCTTCTGCCTCCAACTTGCTTATAGCATCTCGCACCATCCGGAATCCTGAAAAGCTCGATTTTCCCCTTTATTTCTCTCATCGTCGATTACTTCAGGTTATTCTCTCTCACTCTTCTTCCTTACTTTCTTGATTTTATACTAGATTTAGTTTTTTCTAGATTTAGTTTTGAACTTTCTTCTTCTCGTTATATATTCCGAATCACGGTTGCTGTAACTTCTTTTTGCCGTTCATACCCTATATACGCCCCTAATCTTTCTTTCCCGACGATTTTGCTGGGCCTTTCTCCCTACCAATGGCTTCTCATCAAAATCAAAAGAAGAAAGATTCGTCGAAGAAGACAGTTGAAAGAGGCCCAGGTGATGGCGGTGTCCATCCCTCCCCTTCTGGCTACTACCTTGACTTGCACGAGCCTAGCACTTACCCATATCGACCTAATTTAGACTCATTCTGTGAGTTATACGACATTCCAGAAGACGTAGAGATTTTTAATTACAAACACGCCTTACGTTTCGCACATCACGATTTTCGTCGGCAAGATGCCATTATGGTGACGGCCCACCAAATAGCTTTTGGCTGCCGATTTCCTTTTTCTAATTTGGTCCGTGATGTGCTTAACTTTTATCAAGTCGCCCCTGGCCAATGTATTGGAAACTTCTGGCGGATCTTACGGGCCGCGGATAATCTCAACATCGAGGAAACTGTCGTTTCCCTTGTGGACATACGTCAATGTTACTACCTTCGAGTCTGTGAAGAGAAGTGTGGTCAACCTTATTATTACTTCGTCAAGCGACCCGGTAGGCGGTCCATCATTGAGAAATTGCCGGAAAGTGACAAGGAATGGCCCGACTTCCCTATGATTGTCTTTGGTAACTTCGGGGGAAAATGACCTGGCATTTCCAACCCCTTAAAATATTGGCGGTTTAACCTAGGAGGTTTTTTCTTTCCTTTTTCTATTAACATTCCTAGGATGAAAATCCTTTTGATTGTGTCTTTCTAACTCTTATCACATTGTCTTTTTTCTGCCATCCCAGAAGTTCGTGGTGACGGGAAGGCCATAAAACCCCGCAAGGACGCCCCTTGGGAGCCCTTGATAGGGTCTGGAGCTGACAGTTATTCCGCCCTTCGTGAGCTTACCCTGTCAAGGAAAGACGGTACCCCGCTTACTAAGGATCTTGACCTAGGGGAATATGTCTTGCCCGTCTGCTGCCATAAAGATTATCTAAAGGATAAGAAAGGCAGATCTTCTACTATTCCTCCTACTTCCCGATCAACACACAGGAAGGGTAAGGCTACCGTTGCTACTCCTACTGAGTTGGAAAGAGATTCTGATGATGACGGAGACAATATCCCACTTCAGAAGATCTTAGCTAAAAAGAGAACTCGTGAACCTCCTTCCGGAATTCCAGCGCCATCCGAGAAGAAGAAGCAAAAAAGAGTAACAGCCCAACTTCCTCCTTTCTTATCTGCTCTTCGAGTTCAAAAGATTGTCAGGCATTGTAGTCGTGATCTATCTTCTTCTTCAACTGAGAGTTCTGATTTTCAGGCAGTTCAAGGTGAACCAGAGACATTGCCGGAATCTCCTGAATTTCCCTTGGCGCGTCCAAAGCATCCTGGTCCAAGCATTCCTAGAGTGAAAAGGTCCACAATGGCTGAAGCTTCTGCTTCCTTTCCGGCATCTCCTTCTACCACTTCCAGCAATTCCATGGAACTACCTGGTCCACCAGATTTTAGTGGTATGAAGATTTCCGTGAACCTTGATGAACTCGGGTTTGGAGATATCGGCCCGGATGACGTTGCATAACCAGGTTCAACTTCTCATCCTTCATTTTCTCGTCTTCACGAATTTTCCATGGCTCTCATTGATCCTAACGAGCCCCCTACTGTTGGTGTGATGCCCCCACCACTCCCTGTTGATCATGAAATTTTTTATGTTGCTACATTTGTTACACCCATTCGTGAAGCGCCTAAGTACACCTTTCATCGTTCTTCTAATTACTCTTCGTCTGGACCAGGTGACCAAGTCGGGGATGACCAACAATTCTCTCCAATCCCTGATGCTGAGACTAATCCGGCACCAGCTGCTGGCGATGCTTCTACACTTCCTGCCGGTGTTACTTCTCAAACTCCTTTTTCATTCTCGGAGTCCATGCCGGTCCCAGACCCTGACAAGGTTGGCTCCTCTTCTCGTGGTAATGTATTTGCTGATCCTCTGTCTCCCCAGTCTCCAAGCGAAACTCCTGCTGCTCCTCCTCCTCACGGTCCCTCCGATTCAGCTTTTGATAATGGAGCAGCTGCTTTCTCTACTATTCATAATTCTATTTTTCCCTCTGATCAAGCTAACATTGACCAGATGAACTTTGAGGAAAGCCGGGACACGTTTTTCCGGGGTTTAGCTCTCGTAAGTTTCCCTTATTATTTTATTTTATTTTATTTTTTTTACACTAACTCTTTTATTGAATTGTAGGTTAACGGTCTTTCCGTGAAGTCTTTTTCGTATACTTCTAGCCTGAAAACTGAGCGAGAAAGAATTTTAAAAGAGAAGCATGACCTTACAGTGGAAAAGAATCGTCTAATCCGCGAGAAATGGGCCCTTCAAGCCGAGATTGAGCAACTTAAGATTGAACGAAAGGAAGCAGCCGCGTCTCGTGAGGCCGAAATCGAGAAGAATCGGAAAAGGCTGGTGGGCGAGCACCGTGAGCGCATTGCTGCATTGGAGGGTGAGCACCGTGAGCGCATTGTTGCACTTGAGGCTGCTCACGCCACGGAGATAGCGAAGTGGGAAGGGAAATATCATGATCAGATAATCAAGATAGATGAACTCAAAGCCCATCATGAAATTGACTATGAACAGTACCGGCTCGAAATAAAGGAGCAAAAGGAAACTCTTCTGGCCGAGTATAAAACTAAATACGACGAGCTGGTGGCGAAATCTAAAGAGCAGCTCGCCATACAGGCGAAAGCTCAGGTGAAAGAGAACTTGTCCTCCATTCTTGCTTCCAAGAGAATGCGGATAACTCCTTCATCTCCAAGTGCTTCCACCCGAGACCCCCTTCCTTGAAGTGTAATTTGATTAATTTTCCGGCAATACTCTTATGTAATTGCAAACTCTTATCATTTTGAACTGAAACTTTGTAATTGTTACCAATTAATGCTATTTTCTGATATTAGTTTCTCATGTGCTAACATTAGGTTATACTTCTACTGATCCCGTCGTCACGGTTCAGCAAGTGCAACCCCGTTAACACATTAGCACTATTGCTCTTCTCTCTTTGAGGCACCCCATTGTATTATCTAAATCAAACTCAATGGGGAAGAAATAATCATATAGAGACTTTAACATTTAGTTAACGGCTTGCCTTGCCGAGTCTACACTTATGTTATTTCCCACCAACCTTAGTTGGATTTCTTCTATGCCTGACCTTTGGCCTGGTCTCAGACAATACTGATATATATAACTGGATAAATCAACAAAAACAAACTTATATTTTCATTGAAACTCAAACGCAGTTACATACTTTCTACTCTTTTCAGCGAATCAATCGCCTACTATCTTGTTGATTTAATACATCTCTGCCCTCTAGGCATAGTATTTCTTTAAATTGCTAATACTCCATGGCTTGTCGAGAGGGGTACCGTCTTGGTAGGTCAAGTAGTATGCTCCATTCGCTCCCACCTTGTCTATCACAAAAGGCCCTTCCCAGTTTGGCTCTAGCTTGGCTGGAGGCGGATTCTGTTTTCTTACCACAAGATCCCCTGGAACAAGGCTTCTTGGCTTGACTTTTTTGTTGTAAGTCCTTTCTAGCTGTCGGTGATAACTCTCCAATCTGAGCTTGGCACGCTCCCGTACCTCCTCTGCTAAGACCAGCTCTCTCTCTCTATTATCTCATTATTCTTCCCCAGGTCGACTACCATCCTTCTAGCCGTATGTACCAACATTTCTTGAGGGATCACAGCTTCCATGCCGTAGGTGAGAGAAAATGGGGTCGCCCCTGTAGATATTTTTGGTGTCGTCCGGTATGCCCATAGCACTTCCCAAAGATTTTCGTACCACTTTTCTTTCTTGTCCTCCAGCTTCTTTTTCAATACCTCTAGTATGGCTTTGTTTGATGCTTCCGCCTGCCCATTTCCTTGCGGGTGAAAAGGTGTTGCAAAGAGTTGCTTTATGTTATAACTTGCCAAAAACTGTTTCAATTCATCTCCACGGAATTGAGCACCGTTATCTGCCACTATAGCCCTTGGTAATCCAAACCTGCAGATGATGTTGGTCCAGATAAAATTTTTGACATCGTCCTCCCTGATCCTTCATAACGGTTCTGCCTCAATCCATTTCGTAAAGTAATCTGTGGCCATTATTAGATATTCTCTTCCTTGTGACTTCTCCAGCTTTCCTACAATATCAATTCCCCACATCGAAAAGGGCCATGGATTACTAATAAAATGAAGGTTTTCAGCTGGTGTATGTATCAGTCTCCCATGAATCTGACAACCATGACACTTCTTAGCATAGTCGCAGCAATCTTTGTACATACTCGGCCAGTAATGCCCATGTATCATTATCCTGTGTGCCATGGCCCGTCCCGGTGAATGACTTCCGCAACTTCCATTGTGACATTCCGCCATGACTCCTTCTGTTTGGGATGGATGTACACATTTCAGTAACAGTCCAGTTGGTGAACGCCTATATAGGTCTTCCCCTATCATTGCATATCTTTTGGATTGCTCCACAATAGATCTAGCTTCTGCTTTCTCTTCCGGAAGAAAACCACTTCTTAAGTAGGTTACTATTGGGTCCATCCAGCTTGCTCCCAAGCTCTGAATGAGGTTGACAGTCACTTCCTTCACCTCTATCATTGGCTGAGATCTCTGCATGAACGTTATAGTTTTGGTTGAACTTTCTTCTGTTGCCGTTGCCAGGTAAGCCAATGCATCAGCATGCCGGTTCTCTCCCCTAAACAGATGTACAATCTCCACCTTCGAGAATTTTGCTACACTTTTCTTCAATGCATCCAAGTACTGCATCATCTTCCCAGTTTGAGCTCTATATGTTCCGTAGAACTGTTCCACCACCAATTTCGAGTCCGTGAAAACCGTTACCTCCTTTGCCTCCAATTTCATCAATACTTCCAATGCTTTCAGTACTGCCTCGTATTCTGTCTCATTGTTGGTAGCCGGAAAAGCTAAGTTTTCTGCGATCTCAATCTTAGTGTCCTCTGGAGTTACCACTACTATCCCGATTGCTGATCTTCCTTTATTTACTGATCCATCTGTGAACACCTTCCATCCCTTTACATTCTTCCAGCCGGTATCCTGAGTTTCTAGAGGCTCTAGCTGTTCTTCCTCTTGCATTTCTGCATCCTCGGTTACATCCTCCACTGGGAAATCTGCCAAGAAATCCGCCAGCACTTGTGATTTTTCCGCCTTCTTGGGCTCATACTGAATGTGATATTTACTTAATGAAACTGCCCATTTTTCCATTCTCCCAGAACGCTCGATTTTTGGCATCACTTGATTGAGAGGGAGGTTTGAAACCACTGTCAGACTATAAGCTTCAAAATAAGGTCTTAACCTTTGAGCTGCAAAGAGTAAGGCGAGAGCATACTTTTCAACTCTTGAATACCTTGTCTCTGGTGAAGTCATCTTTTTGCTGAGGAAATAGACAGGGCTCTCCTTTGAGGCTTCTCTTCTAGTTAGGACTGCACTTACTGCAACGTCCGATACTGCCAGATAAACATAGAGTGTCTCCCCTGGTAACGGCTTTGATAGAACTGGTGGCTTACTCAGGTATTCTTTCAATTTCTGGAAAGCTTCTTCGCATTCATCATTCCAAGTAAAGGATAAATTCTTTCTCAAGAGTCTCAGAATTGGCTTGCATTTATCTGTGGATCTTGATATGAATCTTCCCAATGCTGTAATTCGGCCAGCTAGAACCTGTACTTCTTTCTGTGTCCTTGGTGATGTCATATCTGTGAGTGCCCTGATCTGCTCCTGACTAACCTTTATCCCTCTCTTTGTCACAATGTAACCAAAGAACTTACACGACTGTACCCCAAACGTGCACTTCTCTGGATTGAGTTTCATGTTAAACTGCCGCAATGTTTGAAAGGTTTTTTCCAGGTCTTTTAGATGATCATCCGGCTCCTTGGACTTGACCAACATATCATCAATGTAAACTTCTACCGTCTTCCTTAGCTGATTTTCGAACATCATCTCTACTAGCCTCTGGTAAGTAGCCCCTGCATTCTTCAAACCAAATGGCATTTTGGTATAACATAACGTTTTCTTACCAGCATAGAAGGCGGTTTTCTCTTGATCTGGACCATATAGAGGAATCTGGTTGTAACCAGAATAGCCATCCATGAATGATAGTAACCCAAAGCCTGCTGTTCTGTCCACTAGCTCGTCTACCCTCGGCATGACGTATCTATCTTTGGGGCATGCTTTGTTTAAGTTTGTGAAGTCTATACAGATCCGAACCTTTCCGTTTTTCTTAGGTACCGCCACTATGTTAGATACCCATTCTGGATACTGAACTTCTCTTGTTATTCCAGCTAACTCCATCTTTTCGATCTCTTGTTGTACTGCTTCTACTAATGTAGGTTTCATAGTTCTCACTTTCTGTGCAACTGGTTTGAAATTTGGACTGACATTTAACTTGTGACATGCTATATCTGGATCGATTCCTGTCATATCATTCATAGACCAAGCAAATACATCTATATTAGCTTTTAAGAATTGTAAAAGGTCATGCCTCACCTTCGAATCCAAGCTTGTTCCCATATAGGTGATCTGTTGACCCCCTACTTCACTGAGGTTGACGGGTTCCGTTTGTTCTTCTGTCTTTAAAGCTTCGCGTGGGAACCCGTCATCCTCCTTCTGTCGTTGCTATGAAGAGACAGATGACGGCCCAGCACCTGCTGTGCCATGCCTCATACATTTTACTGTTGCTATCTTCAAATTCTTGGCCATGGCTTGATTACTCCTTATCTCATATTGCCCGTCTTCAGTCGGGAAACGGATTTTCTGGTAGTAACTTGACGGAATTGCCTTCATGAGATGAATCCACTCTCTCCCCAAGATTGCATTGTACTCTGTTGGTGCATCTATAACCACAAATCTTGACATGACGATTCTGGTGTGTGCTGTAACCGGTAAGACTATCTCTCCAACTGGCTGCACTGCTCCCCCATTGAATCCATAAATGTCTCCAGACGAATTTGTCAAGCTGCCTCTTTCTAGTTTCATTTGATCCAAGCCCCTGGTGAACAGAACATCTACCTCACTTCCACAATCTACTAACACTTTCGTGACATTCCAATTTCCAATGAGTATGGAAATGACCAATGGGTCATTATGTAGTGTAACTACTCCTTTGAGATCTTCCTCAGAAAACCCGATCGGATCACTCTGATGCACTGGCTTGCCGTTTCGCATGACTGGTACGGCTCCTACCGTTCGCGGATCTTCTCTTATCTGCATCACTCTTCGTATCTTCCTCCTGACCTCGTTCATGGATTCTCTCGCTCCTTCTAAGATCATGTTAACGGTCCCTCTGACCTGAATTTCTGTTCTGTTTTCCTCCCTGTTCTTTTCCACTATAAACTCTCTTAAATGGCCCTCCTCCATCCATTTCCAGATCAAGGATTTGAACTCATAACAATCTCCAGTAGGGTGGTTGTAAGTCTGATGATACTCACAGAATGGCTTTCCCCTGACTGTTCTACATCTTACCGACGGCTCCTGGAAGTACTTTCTTCCTCTTATTCTCTTCAAGATTTGATCCAGTGACATTGTGAGTTGCGGTAGCGGTTTTGGTGGTGTTAGCTTTCTTGGCGAAGTATCTCTATCTTCTCTCCTTTCTCTTTTGTCCTGACCTCTCGATCCGTCTCTGTTTCCCCTTCTGCCAGAATCTCTTGGTGGTGTATTACTTCGTGAGCCAACTTCTCCTTTCTTTCTTTTTTCCGCCACTGTGTTTACGGAAGCCAACAACACCTTGGGAGCTCTCCGCAACGCTATGTCCTCTAGTCTGATGTATTTCTCTGTCTTCTGGAAAAGTTCATCTAGAGTCGCCATCCGTGATGACACAATCGAGTCATATGCTGGAGATTTCTTACTTATGCCTTTCTGAAATGCTACCACTTCTGTTCTTTCATCTACTCCGCCATCTGTTCTCAAAATCTCATTTTTGAAATTAGTAACATATTTTCTAAGAGACTCACCTGGAGCTTGTTCCAAATCAAACAATGATGCTATATCTGCAGCCTACCTCTTCTGATGAATATAGTGCTTCACAAACATCTCACTTAGCTGAGCGAAGCTTGACACACTCCCTGGTGATAAACTGAGATACCAGTCTGTAGCGTTGTCCTTCAAACTGCTAGGGAATAATCGACACCACATCCCGTCATACTGACTTCCTTCCCAAGCCGCCATCTTTTGCTTGAAATTGTTTAAGTGCTGCACAGGGTCAGTTGTTCCATCATACTCATTAAACTTAGGAGGTTGAAACTTACTTGGGAACCCATGACGGTAGCACACTTCAGCTAATGGCCTCTTGCCCAATCTCTCCAGGTCTTGAGTCACTTCTATGTTCTTTCCCTTAGTCTGCGCCCTCATGTCCTCTTGGACCTTGCATATCATATCGAAAAGTCTGGTATACGGATCAGCCGCCGGAATCTCTTCATCGTTCACTCCTTCCTTTTGATTCCCTACGCGAACTCTTACACTTGATTCATCTGACCCTTCTTCTTCATTCATTCTTAGATCTGGAATCCGACGCCTTACTCCTCCTTCCCCTTCTCCTAGTGTTATTCCCTCCATAGGTCTCTGACGGCTTTCATTTCTGACCGCCTCGTTCTCTCCCTCCTGAAGATTCTGACGTTCCATATCTTCCATCTTTCTTAGTTGCTCCCTCAATCGGGAGTTCTCTTCCCTCAGCCTGTTCGTCTTTTCTCCTCCTTCTTGGAGAGTTTGAGGATGATCAACTTGAGGAGCTTCTCCCCCAGTTGCACCTCCAAGATATGTTGATGATCTGGTTTGTGTCACCATCACTCTCTATTTGCTTCTTTCAACCTTCTTCTTAAAACCCTAGATTTGGAAGCAGTCGGCCCCCCTTCCTCTAGCGCCAAATGTAAGCCCACTCCTTGATGAGCTTAGCTGAGTTCCTTACTGCTTCACCGCTACTACCTGCAATGACCACCGGACAATGACCGGTGGATAAAGCTCCAACGATCAAGTCAGTAAGCGGCTAGGTTTAGAAGATAGGTTTTAGCAAGGAATGAACAGTTACCTTTAGCGAACCCTAACGCGATCCTTTTATAGCGATATTCACCGCCTTCTGTTAACCGTAGGATCCCCCTATGCATCCTATGGTTCTCTCCTCTCCTACGTGTTTCATTCTCCATCACATACTATAGAGTGAATGCTTGACAGCCAGATATCACGTGCTCTATCCGTGATACTCTAGAATGTTCTGTATTCTGATTGGGTACTTCTCGGTTAACTCTCCTTATCTGGTTCCTGTGTCCTCAATGTTCCACCTAGCATGGTTTGGTACTTACAACTGCTATTTTTCTTAATAGAGGTAACCTATACTGCTATAAATCAATTACTCTTCTTAATCATAGGTGTAACAGTATGTAGCATTCTACAGAAACAAATTAAGGTTTCTCTTTATAGTCCTTTATCAATATACCCGCTCTATTTTCTTCTCACTTTATTAACTGATCTCTGCATTAAGTAAACGATTCACCCAATTAAGAATTGAAGAGCTATTATTCATCCAAAGTTAAATCAATTACTCAATGAAAGCCTTATCCATTCATCCATTTGTTTTAAATGTAATAAGTGATTTTAGGTAGTTTCCACGAATCTATCTTCATTTGTAAGATTAATTAGATTGATTGATCGACCATTTATCTTTTTGTTTGTTATCCAGCCGACTATGATTTAGGAAAAGGGAATTTTATTTGCTCCAAATAGATTGATTGACCATTTTTCATTTTGTTTGTTATCCGGTAGAGTATGCTTTAGGGAATAAAGAGAATTTTATTTGGTTCAAAGTATAAGCTGAATAATAATGTTGTTAATTGTCAGACCTATCAACTATGTTACTTATAATATATTATGACCATTATCGACATATATTACTGATATTACCACACCTTTATAGTCCGTGACGTATTTTGATAGGCACAAAACCAGATTTTCCTTAGAGATTTACTCTAATCGAGGTTGAATTCCTGCATTCTACATGTTTGATTTTATTGCTTACATTTCAGTAGTAAGCAAAGCAAGCTTATCCTGTATACTTGAAGTGAGAGTCGAGTGGCTGGGTGAAGTGAAGTAATTCTGCAAAAATAAGATCAAAGCAATAAATCTTGAGTTCAAGCAGGAAAACATATGTCATGAAGATGCACCATATAGAAAGGGTAACACGGACTGGGTGAAAGTGCTCTTGTCTCACTGCTTTTAAGTAGACTGCACATTTAAGTGTGTAAGTTACAGAAATAAAGAATAGGACAACAACAGACTTAGTAAGTTTTTGCTGTAGTTGTAGTAGTAGTAGCAGTACAATTTAAAGTCTATCTGGTGTCAAAAGATAGACAATTGCAAATTATATGAATTTAAATTGAGATACAACGCATTGATGGTTTTTTAAAAGTTTTGAAGTTTATTTGATTATTCTCTGATTTATCTCAAAACGACTTCTCAGTTTCTGCTTTTGTTGCTGGTTTATGACAGGTGAAGAAGGAAAAATCATATCTACGCTCTCCACTCTCAATATCCATCTCTGTAGCTGTTATCGTTGCTGCTTACCAGGTGATCTTCATTTATTCTTCCTTTTTGAGATTCATATAGATGTTGCCCTTAGGTTATTCTCATTATCTCATGGCATCATATTGTAAGGTCCAGTGCTCCAAACCATTTGAATGCATGGATGATAATGATGACTAGATTTGTAAACACCTCTCCAACAAGTCAAAATACTTATAATTGTATTCCACCAGATAAACTCATAAACATATAGGATTTCTCTTCTGCGAACTGAAATCGAACAGAGTATGTATTCTAACCAATGATTCATGTTTAACTGCTTTGTTAGGAATTTAATTATGTATAAGATCGATTTTTGTGCAAATTAACAAGGATTTTATGAAGCAGACTGTTTGCTGGTCCTAAAAATTGTTCTTAATTTTTATTCCAAAGTTTCTACTATTAGAAAAGCTCTTTGCAAAAACACAATGGAACACTTATTTTTGATTTTGATTCATCGGAATCATTATACTTCAATGCCTCTCATTATTGACACAAATTATGTTAATCTTTTACGGGAAAACTACAAAAGTAATATTGCCTAAATGTGCTATGTTACCACATAATAATAGGTGGATTGCTTCTCCCACATCTATTGAAGTAATGTTTGGGCAGTTATGATTGGTGATTGTACCTTTTCTTTTGTAGATAAACAAACTGTGAACCACTAATAGATGCTTTGTTGTGATTATGAACCAACGACCATGTTTGATTTCATCTATGGCATTCTCTGTCAGTCAGTGTTAATGCTTAATAGTGTGTTCCAGCCTGCTATCTATGTCACGAGTTTAGCAGCAGTTGAATTATTACGACCGTGAGGGAGGGCAACTGATAATAGATTATGTTGATGTTACTTGCGGTCTAAGCCAGGGAGAATATACTGCCCTTGCATTTGTTGGAGCTTTCAGGTGAACCCACGTGTTTTTATTACAAAACTACTTAGGCATTCTGCGGTACTCTTTTTTTGTTGCACTTGGTATATATATGCCATTTGGTATGGAGAGATTCTAGGCGATAGAGTTGTAGTTTGGTTTGGAAATAGGTACATTCATAAACTTGAAAATATATAACACCATGTATTTAATACAGCAGTACTTAACAGAAGACCATTTTCCTGGGTTTGTGTCCATTTTATTCATACTCCTGTGTTTATGTTCACTTCCACTTGCTATTGGATTGCGCAAGTGAACCAACAAGCTGTCAACAACAGTTGTTTGTGATTGCTTATGCGGCCCAAAAGTAGAAGTGAACATTGAGTGTCAATACAATCAGTATTTCGGTATTTCCCACCAGGATGCCACCCTTCGAAAATATTGCCAACGCAATATAAGATAGATGCTTTGTATCCTTGACAAAGACTTCTGCGGATCTTATCACTTCCTCTAAAAAATAACACAGTTCGTGTTTCTCCTGCACTAGTTGAAAATATGAAATAATCATCCTTTGCAGAGAAGATTTTCTTCTTACAACAAACAGATTCTTAATTTCTTCATAATGTAGATGTACTTTTTGTTAATTGTGAGCTGGATGCATGTCTTCTCAACTCTCAAGCTTCTCGCTAAAATACTTGCAATATGTGATGTCCAATTCGGAATGAATGCTCATTTCTTCGAATAACCAGTTGGGATGTGTTGTGATTTTCTTCATCTTGCCCATTTTAATTCTCTGGATGTTTCCTAATTTTGTGATTTTCCCCCGATTCCAGGGATATATGCAGCAACAATCCAATGATTACAATTGTGGCAGATCAGAAGCACCAGCTCCCCAAGGCCATGGTAAGTTGTACAGTCGTGCCTTAATATATGTCTTTTTCGCTTGTAGATCCTTTATGTTGATAATAGCTTTGGCATTCTCTTTTGATCAAAATTATTATCAGCTTCTTCTCTAATTGGTCTTTTCTTGGTTTTTTATTTCCTACTTGTCTAAGTGCGAAACTATAATTTTCAGTTATGACTCTAAATTTAGAGTATCTGTGAGACTAATTTCCAAAGGACTAAATTTTCAGTTATGACTAAATTTAGAATAATGATAAGAAAGAAGTAGAAATGTAGGATTTGTGGGGTTAGCGTTTGATACCAAAATATGAGTCTTCAACGAGCAATGACCTGCCATAGGTTGGAATTATAGAGACACATAAGATAGACACATATGTCTATTTCCTCTTTCTTGCTGAAGAGTTAACATTTGTCGGCGAAGATTACAATAGAATACATATAATACAATAGAAAATTACAAACCGTATGAATACTATACGACTGTATACCTAAAAACACATCTCAATGGTTTAATTGATCATGAAGGGTGGTCGGGATGGAACAAAACACACAAGTACAACGATACAACATACTTCGAATAGTATGCCAACACTGGCGGTGATGCTTCGACATCTAGAAGAGTCAACTGGTGTGGTCATCATGTCATTAAGCATGCATCTAAAGCATTACAATTCACAGTGGGGAAATAATTGATAGTCTATCATTGTTACCTGCAGCAGATGTGCCATTTCACCTTGGCCTCTAAGTGATGTAGGACAAGATAGGGGAAATGTAGGAAGAGTTGTATTTATTGGTTAAAACTGTTAGATGCCTGAAATTAATCGAATACAAGGAGTACATTATAAGTAAGACAGAAATTTATTCAATTGCAAGGTGCATGTGATTGTTGTTCTTCTTTTACAAATGCAAATATTGTAATATTTATAAATTGTTGTTAATCTCTTTAGTCTTTCTTAACTAACAAGAGGTTTTTGATTTTAGGAAGAGGTGCTGCTACGTTCTGCGTTATCAATCTTCATCACTCTCTAATCAGGTACTTACATCATTCTTTTCTGCGTTCTGAAATTGCAATCATCTCTGCAAAAATCTAATCTAAGTTATAAGCGACAACGGGTACATAAGTTTGTCTAGAGACAAACACAGAGACAACCGTAGAGTATAGATTTGTGATCTAGCGGTGGGGATATGATTAAAAACAAAACCTAACGAAACGAAACAATACAAAACCAAATTAAACAATAATTCATCTTCGCTTCTCTTTTCTTTGTTTCTCTGCGAAGCCATGAAAACAAAATTAAACAATAATTCCTTCTCTTCTCTTCTCTGCGAAGCCTCCTCATCAAGTTGCTGGGAATTCTTCTCATCAAGTTTAAGGTAACTCAGTTAGTGCAAAAATAAACCAAAGCTTAATCTCATATGCTACTGTAATTGATAATTTGGTTAAGATTCTTTAATTTTATAGAGAGGAAGATAGGCTTGACTACTGTAATTGATGATTTACCTACTAGAAAATTTCTGTCTTTTATTGTATGTTGAATTACCATACAACAGCTACCTAAACCAAATCTTAATCTCATAGTATTTCTACCTATGCTTCTTGCTCTATATGACTAATGGTTGAGAGTCCATAAATTTATACACAACAGACATAGTAAATTGTAGACAAATGGAAAACTTAATATGACAAATTCAGTTTTCTGGTCACTGTATAATTTAGTGTAATTATATTGAAAGTTCATATAGAACTTCTCTATAGGAACCCAAAATATTAACATTGATGGATTGAGTTTTTATTTTTTTTTTTACTGCAGTGCAGATTAATTTAAACCCAAATTTACAAGTTTTTAAAAGTGACTAGCAAACAACAACTCACCAATGCGTTTGATGGTTGCTAGACCACAGTAGATTTTTTCCTTTTTGGTAGAAATTTAAGTTAATTTTCCTATGATCAGAAAGTACATAACTTTAGCAGTCGAGCTGGAGCGCTGATATTATGGTTGTCAAAAAGTTTCCTCATCTGACGTTTTAGTCCATAACGAATTGAAGAGTGAATTAATTTCACTAGAGAATTGAATAACTTCTAATATATGTTTTAGCTAATCAGGGGCATTATAGTTAGGCTAGAACCAACAGCAGAATATGACAGGCTAGCTAAGAACAAATGATGAACAAGGCATCATCCCCTCCACTTAAGTAAACCTTTAGGCAACTAGCGCACTGGAAGCCAACACGTTCCAATAAATAGAACCCACAACCTCCTGAGTCTTGAAAGGATATGCGGCCTACTGGTTCGACTGTTCAACTTCCTAACAACCTATTTATTTCCTTCATATTTGAAGTTATAGGACCAAATGAATGACTCAAAGTCAATACACAACTTCGACTAAGTGGTCAAACACCACCTCTTTATTTATAGCCATCAACCTCCCTAGACATATGTCGACTGATGACTATGCTAAGAGAACTAAGTTGAAAATTCCAAGGAGATATCTATGCATACTGCAATAGAAGCCCAACACATAATTGACTGTAATCAGGGTCATAATAGTTAGGTTAGGACCAACAGTAGAAAAAAGATTGACTAATGATGCAATTTTAATTATTAAGAAAATAATATATGATATCGTCAAAGTCCATGTATGTACCAAAGGTAATGACTTTTAAGTGTCAAGAAAATAGTAGAAGTTACCGTCATAACTCTTAGAAGCTAAAATGAGACCACCTATATTATTTATAGGAATGTTTTACATAATACATTTGTTACCATAGAAGTACGTAGTTGTTATACTTAGTCATTTTACCTGAATGAGTTAAATGGATAGTTGACAAAAAGAGAGACAGAGTACCTAAGGAAGAGTCAAAGAAAGTGAAATAATACACTTTTGTTGTATAGAGATGATTATTCTATACATCATCTTTTTGAGCTCGTGCTTTTCATCTGGAACACCCAAAAAAAAATCTCAATCAAATCTTCTAGGCCTCCTTAGTGTCGGAGCTACAGCATCAGGTCTGTTTGCATTTTCATTAGAATAGAAAAAGTTATCAATGTAAAAGTATTCCTTAATCAATGTTTGTTTTTAGAAGTAGGAATCTCCGAGGCTATACATTCAGACTCACTCATTGGTAGGAATGAATCATATTTACATTTCATATTGTGCTAGGACAAAAAAGCTAATAAATTAATAAATACACATATGCGTTTTACATTGTTAAAACAAAAGAAGCTGGCTTAGAAAAATCACTATCAGTATCACTAGCTCAAATAAGCCATGTCTAAGGGGTTACAAATCTGCCATACATGCTTAAAAACTGGCTTCCATTTGTGTTGGTTAATTGATTGAGGAGCTCAAAGCTTAACAGAAGAGCTCGAAGCTCAATGAAAATCAGTACTTGGTTTTTCATTGGGCAAACTTTGGTTTTTCTGTTTTTACTTTTATTTTTAATTATGTTACTGTTTAGTTTTAGTCCCTATTTTGCTAACTAAAATAGATCACTAACTACCTGACAATAGTTCTTTTGATTCCTTTCACCCATTGCAGACATATATTTAGGTAGATCTATTGACATGTTTGGTGATTTTGTTGAAGTGTGTCTATTTGTTTATGACGTAGTCTTATTAGGTAGTCTTGGTATATATCCCAGTTTGTCTGTTTTTAATAATTAGTGATACTGTTAGTGTTAGTAAAACCAATCCTTTGCCGATATGATTTTGAATTTGTCTAACAAAATCCCTAATTTATTTTCTGTTTTATCATTAGTTTTTGTAATTTGTGTGATTGGGATTGTACTGATGCATTATTCTTTTTTATATAATCTGAGAATTTTGCAGTCACTCACTAATTATATTAAGCGTTCAAATGAGATTATTTTTGATATATCTATACATGGGTTACGCTTTTATATGGTCATAATAGATTCTTTGGAATCATGTTGTCTTAGTTAAGCTTCATTAAGAGTCACAATCAACCTACTTGGTTGGTTATTTTACATGTCCTGTTACGCTCATAAGTACACACAATCCATTGAGCTTTACACAGACAAGCAACCTTACAATTTGGGAAAGCGATATCACTATGGTAAAAGATTTTGACCAGTCAGTGTCATTTTACTGACACGTCAAAAGCAAACAGATAATGATCTCCCTTCCAGCCTTACGATTGGCTGTTTTACAACTTCTGCACGTGTAAATTGGATCCATCAGTAGCTTGAATAATAGATGTAACACAATGTATGACCACATCAATACCTCTATCTACAATGAGATGGAAAGAATATTAAACATCGAGGAGTCCAGACCATCATATAGCAAGTTCAATGAGAGACTTAGGAACCTTTCGTATCTTTTGCACTTTCCCAGTCAGAATGAACATAATCACCAAACTAAACTTATTTACATAAGAGAGTCTAAGTTGACATATGAAATGTTCAACCAAAACCCTAAGCACGTACGGTGTTCTTAAGTTGATATACATGTACTTTGATCAAGTATAGAACATATTTCGTATAACAATTTTATGTAGGTGATTTTGTGTCGGAGATAGAGAAAGAACGTTTATGTTAAAGATCTCCTGAATTTTTTTTATCATGAACTTTCTGTTTTCAGTTTTATTCTCTATGTTTGGCCTTTGCTTGTGGAATTATTATAGGAGAATACTGATGTCAGTTTTTAGTTTTTAGAAATTTCAGTAACTCGTGCGTGTGATAATAGTAACAAAGGTTTTCCTTATATTACAAGAATGGGGATCACAATTTTTTTTCCCTCCTACCAACTTTGTTTATTGGATTCTACTTTTGCCGAATTTATGTAAGTTTATTGGAAGTGACCAATTACAGTTAATATAAAGCTGTTTGTTTGGACATTGATACTCGACAAAACCCTAACATTGGATAATCTTAATAGAATGGGGAAAGTTCTACTGTAACCTTTGTTGCAGTAGACTTCCTCAAGCAATGGTTTTCTATTCACATCATCAGATCATCTTATGTTCCCCACCAAAAAATTAATGCAGTAGACCACTCTTTAGGAATCAGACTCTGGTACTTTTGGTATAGCAACCATGGGCATGGCCGGCTGGACTTCTGGACATAGGTACAACTCCAAACGTTATCCATTAGAGCCAGCAGTCCAAAGTCCAAACAACATTTTATTGCTTATAGTAAGCTTCAGCTAGCCTCTTAAACCTTTTAAACCCCTCTAAATTATGTTAGATGAAGGTTAACATAACCAATCTCTATTGCACTATTTCACCAGCCACTATTTCGCGTAAATACACGAGTAGCCTTCAGCAACCTGTGTCTTGCCACTTGCCAGTCACCTGGTGCTCCCATCTCCCCCTGAAAAAAAAAACCAGAAGAATTAACCTTACCATTAGATATTGATCCCATCCAATCAGAACATACCAACAGCTACGTGTAGTTCAAATGCATGTGTTACAGTTCTTAGTTGTCAACATGAATATATCACCTGGCAGTATAGGAAAAGAGAATTGCACACATCTGGAAGACTAATGAATCTTCTTCTGGCAATATAAATGAATGAATCAAGAAACTTTTGCTTACTTATAAATTAAAGATCAATATTATTGTTACTTTTACAGGTTATTTATATTTGTCATTTGATAGAGGTATTTACCAGACTACCATTTCATACAGGTACCCTCATCTGTTTTCTTCATCAACTTTTGCCACATAACCAATAGCATCTCGTTTGCTAGCGTTTCAGGTATTTTACTGTTTGTCTTCTAAATTTTAGCATAAATGAGATGTTGGTCATTACTTTGTACAAAAAGTAAACCTAAACAGTTTAATGTAGGTTGATACATTATTATTTCAATCAATTACTTTGTGCCACTACAGTAGCATTTCAAACCAGGTTCTACATTACATAAACAGTAGCATTTTTGTTTTATTTTTATTTTATTTTTAAAAAGTTGAATTTTATACATAAACAGTAGCAGATACAACCCTAATCAACCTGTACATATAGTACATCGCCAGGTAGTGAATAGAGGACATACCCTCTTGACCCAGGACAGAATTTACATATAAAGACCCAACTGTCCAGCAACCATTCATGTATCTGGGTGATGATACCAGAGGTCTGGGGTTCGAATCCCGCCAGCATTACCGAGTTACTGATCTCATTAAAAACAGGCTTACCAAACCATTTTTTGCGAATGAGCCTGTGGCTCAATGGTAGCACCCCTCTCACAAAGTGGAGAGGTCCTGGGTTCGAAACACGTCAACAGCGGATTGTTGATATAAGTTTCCACACGTAATTTAAAAGGGGTAGGGGTCCCCACAACCTCGCTTGCCAACCAAAAAAAAAACCATTCATGTATCTCCAGATCTCCGTTTGTCTTTGTTACCATGCCTCCATCCTTAATGTAGACCATGCCATTAGCAGCTCCCTAAACTAAATGTCCTTCCCGAAAGTCATTTGTTATGAGCTAAATCATTAAATTGTACCCAACTGTCCAGCAACCATTCCTGTATCTTCAGAGCTCTGTTTGTCTTTGTTACCATGCTTCCATCCTTAATGTAGACCATGCTGAGTCTTATCTGACTGAAATTTACATAAATCAGTGGAGAAAACTATCCTTAGGTGGCGATGTGTCAGACTCGATACTCTATTATGAATTACCACATGAAAATCTACCTTCATTTTGGTGGAGAACACACATCTCAAAATAGTTCAATGATTCTGAATTATTTATTGTAAACTTAGCAAACGGGATCTTAATGTTATATCCATATAGAAAACACGAACTTCCAACCTCATCATAAACACGAACAGCTGGAAACTTTCTTCTCCGTTGCGCTATACAAAGTGTGTGTCTGTTTGTTGTGAGGGGTGGGGTAACAGTCAGCAAACATGAGCAATGTTGTAGGTTGGCGGGGTAGACAGTGTCGGTTTTCTAAATAAGCAGTATGCCAAGATCTAGATTGTATGGTCAGTTCCCGTGTCAGAAGGTATTAGTTGAAGAGAGGCAAAAGAAAATGTAGGGTAGGTTCCAGTGCTAGATTGTCAAACTTCTCACATTACATTAAGTTTCTAGAGATCTAGACCAAGATCAATAGGAATTTAATTTAGTTTCTATAGATTGTCTCAACTATTTAATTTTTGAGTACCAACTATTTCATTTCCATATGGTCTCAACTCTCAAATATTAACTTTTGTGTGAAAAGAAAATCTCCTCTCAACTCTTAAGTATCAACTTGCAAGCATCAGCTCTTCCATATGTCGTCAGAAATCCCATGTCATAATTGTATACCGAAGGAACGGGTACAACTAACATAAAATGTTCCTTGAATCTTTAAAAAGACGATATTGCCCTGTGTGGGTTAGTTTGTGGATACCATGGCTGAATCTACTGGTTCTTTTCTTCAATAAAACACAATGTTTAATTTTCATAAAACTTAGGTGACCATTGTTAGACATGATATGAATATCGATGCCCATGGTCTGAATACCGATGGCTTGATCTGAATTCTGACTGCAAATGACAACCTTCTATGAATTATCCAACTTTGTTAGGCGACTCTATTGATTACTCCAACAAACCATTTACTTATTTCTTTTTATTCAAGTGCATGGACTATCAACTTTAGTGCTTATGACCGTTAAGGTTGAAGTAGATTGTGTTCTTCAAATTCAGAGTACGAATCTGCAATAGGAGATTGATTGAATTAGTAAAGATTACACAATATAAGGTTGTATGAAACAAAGAAGAAGCTGTGCAGTTGAAGGAGAAAAGATATCGTGCTACTTAATAAACCAGGCGCAAGAAAGAAACTGAAGTTGCTGCAACTGAAGCATTCAAATCAGGGCATGTACATTGGACTATCAGGGCAAACTGGGAAGGACTCAAGAAGCAATTTCATTGGCAAAGGTAGTTTCTGTTTCTCTACCTTTAATTGATTCAAATTTAATAAATAGTTTGGGCATATATTGTTTATACTTGCAACAAACCAACTCAACATTAGGAGTTCAAATCAGAATTTCAAGGTTTTCAATTGATTGGAACGCATTGACCATATATACTCAATAATAAATATTTTCACCGAATGCATTGCATGCAATTGAAGAGGCTTGAGCAGAGACAACCTTATAGATAATAAGATAACCTCTTATAGATAACCTCCTAATATTAGGGTGAGGTTGGAGGCCTTCAATTACATCTTTGTTGTTTCTCTCCCCCGTTTGAGGATAAGACCAATTTAGACTCAGTGATCAAAGGTTTTTTTTTCCATCAACATGGCTACTTTTGCATCATTTGAAGATCCTAAATGTTGAAGCCCTTTTACATTTAGTTCTCCACCCAAGTTATTCAGTCCTTGCAATTCTTTGATGTGTCATCCATTATATGGCCCTGCTAATGTCTGGAGACAAGTCAGTTGCCCCATGCTCAACGTCTTGTGTTAATAACTGTGATTAAATCCTCAATCCAAAAGTCTCTTCTACTGCATTCTTTTTCTAATAATTATTTTTTAATAATATCTAGCTATTACATTATCATGCAGATTAATTGGTAGTTTTTCTCCAATCAAGTCTAAAAGACATGATAGTGTTCTCACAAGTGTCTTCTGCATGATTATAAGTCTTATGTTGATATTCGAATCTTATAATTTTTTAAAAGATTAATTAAATTATGTGATCATAAATTGCATAGACATGTTGCTGCTTAGCATGTGTGGAGTGCACTCAATAATCTTAGTTTGATTAAATAACCTAAATTACATAAGTAAAATAAAGATTATGTTTTTGTTTAATTCAATTGGTTAAATTTTCTTTTTCTTCAGCCTTTCTTCTCAGTTCAATTTGGCGACTGATCTAACAACTCTCCTCTTCACTGGTAATCTCTATATTCCTCCTTTTGTCTCAATTCCTCAATCTCTTAATCTTCTAATGGAATTAAAGTTATGAGTCTTCTTATGGACTTATAGTTATAAATGTTTTTTTTTTATCTGAACAAAAAGTAATTAATTGATAGCTCTATGATAATGAATTATTTAGCTTTAGGTCATACTACTCAAATCTCTAGGTAACATTGCAGTTTATTAACTTCAAAGTTTGTAGTTCATATGGAATCAGGCATTGATGTAAATTCATCACATGAGATTTTGAGATACAAAAGATGCCTTAAATTGCCTATTGAATCTGGTAGTGTTAAGATTTACCTTGTACAATTATTCCTTTAGAGAAATTTTTTATTTTTATTTCTCACATTTAAGTCTATGTATACATCTATTCTTTTGTGTGTGTACTCTTACCATTTGATTGTTATTGCTTGATTGTTGTTAGTGTGTGTAGTATACAATTTGTAATAAATTTGATCACACTGGTAGGCCAAGATCAATAGATACAGTTTTGTCAGATTTTAATTGCACATTGTCCACCATTTTAGATTAAAATATTTGTGTTCATAATAGATTCATTCTCATATTTGTCAAGTCTAAACTTACACTTATTATTAAACAAGTAATCCATCCCTAAATAAACATCCTAACCTGTTAGAATTGATAAGAAGCATGGCACGTGTAATTTTTATTTTTATTTAACAGCTGTAATCTGTAGTTGTTTATTATTTATTAATAATACAGATACAGTATTTAAACAGAAAAAACCAACTTTAAATTGGACACATGGTAAGAGTGAAATGTACAGCAGAAAAAATACCATCTGTTATTTATTGGGACACATGTTATAAATTGATTGGAGTTGCCAAGGTTGAATGAATTTTCACTGTAGCGAACTCCACCCCTCATATATATTACTAAAGATGAGGGTGTTTTAACTCAATAGGGTGTTACTCAACTACCACACAAGATCCAACATTGTTTGCAAAAGGTAACTTGCGTTTGTGACTGACATTCACAAATAAAATTCTTTGACACCCATTCTTTCGGGAAAAAAAAAATTGGTTACAGAATGTGCATTACTAGCTAGAGTAGCTCAGTTGGTTAGAGCGTGTGGTTGTTAGCCACAAGGTCGAAGGTTCGAGGCCTTCCTCTAGCATCTTGATTTAGATGTATTTGGAGAAAATAAAATACATATTTTAAGATCCTAGAGTAGGAGCATGTGATGTGTGACTAAAGTGCAGTCCAGATGTTCTGTCTTCTATTCATATTGTGTGGTTTTAATAGGCTTTTGGAGCAAAGAGTTGTCTCACTAGGATCAGTATTGTTATATATATATATATATAGTAGCATTTTGGATCATATGAAGAACTGAATTTGAATGGAAGGGGTTACAATTCACTCCTTCGCAGGTGATTAAATCTTAGAAGTAGATGCTGGCCACCTTTGGTTATGGATCTCAGGGGCTGATTGATCAATGCCAGCTATAATGGAGGGTGTCATGGATCCAGATTTACATGGACAAATAAACAACAGTGATTGAGAACTATGTATAGGAGGCTTGATAGGGTGCTTTGTAATGTAGCGTGGAGACAGCAGTTTGATCAGGCACGACTATTTCATATTTCAACATTGCAGTCCGACCATAAGATTTTGCATATACAGATTAAACCTCCAACTAAATACATCAGAGGACCTTTTAGATTTGAAGCAATGTGGGCTACCCATCCAGGTTGTGAGCAAGTAGTTGTGCTGGCTTGGAATAAGGATATTGGTGGTTCAAGTTCTTACAAGCTGGCAAAAAAACCGTCTTCCTGCAAAGCTGGACTATACATTGGAATCATACTGAATTTGGCAATTTTAAACAAAAGAAGGCTGAGCTTATTGCAGACATTCAAGTGCTTGAACAGAGGTTAGCAACTCAAGTTTACCCTTCAGCATCTATTCA
This sequence comes from Aquilegia eximia, assembly GCA_023053565.1. Lineage (NCBI taxonomy): Eukaryota > Viridiplantae > Streptophyta > Magnoliopsida > Ranunculales > Ranunculaceae > Aquilegia > Aquilegia eximia. Next base: position 17,368,055 of record JALIGU010000006.1, read on the forward strand.
AGCAGAACTGGATTTGAAACTGCTACTTTATGAAGAATTACTCGAGCAAGAACACATTCACTGGACACAAAAATCTCATTTTGACTGGACATATTTTGGTAATGACAATACCAAGTTTTTTTCACATGGTTGTGACTAAGAGAAGACATTATAATGGCATTCACTTGTTATATGATCAAAGTGGACAACCACTTACTATTACCACACAGCTAGGTAACCATCTTGTGGATTACTTTTCAGAGCTCTTTCAAACTGATGAACTACAAGAACATACTCAGATCTGTAACTTTATTCCCTCATTGGTGACTGCTACAGAGAATGATACACTTCTAAAACCGGTTAAAGATGAAGAGATTTGGTGCACTTGGAAGAAGATTGGTTCTTTTAAGAGTCCAGGACCAGATTGGTTTCAAGCCTTTTGTCTTCAAACAATTCTGGCACATAGTGGGACCTAAGGTTTGCTCTATGGTTAAATCTTTTTTCTCTCCGGTACTTTTACTCTTCAGCTAAATCATACACATCTTGTTTTAATTCCTAAGTTGAATAATCCAGTCAAAGCTGACCAGTTTAGGCCGATTAGTCTTACTAATATAATTTATCGACTTATTTCAAAAATCATGGTGGAAAGGATACCGATTATTCAAAGATTAGTTGGCCCACACCAAAGTGCTTTCCTTCCGGGTAGATCCATACAAGATAATATCTTTCTTGCCCATGAGTGATTTCATGCTATTCGAGCTAGAGAGAATGTTAAATCTAAAGTCTTTGCTCTAAAATTAGATATGAGGAAGGCATACGACAGAATTGAATGGCCTTTTTTGCATTGTGTCCTATCTAAATTTGGTTTTAATGTTTCCTGGATTAAAAAGGTCATGTTTTGTGTTTCTCAAGTATCGTACTCTATAATGTTAAATGGAAGTTCTAATGGTTTTTTTAAACCAACCAGGGGAATGCGCCAAGGTGACCCGTTATCACCATATGTATTTATTTTGTGTTCTGAAGTGCTCTCTCTTGCTTTGCGAGACAGGTTACAACAAGGACAGATTCATAGCCTACTGTCAAGATTAAGTGCACCAATAACTCATCTAATGTATGCAGACGATCTCTTATTGCTCTGTAAAGGAGATTTAAGGGAGCTCATCTTCTTAAAGATACTCTTAATAGTTATTGCCAAGCTTCTGGCCAGTGTATTAATCTTCAGAAATCCAGTCTTATTCATAATGCGAAGTTGCGTCCACGATTCACCAGGCTGCTTCATCATGTTTTCAAGGTTCCTTGCTCTTGAAAGTTTTCACACTATTTGAGGGTACCTTTTGTCCATGGAAAAGAATGCAAAATTCACTTTCAACCCCTTATTCAGAAGTTTCATGATAAGTTAGCAACATGGAAGACCTCATTATTGTCCAAGGCTGGTTGGCTCACTTTGGTAAAGTCAGTACTATCGACACTACCCACTCATCTCATATTTGCAGTTGCCGGTGGGAGTAATAGACAAACTGGAAAATATCCAAAGAAATTTTCTATGGGGTCATGATAATCAGCATCGGAAATTTCATTCTTTCTTATGGGACTTAGCTACAGAATCCATTGCACATGGTGGATTAGGTGTTAAAGATCTTCAGATGCAAAATTTAGCATTATTGGCCAAAAAGGTTGGGAGTTACTGAATCCAAAATCTTTATGGGCACTTCAGATGAAAAAGAAGTATTTCCCACATTCTTCTTTTTTACGGGCTTCATGTCCGCGATCACCTAGAGAAACTGGAAGAGTTGTGAGTATTAAGCCTTTGTTGAATTTAGGCTTAAGATGGAAAGTTGGGAATGGTATTTCTATCTCTGCATGGATACAAGCTTGGATCCCGGCACAACGGTTTTGTTGAATTTGTTACCTAAGCCACCAGGTTGCTCGTTGGACAGAGTGGATGAATTTATAAAGCCTAACTCTAGGCAGTAGAATGAAAAGCTTGTGCGTTTATGGTGGCCTCATAACTATGCACAAGCCATGTTGTCTATTCCTCTTTCTATGCAGCCTTTACCAGATGAAATTGTTTGGGATCCGGACAAGAAAGGTAAATATACAGTGAAATCTACTTATTACAGAATTTTTCAGACTTTCCAGAATGGTAGCAATGTGGTGGATCAACATTGTCACCGGTACAAAAACATTTGGAAGATAAATGTGCCTTATCAAGTTAAATTTTCCATATGGCAAATATTTAGCAATGCCCTCCCTACGACTGACTTATTAGCAACAAGAGGTATGCAAGTCCCTTTATTATGTTATCTATGTCAACATGACCAGGAAAACATTGTGCATTTTTGCATCTTTTCAAATCTTGTCATTTTGCTCGAGCTTTATGGTGTGGATTCAATATGCTTGGAGTCATTGACAATTTGCAAGTCTCCTCCGGTCAGGATTTCTTGATTCAGATGGTTCAAAAGCTCCAACACTATTCCTCGGATGTTGATTTAATTCAACAATTTTGTCTATCTTTTTGGGAGATTTGGAAGACTCCAAATAATCTCAAGTTTAATGGTTCCCAGCCATTCCCTCTTGGTTCTATTAGAAAAGCTTAAGAACTATCCATGTATTGAACAAGACTTCCTGGAAGGAAAATCAAAATATTACAAGCAAGCGGATACTGGTAAGGTTGATTGTATCTACATTAAATGGCAACCTCCTGTTATTGGATGGTGGAAACTTAATTCTGATGGATCTGCATTGCGAAGTCCCAGTCCTGCGGGCGCTGGTGCAATCTTAAGAGACACAAATGGAAATTTTATTGTAGGCTTCTCGCAGTTAATTTTTGTTGGAAATGTGTTGCTGGCTGAAGCTAATGCGTTAAAGTTGGGATTGTTGTCTGCTACTGTACTAAACCTTGATTTTCTTGAAATATCTATGGATTCAAAGGTACTTTTCACCTTGCTTCATTCACATTTGGATCCTACTATTCAGTTGAGTAATCTGATATTGAAACCGAATTGCTATTCAAAACTGAATTGCTGTTATGCGAAGAAGAAGCACAATTATAGAGGAGTAATAAAAGAAAAAAATAGGAGAAACTGTAAAGAACAAGAACAACAAGGCTTCTTCCATGAAGAATTTAATGGATTCAAGTAGCTCTGTTTGTAAGGTATGTAAGTTAGCAATTCTTTAAATTTATATATTTATTATCATTGTCTACTTTACAGTAGAAATGAGGGGTTCTAGCAATTCAAAAAAATTGCTAAACCCTAATGTTGGTTGTTGTTAAGAAAATCTAGTTTTTTGAATATGTTTTTTTTCTGTTTCTTGTGAAAGTAGCAAGTTGAAGAAAACAAAACCCTAAAATTGTATGTATAATGAGAGAGTAGCAATTGCAAGAATTGCGAAAGTATTGGTTTTTTGTTTGTTTACGCCTAATGGGCTATGCAATTTCAAAAAATTGCTACAACTCTAATATACTGAACCTACTTTGTTGAAGTGCTAAATAAACAAATTGCTAAGCAATTTTAAGAAATTGCTACAACTACTAATATACTGAATGTTCCTTTCTTCAAATACTAAATATTGCATTCATTTTTAATGAAAACAGGAAAATCAACTACCTAAACGAAGAAAGAAAGAAAGGCAATTTCGGTCGAGTCTATCCAATTGTGGTGATTATATACAAGCTTTGAAAGATTCACTGACCGATTCCCATCTTGAGTTAATTAGGAAAACTCCATTCAAAATCTTTTTTAATTTTTTATACTCAAACAAGTACAACGCTTCACCAAAGTCAAAGGAAAGTTTAGTTACGTTTATAAAGACCTATGGGGGAAACAACAGATTTCATCTTGGAAGTAAAGTCTTAAAGTTAAGTCCAAGTGATGTTGCACTGACATTTGGGTTGCCGATGAGAGGTGAAATAGAGGAATTAATTCCAAGTAAGATTAGGTCCATGTTTATAGAATCTTACTTCCCAAATCAAGACCAGCTCAGAACCCAAGCCATATTTGAAGCAATTGAGAAAGCCATCAATGAAAATAACGAGGAAGACACTGTAAAGCTTATCATCATATTAATTCTTTGTACAGTGTTCTTCACAGACACCTCAGGCGCTATACGAGCTTCACTTGCAGACTGTGTGAAAAAGATCTTAATGTAGTGAACAACATCTCATGGTCGAAATGCATCCACAACCACCTAATGAAAACGATTGCGAAGAATCATGAGAAGAATCCAGATTTGGTTTCCGGATGTGTACTTTAATTGTTGGTATGTAGAATTCCATGTTTAAAATTGCATTCATCATTTGTTTGTACACTTTAAAATTGCTAACAATATTTCTTGAAATAATGTAATTCTCTTTTTGTGAACGTTCAAACATTGCCAAACCAATTAAAGAGTCTAAAAATGTCATGCCACGCTGTGGAAGGTGGTGTTTGAAAGATGTTGATCAGTACATGCAAAAAAACAAAAGTAATCTATGGAACTACAGAATGGTGAGTACAATGTTACAAATTTGGGGATTTCTTTTGTGTGGTTATATTGGTTAAGATAAAAGTAGCAATTTCTGAGAATAACAATTTTTAGATTGTGGGTTATTATGGTTGCAGTGTTTATTTTAAAAGTAGTAATTTCTGAGAATAGCAATTACATTATACTGTATTTATAAGGTTAGCAATTTTAGAGAATTGCATTGTTATGATAATTTATAGGTTTATCAAGTGTAAAGAATTGCATTGTTTTGGCTTCTTATTGGGGTTGCATTGTTTGAAATAGAAGTTTACTAATTTACTTAATTGATTTACTTTTTTTGGCTTATTTTTGAAGTTCAAAGTTGTTGATACATTCAAAAACATATCTGATGACGAGAAGAAGCTTTTGGAGTTAGACTTTGAAAAGGATAAAATGTTGATTGATGATGAAGATGAAGCAAATGACTGGGATACTCATACTTTGAGAAACGAGTATGTGAAATTAAAACAAGCTAAAAAAGGATGGGAAGCAAAATGTGAGCAGTTGATGGATGAAATTGGGAGCGAAGATGCAGAGAAAATTTGAAAGTTGGAGGAAGAAAACAAAGAGCTCAAGGAGTACAAGAAAAAATACCTTGATTTGATATCAAAAACTGGTGGGTTTAGTAAGTCTATGGAAGATTGTGGGTTTCATGATGATTCTGGATATTCAATTCCAAACATGCCAATGGAAGAGAATACAGAAGATCTGCAGGCAAAGAGAAAGAGTAATAAGCAGGAGTTACGTCTTAATTGTGGTGTTAAGAGTTTGAAAGAAACAGAATCGACTCAGAAGGTTGATTGTGAATTAGTTTATGAAAGAAAAAGAGGAAACAAGGATAATGAAAAGAAAAATGAGAAGGGAGTAGTAGATGTGGAAAGCTTTCCATCACCAAAGATTAAAGGCGGTTGCTGTGGACTCAAGGATGTGAAGAAAAGCCCCCATTATGAGCACTTGTGGCCTTTCAAACTAGACAACATTCAGAATTTTTTCACGACTGCCAAAACAAAGTAAGATATATAACTGTCAGCGATTATTGAAATTGCATTTAAATCATTTGTACATTTAAATGAAGTAAGATATACACATTGAAATTGCATAGAAAACATATATGTTGGCTGAACGTGGTAAAAATTGCAACACCACTGCATGATATGAGCCCGACGCCTTTATTGAAATCAATGGTTGCCACATTGAGGATTTGATGTTCAATAAATTTATCGACAACCAGGTAATTATCTATTTCAACGAAAGAACAATGGCTTTGAATATTAGGTCTTAATATCTTCATGGATTGCTTCTAGATTATTGATTGGCAAGGATGGAAGCTAAATCGGAAAGAAAAAGTAAAATCCAAGCGGACAGTATACTTTTCAGCTTTGGCATGGGTATAACTCTGCAACTTTTGTAGCTATTTGTTTTTAATTCCATAGGTTTTATTTTTTTTGCAAATTTTTCCATACTTTCAATTGTACAGGATACTATTCACCGTTGTCATATTGTAGCAACTGTTGGAATTACTTATGCTAACCATTGTAGCAATTTGTGGAATTGCATAGTCATAATTGTTTTTGAGTTACTGGAACTTGTGTCACAATTTGCTTATTTTTGCATGGATTTCAGTATGATAGTAATTTGTGGAATTGCGTAGTTTCATTGTTTGAAGTTGCACCAGGAGTGACTTGTTCTGCATTTTTTTTTTTTTTTTTGAAACTGTGTTAGTCATGCGTGAGACGAGGAAGTGAGACCCAAACAAATCGAATGATAGAGAGGACACTGAAGGAAGTGAAAATGGAAGACATAGCATACTTGGTTTTCCCTATCAACTCAGGGAAACACAAAGGTGACTTTGGTGGGCACCATTGGGCTCTTCTTGCTTGTAGGTGGGAGGATTGGACATGGCAGCACTATGATTCACTGCTGGAAACTAAAGAACATAAGCTGAAAAGTGTACCATACCACGAAGCATGCGTTATGGTAAAGCTTTAAAATCCCCACTACAAGTGATTTGTAATTCTTAGTACTTTTTTTATTATGAAACTGCAATTTTAAAAAATAACATTTTTAAAGTTCAATTGTTCAATTATGTTGCGTAACAGAAATCATATGTGACTACCCTCATCAATGGAAGACTACGACTTGAAGGCCTTCAAACAAAATTAGATAGCAAGTCAGTTGACGTGGTAGATTGCCCAAACCAAGGAGACACGTAAGTGAAAATAATTGTAGCATTAAAATATTGCTTTATAACTTAAAAGACCTCCTGTACTCACCACAAATTTGCAATATTGTATTGGAAAACAGAGTGGACTGTGGACTTTATGTGTGCAAGTTCATGCTTTTCATGAGAAATGGATTTAGAGATATTCACCAGTGTGAGATTGACTCGAAGAAAATGAGGGCCTATTTTAGTTGTGAACTTCTGACATATGAGAAGAGAAGTTGGCCCCACAATATTGATAGTGTGGCGTTGAAAGAGATGGTAAAGGAAATTGATGCAGAAGAGGAAGGACAGAAGGCAAAGTTGGCAGTGTAGTAAACTCTTTTGGATCTAAACATTGACTTTGTAAAAATGCATATTTTAGTATATTGGATTGAATTTTGGTTTTTTCCCTAATGTTTGTAATTTTTGTGCAATGGAACCTCTTTTAGCAATGGAACAACTCTTTTAACAGTAGTTCTTTTTTTTTAATGGAATCTACTTCTAGCTTTTCGTATATTACTAAGAGAAATTACAACAAAAATATGCTTTACAGCAATTATCTCAAATTACAAGAAAAAAAAATTTTAAATGTTTGTAAAACAATCAGCAAGCAATTCTCATTTATTGCTACTTCATCCAGAAACAAAACCCTAAACCCTTTATTGGTACTGCATCCAGTAACAAAACCCTATACCCTAAATAGAAAACCCGAATTATATCATTAAACCCCAACCCCTAACTAAACGGGCTTCTTATTCTCCAGGACAGAAACAAATTGTTTCTTTTTGAAAAAGGCTTTGAAGTCAACAAATTTTGGACTAAAATACCCTCCCTAATCATAATATGATCATAGGTAAAATCATATATAACAAATATGATGCCCTGAACAAAACTATAACCTAGGTAGAGAGTGATTAACTCTAGTGGGAAAGGGCAAAATAGGAATTGCATAAACACTTAACACTATGATTCGACCTAAAATCAGAAGTCTTTGTCCTTTTCAGCAAGTCAACAAAAACTGCATATCATTTTCAATAAGAAGTTCTAATAAGATTGTCCTTATGGAGGGTTAACTCAAAAGAGATTGTCCTTCTCACCAAGACTGTCATTGACCCTATCCTTCTCAAAAGTTACTAGTTTTTTATTCAAAATGATAGAAACAGATGGTTTCTTATTGAAAAGGGCTTTGAAGTCAACAAATTTTGGACTAAAATACCCACCCTAATCATAGTATGATTTTAGGTTAAATCATATATAAGAAATTTATTTTTTGCACAAAACACTATAAACTAGGTAGGGAGTGATTAACCCTAGTGGGAAAGGACAAAGTCAGAATTGCAAAAATAATTTAACACTATGATTCTACCTAAAATCATAAGTCTTTGTACTTTTCAATAAGTCAACAAAAACTGCATATCCTTTTCAACCATGACTTTCAAAGAGATTGTCCTTATGGAGGGTTGACTCAAAAGAGATTGTCCTTCTCACCAAGAAAAACATGATTGGTGTCCTTCTCAAAAGTTACTTGTTATCTTAAATTGAAAAAACTAAAGCTTAATAGGTAAACCGAAGCACAACAAATACGAAAATTGCTTAGACATTGAATTAAAAAAATTACACGACTCAGCCGCTGAAAGCTCTCTCAACCATAGCAATTTTTTGAAATTGCTTAAACATTTTATCTAAAAAATCATAAGACCATTCAGCTACTGAAAGCTCTTAACCATAGCTATCAAAAATAGAAGTACTTCATTAATAAAAAGCTCGAGCTAAGGACAATTACAGAGTATAGATCTTAAACTTTACATCAGCCAAGTACACAGATGACCTGCAATTGTCAATTATAATTTATAACTAATTCATCAAACAATAACAACATAAAAACTATTTGCAGACTCAAGTATAGGGACAATTTCTTCTAGTGTGATATCCATACTGATTGCAATTGCCACATTTCTTCATTCTTCGCCCAACTCTTGTACTTTCTATCCTCTTAGTTTTAGGTCGTCCAAAAGTTATTCTCCGTTCTGGTGGTGCTATTTCTTCAGACACATCCAAGAACATATCTCCATTAGGAATGGGATATGTATAACATGAGAATATGACTCTCGGTAAGCAGCAACATGAAATTGAATTTCACAATAGTCATACACTGATTTCCCACTTGCCAGCACACAAAGCACAGCATGTGCACAAGGAAACCCATTTATCTTCCATTGGTTGCATGAACATGTCTTAGCAAGAAAATCCACACTCTCTGAAGGTACAGAATGTACTTCAAATAAATAAGCATTTGATTGAGTTAGTCGCCAAGTGCGTCCGGTCTGAACTTCTTCTTCCAACTTCTTTTCCATTTTTGGACATGAAGTGGTGTTCCAAAGCTGGGATTTCGTTCGCCTCTAAGCCATTTGGTCCATCACCTTAATGCGGTACTTATCCAACATAGCAGTGATGGGCATAAAACGTTCCTCTAACATCCAATAGTTAAAACTCTCTGCAATGTTGGAGTACAACTCACCATATCTATTACACAAGCAAAACAAATTCAATATATCTCATTTTAGATGTATGGAAAAGAAGACACAAAACCATAGATAAAATAATCCAAATACAAAAGAATAAACATACCGACTCCCCTGGAAATAAGCATTTGCCCAATGGTCAACATGAGCTTTATCAAAGAAATCTGAAATTTCATCGCTTCCATAAGTCATCAAAGCAAAATATGACTGTTGGAACTCCCTATGTGTGGCGGCTTTAACACATTCTTCAAAGTAATCTAAAATTTCTTGACGGTGTTTATTTTTACTAGATATATGGGTTTTAAGGTTATTCTTTAAATGCCAAAGGCAATAACTATGGAAGGAATTTGGAAAAACTAGAGGGATGTTCTTCACAAGGGAATGATGACGATCAGACAAAAAAGTAATCCTTCTTTCATTCGAAACAATCTTCTTTAAATTATCTAAGAACCAACTTCAGTTACTATCATTCTCAACACTCACAACAGCCACAACCAAAGGAAAAAACTCTACACAAAAGAAAGTTATACACATTAGCAATTATATTGTGATATGAATAGCAATCCGAAGAATTGCATAGCATTTTGTGAAATTTCGTATTATACTGTGATATGCATAGCAATTCCAAAAATTGCATAACATTTTGTGAAATTGTACTATACTGTGATATGAATAGTAATTCCAAAAATTGCATAGCACTTTGGTGAAATTGCATACTATATTGTGATATGTATAGCAATTACAAAAAATTGCATATTCGCATATACCTTGGTCTCCCGTCTTGGCAGTAGCAGAAAGCAAAGTGCCCTTGTACTTGTTTTTCAAAAAGGTCCCATCAAGTGCAAGCATTGGACGACAAAACCAAAACCCATATATGCAAGCCTCAAACGCTAGAAAAAATCTTTGGAATTGTTTGGTCTCTTCATCAACTTCTAGCACAACATGGCTACCTGGATTTGTCCTTTCCACCTTGTCAATATACCAAAGTAAATGAGAATATAACGCTCCTGCTTCCCCAAAGATCTCCTTAAGTGCCAAGTGCTTTCCGGCATACGCTTGATGGTAGGTAAGATTCAAAACATAATCCGTTTTAAAATTGAGCTTAATGTCATTTGGCTTCTTGAGTGGTCGTTGTCTGACATCATCGATAATCAAACTCCTCACAACATCACCGCTAATCAAAGGATTAACATTCTTGACACCAGGCCCACAAGAATGCTCTGCATGGAATTCCTTTATTCGAAATATTTGGGGTTTATCAACCTTGCATGTACCATGAATTTTCCATTTACAAGCAGGTATAATATGCCTTCTCTTACAAAAGGTTGTCACCCTTCTCAAATCATTCTTCACTAGCTCAAACTCATATCCATTCTCAAGACAATACAATGTTAGCTTGATTTTGAAGTCTTTTGGACCTCCAGGAAATCGCTGCCCTTTACCCACAATGAGATAAGCCCACGAACGTGATTTAAGAGGTTGTTGTTGAGCAACCACTTCACCAAAAATAACACAACCTGAACTCAAAGTATTAGCATTCGGAGAAAGAATAACAACATCACTCATTGAACTTTCACCAATTCTCACGAAAACATCAACTATAAACTCCTTTTTAGAAGAAAGAAAACAAGACAGAGCCTGCAAATGAAGGTTTGACTCCAATAAAAAATCTGACCCATGATTATCATAAAACAATTCAAAGCAAGTTCCCACCTCCCTCCACTTGATATTTACCTCTCTCCTCAAATCTTCAATTTTAGAACTTAAACCAATTATAAATGGAAAATTTTCCTTCCCAAATCGTACAACATCAACTACCTCACCCATATCAATTCCTGCAATTTGCACATTTCAAAATTTTTGTAAGCAATTTGTAAAAAATTGTTGTTGCCGAATCAAAAGTATGCTAAAACTAAACCAAGCAATTATAAAAATTGCTAATACTGAAAAACAAAGCAATTCCAAAAATTGTTGATAGTAAAAAACCAAGAAATTATTAAAATTGCTGATACTAAAAAAACCAAGTGAAAAAAGCAAGCAATTATAAGAATAACAGTTACTGAAAACCTGAAACTATACGAAGCAATTCTAAAAATTGCTGAAACTATACGAAGCAATTCTAAAAATTGTTGAAACTATATGAAGCAATTCTAAGAATTGTTGATACTGAAAAAATCACCAGAACAAAAAAAACTCGAGGATGATTTTGAAACAATAACCAATCTAAAGAATCCAAAGTAGCAAAAACATGGCTATCAGATGATATTGTGAAGTACTAAAATTGTCAAGATCAAAAGAATACAACTAGATGAACAATTAAGAGAATTAAAACAAGAAATCTTAAAAAAAAAAAAAAAAAACGGTTGAAAATGTTAGATGAAATACTTACCAATTTAAACTCAGATTTGCAAAACAAAAGAACAAAGTGTTTAGATGAAATTTCATATTATAAAAGAAGAAAACGGTTGAAAATGTTAAGGGTAGTATTGCCATATAAAAATATAAAATTTTAAATTTTTAGCGGGATTAGTTTAGTCAAGGATCGGTTTATAACTTTTCTAGAAAAAAAAGGATCTGACATTGAATAAGTTTATAAATTGGGACTTCTCATTAAAGCCACAATCAAACATGACTAATTCATAAATAGGGTGGGCTAAATGGGACGTAGGACTCATTCTTTGAAGCTAATAGTGGTAATACCTATAAAAAATTTCAAGCTTTAACTGCTGCATCATAGAAAGGATATGGTGATTGGAATACAGTATGTTTTTCAAACCATAATATATTTCACAATAGTTAATCTAGCTTCTTGATTAATATCACAATAATTTTTCGGAATCTTTACAGGTTGGATTACACCGTTCTTGTATAATGGACCTTGGCAATGAACTACTTGAACAAGAAACAAAAACTGAAACTATACTTGTTGTGTATGAAAATTTGAATGAAACCATAATACATTTGTTTGGTTCAACAATAACCGTTTGTACGTGTGTCAGTGTGTGTGTCTTTCTTTCGAAATTATTTCTTTATACTGATATGTTACAGTTGTTTCAGTTGATTGGCTCAAATGATTATGAGACATTGAACCGTAAAATTCTATGGTACACTGACAACAATATCATGGTTAGTTTTTACTTATATAAGAGAGGATGAATGGTTGTAGGGCTTGGGCATGGTTGGGTTCGGTTCGGTTTTTTGTTGGAAATGTGTTTTTTAAAAGTAAAACCGAAACTTTTATTTTCAAAACCGACCCGAACCGAACTGAATTTTTTTATTAAAACCGAAATATAATCAAACATGTTATTCAATTTGGTTAATCGAATAAAACCGAACAAAAATCTGAAAATCACTGATCGACTATTTAACTGTTAGTTTAAGAAGGCAGATAATGAATTCCGGGTTATGCATGTAGTTTATATAACTTTGTATCTTATTCTAATGCTATAAACACATACTGGGGTAAATGGTCCTTAATAGAGAGGATTTGTGTTTTTACGTTTCTAGTAATGGGGGTAGTGAGATCCTTCATCACCTAACCTTACCGGCTTATCCTTCTTTTAAGTAAATAAAAATCTAATTTAGCTTAAAAAAATCCAAAACCAGTGAAACAATTTCAAGGGCAATACAAAAGATATGCACCATTAAGCGAAATCTACTAATTGACAAAGAGACTAAATTACAATGAAAAGCTGCAGAAATGGTAAGTAGTTCTCTAGGTAGCATGATTACTCATGTAATAGAGTGATTATCATCATTGGAACTTCAATTCTAAGTTTGGAGGCTGTGGAGTGTGGAGGTTGGATTAGGGATTGGGGATTACATATCGAAGAAGAAAGTGTTGGATAGATGGGTTGGACTGCTGGAGAGATGGGTTGGACTGTATACACTATACAGAATTACATGTTCGGTTCGGTTTTGGGTGTTCAAAAAATTTTGAAACTGCAACCGAACACCCAAAGCAGGTGTTTTGCAAAAACAGAAACTGCAACCGAACATGGAAACATGCAAACACCTTATTTTCGGTTCGGTTTGCATGTTTTGGATCGGTTTTGCCCAGCCTAAATGGTTGTCGCTCATTGATAACTTCCTTTTGTTTTCAATAAAATGATCGGTTCATAGTTAATTATCAAATATTGCAGAAATGATGCCAGGGGTGAGATATTTTCCAACAACTGAAATACCAATTGTATTGTGAGATACATCAAAGTAATTCCTGATAAATGCAAATTCTCCTTTCGGGTTTTATATAGGCGAGAGTCGACAAACATGTGTTGGAAGCTACAGAAGCTACAAGGTCACACCCAGACCTGTAAATTCTCGTATTGAGAAACAAAAGAAGGAATCTATATACAAATAAAATTAGGACTTGATGAAAGAAGAAATACAAAAATTCAAAGACCCACATTATACAATCTAGGTTGGAATCGAAGAAGAGAATGAAGATGATTTCACATTAAAAATTGGTGCACACTATAAATAAAACTTCGTAGACGACATATTTACAAATAATGCTTCGATGTATAGCTACCATTGCCATATTATGAATTATATATATATAGTGATAACCCGTGCCTACGGCACAATTATTTTAGTGGAGGGGGTTGTAAATTTTCTTTTGTTATATAAGAGATGGGATCACAAATGATACTTTTAATTTATTTTAAATATCAAACAAATTTTAATTTATCTTAATTCCTACGGTCGAATTTACTAAGCACAAAAAATTGTCATACATAACAATATATGTGTATAGTTATATACAAAACATTTTTAAGAGTATTTTTTGTTCCTCTCGTCCCTTTACAATCTAGCTAGAATTGAGTATAATTTGTATTTTTAAAACTAATTTGACAAACATATATAAAATGATTTGAAAACTTTTGGTGGAAGAAAACAACTATTATTGTGTATGCACAACAAAGAGATAACATGAAGGTTTCCTGAGGAACAAAGGATTTTACAAACCAAACATGATATTGTAGCTATTATAAAGAGAATTACATATTATATCTCAATACACATACACATAGAGTAAGAAAAAAAAAATGTAAGACATTTCTTCTCAATAGTTTAACCAAAGGAGTCACTATAATTTTCTTCTTAACAATCATTTAGGGGCGATAGGGTATTGCTTCCAAAAGGTCAACTATATAGCATCGATCTCTTCAAAAAAAAAAACTTGCCTCGAGACACATAGAGACATACAGTAAATAGAATTTATCAAATCATTTGTTGCAGTTTTGCATGTGGTTGGTTATTTTCCTATAATCATACAACTTATATAACGTGAGTAAAAAGGTTAAATAAAGATGAGAAAAAATATACAGAAAAATAAATTGCCAGCATCGAAATCATTAAGAATGAATCAACAGATGTGAAACATATATACTTCCAATAATCTAGGAAGAAAAAAAAAATCAAACAATGAAAAACCGTCAAATCTGAAAACAACAAAAGAAAACAAAAAGAATTTAATTCTTCCATTAATCCTATTAGATAAAAGAAAAAAAAAAACTCATTCGATAAGAAAGGAAAATATATTTTTTGAGAGGTATATTTAGTGAGGAGGAAAAGAAATGAGAAAGCTATTTATAATTAAATGTGCCCATTTATTATTGGTATTTATAATAAATGTGCCCATTTATTATTGGTATTCCAACAATTAATATTATATAAGATTTTTTTCATCCTACGGCTACGATTGTCTCAATAGACAACTAAAGGTTAGGATCGATTTTTCACATCTAAGGGTTATTATTACATCGATTATATAATTTAATGTATATTCAATGGTTATGGTTGTCTCAATAGACATCTAACGGCTATGTTTATGAGACCGAATTATAATATAATATTATTTATATATATATATATATATATATATATATATATATATATATATATATATATATATATATATATATATATATATATATATATATATATATATATTCATTAATATAAAAAATATTTATACAATAAATAAATGTAGCAATAAGTTTGGCCCAATGCAATGGTTAGGCGGACTGCCCTCATGGCCGGCTCTGGGGAGAGGTACTATGTTAATTAAATGTTTGGAGAAAAATAAATATAGTATATATTTTTATAATACTATGTTGAGTCATTGTTTGTTCTGTTAAGTTGATTTAGGGAACTAATAATTAACATTTCAAACACACAAAACCAACCATTTCTAATATTATAAGGTAAATTGCGCAGAAATTTGCTCTTAAAAGTTATCAAAGTTGAACAAAAATCTTAGGATATATAAAAAGAAAAAGTGAATGGAAATATAAAGTCATTAACAAGAATCTATTATCAAGTGCAAATAAAAATTATCATCAAAATCCATGAGGTACAAAAGATCATGAAAGAATTTTTGTTTATTGTAACTAAGTTTGTAGAATGTACAAAAATAGTAGGAAGTGGAAAATAAATAACGAGAAAGAATGAACCAGCAACAACAGTAGTGTACTAGTGTGGTCTATTAAAACTTTCCCGTTACTAAAAATTATCAAATTTATTTAAAAAAATTAAGAATAAATCACCTTGGGAAATAATCATTAGCAAAATCACTTTAATCCTTGGAAAACTCCGGAGTCAAATTTAATCTATCGTGAAATATAAGACCAATAAAAAATCGTCATATGTCTATAAAATGATTAAAGAACTATTTAAATTAAACTAGGGTCAACCACACTTATACGTGACAATGTTTTATTTGTCCCACAAATCGCCATGAACATTAGGTGGGACATCATATGTAAAACATGATGAGATATTTTCTCATGCTATCAAACACATACGATAATCGGGTAGATAAATAGTGAAAATATCAAAAATAATTATTTTTCTATGATATAGTAGGGAAATGATTAGAAATTTTGGGTTATCAGACACCCATGGTGACTAAATAAATAAATAATAATAAAAAAAAAAAATCCTGGTGCATTGCACCTTATTTCCTAATAAAAATATTTATCCAAGAAAAACACGCCTTCGACCATATTGCGTGAATTATCCCAATAGGAATATTTGTTCCACAAATAAAAACAAACTAAATCACAACAACAACCTAAATTCTTCGCCATGAACATCTTATTTATTAAACACGTCTTATAAAAAAATGTCACATCATGCGATCATTTTTCTTTTACCATGTCATTAGGTGGAACATCTTAGATAAAACATATATGATACGATATTTTCTCATGCTATCAAACACATGTGGTGATCTTGTAGAAAGATATCAAAAAATAACATTTTTTCGCTAATACATCCAACCTACCAAAGTGATGGTTAGAAATTTTGGGTTATCAAACTCCCATGGCGGGTGAATTTTATTTTGGTCAAACCATTTCCCTATATTTGCATTGCACTTTATTTTCCAATAGCAAATTGGCAATATCCATCTAATAACAAAAAATACCTCTTCGAGACAGTTGGACTACATTGCGTCAATAGATAGACTCATAGATGGAGAAGATCTGTTTTTTAGGGATATAAATAGAGATAATAAGGAGAATCGATGGTTGTGAGAGAGGGAGAAGTTTTTTTTTTTTTTTCCCACACCATTAGTTCTAATAGAAAACTGAATTGAAAACTGAAAATAAAGTAAAATATGAGAAATAAGATATCGATCCATTAGCAGCCGATGTATGTACTATATTTATTTTCATCAGTTTAGCAGAAGAAGAAAGAGACATAAAAATCTTTATTAAAATCCAAAATATCTACGATCATTTGAAAATGAGATTTTCTATAATCATATAAAGAACACATGTTAGATAGTTGGAGATCATTTTGGTTGAAATCTTTGATAAGACGGGTAAACTCCTCAATCCAAAATATTTATGTTGAAGCATGGACCACTATATCAATTGTTTCAAAAGAAGAAAAAAAAAATTAAAAATATGAAAAATCTCCCCAATCCAACACATTGGCTCGAATATCCACGGTAGAATATGTTTTTCAAAATTTCTAATATCGCTAAAAATCGGTTTTTATCTATGCCTCAGATTATTTCAGGAAGCCAGAAACTAGTTGTGGAACCGTGTTATGCTTCGGGTTTGTGTGAACCTATATATATGGAGAATTTTGATAGATGTCTTGTTTTCTTTTCCTTTTATATTGTTTGACTGTTTGATGATAATGTAGTTTTGTTAATGATACTTTGTTATTCATTGATGGTCGGATCGAAGTTGATGAGATCGGACATGACTTAGGTTGATATACTTTAACTATGATGCCACGTGTCAACATATGATTGGATTTTTGTATGTAGTACCTCTATACGGACCAAGCCATGAACATGTTTCTTTCTGATTTTGCCAATGAATAAAGTTATTTTACTAATGGTAATTTCCCAAAGTGACTTATTTGCCCTTTTTTTACCTATATATATTAAACAATTGTCGCACAAATTTCTTATTTAAATGTCATACGACGAAATATTTTTAACTAAAGAAACTCTATTCACCTTCGTCCTCTTCTCCCTTTCTCTGGATAACCTCTTCACCTTTTCTAAGATAAAAATAAAAATAAAAAATAAATAAATTATTTGAATTAAAAAGTAAACACAATTTCGATTTCGATAAAGTTTTAGTCAACCTTAAAAGTTAGTCATTGTTTGTTCTATTTGAACAACAAAACTAGATTCACATTACTTTAGGAAGTACTTAGTACAATCAGTTATACACACAGTAATAACTTTAGAAATACAGAACTTGCAGTACATCCGAATAACTTTAACTCAAGTTATTCTCACATAAATACTGACTATATAGTCTAAATACAAAGCTTATCCTAACTCAGGATAAATTGTCAAAAACCAAGAAGATGATAAGGGAGTTGTAGTACATAAGGTTTTTATTGTGCCGATAAAAAACTTTATCGAAAACCCAATTCTCGAATATGAAATTATCATAGAAGTCGTGTGTATGGACGCCGGTAAAAAAATTGATACAGAGTAGAAGTTCGGAGAATAAAAAGTTGGAGAATAGCGAAGAGAACAAAGAGAAAAATAAAAATAAATACGAAATGAAGAAACATGTATTACTTTTTTTTTCTCAAGCAGATCGGGATTTTGGAATTAATGGAATATGTATTAGGGAGTACTCGTCGATGGAGAGTTAAAATCTATAGGAGGGATATGATGATTTAGCAAGAAGTTTCATTGTCTTTTCATAGGGGATGTACACTATGTTGCATGAGTAAATGTTTGAAGAAAAATAAATATGGTATATATTTCCATAATACTCTGTTGAGTCATTGTTTGTTCTGTTAAGTTGATTTAAGGAACTAATAAATAATATCTCAAACACAAAGAACTGACAATTTCTAACATTGTAAGATAAATTGGGGTGAAACTTGCTCCTAAAAGTTATTAAGACTAAGCGAGAATCTAAAGGTATATAATAGGAAGAAAGTGAATGGAGATATAAAGTCATAAGCAAAAATATATTATGAATTGCAAATAAAGATTATCATCAAAGATCCTTGAGGTATAAGAAATTATGAACAAATTTTCGTTTATTGGAACTAAGTGTGTACAATGTACAATAATAGTAGAAAATGGAAAATGAACAACAAGAAACAATAAAACACTATTAAAACTTTTCAGTTATTAAAAGTTGTCAAACCTAAGTATTAAAAAACTTAGAAAAATTATTTTAATCCTTGGTAAAGTTCGGAGTCAAAATTTAATCTATTGTGATTTATGGGACCAATAAAAAATCGCCATTTGTTTATAAAATTATTAAAAATTTGTTCAAATCCAACTAGGGTTAACAACACCCATACGTGACAATGTTTTATTTGTCCCACAAATCGCCATGAGCATTAGGTGAGACATCTTATGTAAAACATGATGCGATATTTTCTAATGCTATCAAATAAATACGATAATTGAGTAGATTAATAGTAAAAATAATTATTTTTTATGGTATAATGGGAAATGGTTAGAAGTTTTGGGTTATCAAACACCCATGGTGACTATAAAGAAAATAAAAAATAAAGATAAAAGCACTCTTGGTGCATTGCACTTTATTCTCCAATGGAAATATTTATCCAAAAAATACGCATTCGACCACATTGCGTGAATATTTATCCCAATAGAACTATTTGTTTCACAAATCACAACAGACTAAATCACAACAACAACCTAAATTCTTTTCCATGAACATATTAGTTATCAAACATGTCTTATTAAAAAATATTACATCATTTGATCATTTTTCTTTTAGGGTCTGTTTGATTCGGGCGAGAAAAGAGTTTACCGGGAAATAGATTTACCATGTGAAATATTCGGGAAATAAAATTTTGATAGAATAGTTATAATGTTACATTGATCTTGATTTTTTTTTTAAAAATCATTTAAATATGTTTGTAATGAGAGTTCGACAAAATTGAGCTCCAATTTGTCCCAACATTTTAACTTATCATTTGTTTTAAATATTTACAACTTATTTTCTATTTAATCAAACATAGAAAATTAAAATTTCTCGAAAAATCTATTTTTTGGACTCGAATTAAATAGACCTTTAGTAGGGGTGGCAGTTTTGACACGAACCCACAAAACACGACCTGAACACGACCCATATTAACTGACCTGAACACGACCCGCTACTTGGTTCGTGTCATGAATGGGTTGACCCTGTTTCACCCGCTAAACAAATGGGTCGTGTCGTGTTTAACCCGGTCGTGTTATCGTGTTGTACTGATATTAAACATTGTGTAGACTGTAGATGAGAAGAAACATAGTGAGTTCTGCTGATAGAGGATGTGGTTCAAACCAAGAGGCTTTAAGTTCGTTCTATAGAAAATCAATTGACACAGAGGTTATCTATGGTTTCTGCCTTTCTGATTTGATTTAATCTCGATAGCACAATTTTGAAATTTTTTTATTGAAATAGAGAGATCTAAGTCTTGTTGGAACACTGGGGTGTTTTGAAGTTTACTTCTTCAATGATCGATCATGGTTGACAATTTTCTTCCAAATTCAGTGGGTTTTGATTTAAATATTGGATATTTTCAATTTCTCATGTTCAATTATGGAGATGACATTGAAGATTGCCTTCTTTTGCCAATTTTTGTTTGAAGATCGATTCTTTTTGGATTTTTGGTTTTGTTTTTCATTAAATTTGCTCAAGAAGAAGAAGATTTGGGTTTTGAAGTTTTCGAAAAAAGAAAAAGATTTGGGTTTGGGATTTGTTTGAATTTGTATATTTTGGTTTGTTTGATATTTTGAGAAACTGTTAAGAGAGAAGAGAAAAAGCTGAGGCGTGTCAACCGTGTTCGACCGTATAAACCCACTAAATGAGGAGGGTCAACTGGTCGTGCTTAGATTGACCTGTTTAGTGACCGAGTTGTTATCGTGTTAAACTGTTTAGACACGCAACCCGACATAGACCCGACACGAACACAACCCGACACGACCCATCTGCCACCCCTAACCCTTAGTACGTCATTAGGTAGAACATCTTGAATAAAACATGATGTGTTGTTTTCTGAAGCTATCATACACACAAAGTGATCTTGTAGGAAAATATAAAAAATAACTATTTTCTAATAATATATCCAACCCACCAAAGTGATGGTTAAAATTTTGGGTTATTAAGAGCATCTCTAATGGGTCTGCTATAATCCAAATTATAGAAATATCGTCAAAAAACATTCCCTAACGCGTCGTCCATAATTTTAGCAGCCGGCTATCCACGTAGGATGTGGTGGGCCGGTCTGCTAAAACTTCGTCCAAAATCGAACCAAAGATAGGATTATAGAAATTGCTAAAATAAAATGTTCCACGCTGGTTCAACCAGCGTGGAACTTTTTTTTTATTATTATTTTAATTCCACGCTGGTTCAACCAGCGTGGAACATATTTTTTTTTTTTTTTTTAATTCCACGCAGGTCAAACCGGCGTGGAACCCATTTTTTTTTTTTTTTTTTATTCCACGCAGGTCAAACCAGCGTGGAATCTTTTCAAATTTATTTGTTACACGCCAGTTTAACCAGCGTGGAACGAACGATTCATCACAACAGCTATAATCTACCAACGGCTACCATCAACGGCTATAATCTCGAACGGATATAATTTCGAGGTTCTATATAAACTCTGCATCCGATACTCTTTTTCTCATCAGACCTCTTTTTTTTTCATCGGAATTCTTTTCTTCAAAACTCAACTACAACAACAGAACTCGTTTCTCAAGCATGGCGCGACGAACGTCTAACTTTACTAAAGCAGAAGATATTGCGTTATGTAAAGCTTGGGTAAAAATTTCTGAAGATGCTGTCGTCGGCGCTGGTCAACCCAAACAGGCATTTTGGGATAAAATTTTGGAAGAATTTGTTCTACTCTCCAATGGAAATCCAAAAAAAAGGTCGCTCGACTCAGTTATGTCGAAATGGGTGAAAATAAGTCTGCATTGTACAAAATTTTTATGTCATATTAATCGAGAAGTCCGCATCAATAGATCTGGAACCAGTCAGGAAGACAAGGTATATTTTTGGCTTTAATTTCTCAATTATTTTTTTTAATTTCTTAATTAGTTTATTTTCTAATAGTTTATTTCTTAATTAGTTTTTTTAAATTATATTTTTTTAGTGGACAACTGCTCGTTCAGTCTACCAAACTGTGGAAGGGGAACCATTTAAATTTGGGCATTGCTATGAATATTTGCACACTTCTGCAAAGTGGATGGATTATGCTTCAGCAAGAACCCCTACGACTATTCAAAGAGAGAATGCATTTAAGAAGCAGAAATCAAACACATCCTCGGAGTTTACTGGTGCTTCAAACGACACGCCAACTTCAAATGTTCGGAACATGCAGAACATCAATCTGGGCGATGATACTCCAGCTTCATATGCTCGTAGCCAACAGAACATCCATCTCAGTGATGACGACTCCCCAAATGAATTTCCAGAAGGTACAACTAATGTTGGGGTTACACCAAATGTTTTTCTCAACATTGGGGATGGTCCAGTACCACCACCAGCGCGACCAACTGGAAGAAAAGCTGCCAAAGAAAAAAGAAAGCTAACACGACAATCATCTACTTCAGGGGGAGATGGTAGTTCTTCTAGGGCCGAGTACACAGCTCAACTGACAAAGGTCAATGAAACAACGTCCGCAGAGTTGGCTCTAAAACAAGCCAATTGGGACTTGAAGATGAAGATGTACCAGCAGATGGAAGAAGAAAAGGCACGGCTAAATGAAGAAAGAAGAGTAGAAAGAGTAGAAAAGGCACGACTAAATGAAGAAAGAAGAGTAGAAAGAGAAGCCAATATCATGATGATAGACACTGAAAAAATTTCTAACCCTATCCGCAAACAATACTTTGAAGAGATGCAGAAAGCAATCTTTGATAGGCGTCACAAACAGATCAATGACTTCTCTCCTACGTGGACTGCATCCCCAGACGATCCAAATGGGCCTTCCTCACAGAATGATTTTACGGGTACTCCATTTGCTCCTACTTCTTTTCAGCAAGGTATTCCAAGTAGGCCTACTGGTTTTGTACCTTTTGGTTATAGGCCTTATGCGCCAGATGATTTTGGGCCTAGTGGAGGTTTTGGGCCCCAACCTGGTTTTGGGCCTAGTGGAGGTTATGGGCCTTATGGGCCTAGTGGAGGTTATGGGCCTAATGGGCCTTATGGGCCTAGTGGAGGTTATGGGCCTAGTGGAGGTTATGGGCCTTAGTTTTTCTGCTCGTTTAGTACTATTATGGGCCTTAGATTTTATATGTTTTGTACTAGTATGGGCCTTAGTTTAATATGTTTTGTACTATTATCAATTATAAAATATGAAATTTCTTAATATAACATTAAGCGAGAAATTTTCAAACAAAACACAAGAAACTAACATGGACTCAAACACAAACTAACATGGACTCAAACAAAAACTCAAAAACAAATTCAAAATCAAACACAAACTCAAACACTGAAAAACTACAGCAATTCAGTCCAAATCTTCATTGCCTCCATGACGTTGCCATATATGCTCGATCAAATCATGCTTCAATAAGTCATGTGCAGGACCACTTCTGACAGCACAAATGCGATGAAGCATGTCTCTAACCTCATCCACATCGTTTGATTGTAACTCCACTATTACAGGTAATGGAGGCTCATCACGAGGGGGCTTCCACTTTGGAAGAACAATATCCCTCTCATCTTCAATAATCATGTTATGCATTATCAAACATGCCTTCATAAATATACCAAGCTGTGCCTTGTTCCAGGTACGTGCTGGTCTTGCAACCATGGCAAATCTAGCCTGCAAAACACCAAATGCACGCTCAACATCTTTTCTGACAGCTTCTTGGGCTTTGGCAAACACTTTCTTCTTTCGCGTCCCTGGAAATCTCTCTGTTTGAATAAGAGTAGCCCACTGTGGGTAGATACCATCAGAAAGATAGTATCCCATATTATAATCATTCCCATTCACCTGGTAGTTGCAAGGAGGCGATCTGCCATTTACCATATCATCAAAAACATGAGAGTTTTCTAAGACATTGAGATCGTTGCAACTACCTGCCGTTCCAAAAAAGGCGTGCCATATCCAAAGCTCATGATCTGCAACAACTTCCAAAATAACAGTAGCTTTCTTATGGTGTCCCATATGTTGTCCATGTTCTGCTGTAGGACAGTTCTTCCAAATCCAATGCATACAATCAATGGATCCCAACATACCTGGAAACCCTCGTTGAGCTCCTTTAGCAAGCAGACGTTCGACATCAGCTGGAGTGGGTGTCCTCAAATACTCGTTTTCAAAAATGTCGACAACAGTTTGAGAAAAATGCTTCAGAGAATTGAGTGCAGTTTGCTCACCTATTTTGATTGACTCATCAAGAGAATCAGCTGGACACCCATAAGAGAGAAGGCGAAGTGCACATGTCGCTTTAATTAGACCAGAAGGTCCAGGAACACCTAGAGCATCGTATTTCTGGTGAAAATAGTCATTATTTTCAACAACTGCGTTATACAGCTTCAAAAATACATTCTGCCTCATACGATAACGACGTCGAAAAAGCTTTGCACCAAAAACAGGTTGGGCTGCAAAATACTCGTTGATAAGCATGTTGTGTGATTGAACATGGTCACGCCTGTTAGCTGCTCGACCAAATTTAGAACCTCCCCATCTTGGTATGTTTTCTACATTTTCTTCTTCTTCCAAAGAAGCCGAAATAGCTGGAAGCAGATGATTGATATGCCTTGTGCTAAGATCTTCATCATCAGATGAGTCCATAAGCAATTGGCGTTGTTGGTTCAAAATTTCAAGATGTCGGTCGTAAGAAGTCATTGGAGAGAATGAATGAATTGGAGAGAATGAATGAATGAAATGGAGGGGAAGAAGTAGAAAATAACAAAAGATGGCTAAGTGGTTGTGTAATTTGGCAATAGGAAGAAGTAGAAGTACCAAAATCGAGATGGTCGAAGTTGAAAATGGCGGAAGAGGAAGAAGAATGGCGGCGGCGGAAAGATGGAAAGATGGAGAGAAGGTGCTGTTGCTGTTCGTTTTAGGTCGAGATTGAATTAAAGTTCCACGCTGGTTGAACCAGCGTGGAACATCTTTCCCAAGCCCAACATGCAAAGCCCAAGTATTCCACGCTGGTCGAACCAGCGTGGAAGAGAAAAAAATTTCCACGCTGGTCAAACCAGCGTGGAAGATAAAAATTTAGAAAAAAAAATAGAAAACGCGTTAGGGATACCCCTGATATAGGTATGGAAGACCTGCTAAAAAAACCGATAGAAAAGGAGGTGGCACCGACGTGGAGGCTAAATCGTCCCATGTGTAGGCCAAATATAGCAGACCCATTAGAGATGCTCTAAACACCAATAGGCTATGGCGGGTGAATTTGATTTTGGTCAAAACATCCAACAAAAAAATAAAAATAAAAAACGACCACATTGCAATCTATAGATACTCATAGAGTCATAGACATAGACCCGAGCATGTAAATTAATTAAACGAAATGCGCAAGGGTGTTATCGGTAAGTTGATATAAAACCGAATGCTGTAGAAGCTAAAAGGTAAGGTTAAGAGACTTAAGGCATTTTAGGTTTTATATTCTCTCTCTCGTCACGAACTCTTCTCTTTCTTTCTTTCTTTCTCTCTCTCTCTCTCTCTCATATCATATATTTTATGTGGAGCAGCAGCAACAGCTGCGAATCTCATCACTTTCAGGTAAATCTAGGGTTTTACTTTCTATTTCCCCATTTTCAAATCTATTATATGCTTAAACATTCACGAAATCTCCTCTCAATCTATTTTAATCTCTACTTATTTGTATTTCATTTTTTTTTCCTTGAATTTTAGCTTCGTAATTTGTGATATATGCTATTTTCTTGTTATTATTATTCTCAAATTTATCGATTTTGTTAATAGTTGAGGTTCTAGGTTAATTGTTGAAGGTTTTGTTAGGGTTTATGGAATTTTCTTATGTATAATGTGTGATTTTAGTGGTAGAATTGATGATTTCAGCTAGGGTTTAGTTTTTAAATATGCGATTTGGTTGATTTATGCATATTTACTTATTTAGATGTTAATTTGGATTGTTAGCAATGTGTTATAGATGGAAATATTGATGAATCTTATTGGTGGTGGTTTAGGGTTTAAGGGAGTAAGTAAGATCTATACAGATTGAATTTGTTGTTTTGAGAATATGCTCTATATAAACTGATTGACTTCACACGAACGAAAGTAGAAATATTAAGAGATATGAGAGAAAAATAATTGGGAAATGAGGTTATATCTATTTTAGGAAGTGATTTATATAAACAAAAAGCTTTCTTTCAATCACTAGGTAAAAGAGTATTTTCATCATTTGGATAATGAGTTTCCAAGCGGTTTTCATTGTCTAATGGAATGATTAGGGAAAAACGATTCTCTCTTAACTTTCTGAGAAGTGGAATAGCCCCTAAATCTCTTATAATTTAAAGTATAAGTCAGGAATGTACTAACCTTTTCCTTATGCACAATTCCATGATGGTGGAGGGTCATATGGAGATGCATTTCCTTGAGTTCAATATTTGGAAGTGATAATTATAAGAATTGTTAGTCAAAGTTGTTGCTATTTGTTGGCTATCATAAAATCAATGTGTTTTCTTACCAACTGTTTCTCTATCATCAGATCACTGGGATGACAGTGTAAGTTTATATCAACTGGGAAATAGGAAAAAAATGACCCATGACAAGCCTCTGGTCTTCTTGGACGTGTCTATCGATGGCGATCCAGCTGAAAAAATGATATTCGAGGTACAAACGGTTTTCTTTATACTATAAGAGGCCTTGCGGCTTCTTTCATTATTACTGTCTTTATATGCCTATTGCTTAGTGTTATTTGTTCTTTAATTAGGCATACCTACATTATATAGCTAATCATAGTTTTGACGTTATGTCCTTTGCAGCTTTTCTATGATGTTGTTCCCAAGACTGCGGAGAACTTCCGGGCACTTTGTACGGGTAATATATTGTGTTTTATGAACTTCCAACACATTGATCTGCAACTTCTATAAACTTTTACTTATTGGATCTGTATTGGTTACAATGATGTTTCGTCTTACGGCTTTTATGCCTTAATGCTTTCCTTGGAAGGTTTTGTATGCCCATGTGATGAATCAGTAATTGACTTCACTGTATTATTATATATAAGAAGTGAGCATTTATCATAAAATTACTACTGTGATTATCTTAAGTAATCAGTGTCTTTACAGGTGAGCGTGGAATTGGTCCCATAACCGGGAAACCCTTACACTACAAGGGATCTATTTTCCATCGGATAGTTAAAGGGTCAATGGCTCAGGTAAGGCCTTTGAATACTTCTGTCTTACTTTTATGTGCATATTCTTCATCAAATTGGCTGTCAATAATTGCCTATGCTCATATTCTCTGGTTAAGTTGAGTTAGAAGTGATGGTCGTTGTCCTTTAGCCAGTTATCGTTGTTTATGCTGTAGGATACAGGGCAGATGGTCACGACTGCTTTTCTTGTGATGTATTTGAGGTTGTACTTACTAAGTTGTCCATCCTCATAATTTTACTAAACTGCACCCTAGCCCAGCCAATTTTTTTAGAAAGTCTGTTCTCTATTTCTTATTAACTAATACTATTTATTGATGCGCAGGCTGGCGATTTTTCCAATCGAGATGGTATGTCGAGTTTTTTCTTTTTAGTATTATTTTTTTAAGCTGTATTTGGTTCAATATATCTTGGCATGCTCTTACTGTAGTCTAACTCAACCTCTATGTATATTGTTGATCACACTAAGCCGTTTGGACCCCAATGCTTGTCTTAGTTAATGTAACACTATAGGAGACCAAATATCACTGTTAGCTATGTCACTCAGCTACAACAGGAACATGGGAAATCAAAGCATGATTAATATGTCCATTTTCATATCTCTGAATAGCATATCATTGAAATGTGGTTTAAAATAGGAGTGAAATGCTCTTAAGTCTGGCAAAATTCCAACTGCCAAATTGTCATTGATAATTTTTTATATTGTAAAGTCAATTTAAATCCATGCAGCTCAGCTTTTTGTTGAACACCATAATGAGTTATTAGTATTTTGTATAGTCATGATGATAATGGACAACAGCATGGTTTAAGCAGGAGTATTTTAAAAGAAAGGATAGGATTATTGTGTTGTTCAAAAGACTTATTATCAAATATCAAATTGTTAACAATATATTTGTTTTATCAAATTTTATGTCATATTTAATTTAGATTTCTTTCATTTAGATGTTATTCATTCATGTTTTATTAGTAAAGCTAATGTGAAATATTTGGAGTGTACAAATTGTTTACATCTACAGATGTATGTTCTCTTCTTTTATTATCTGTTATATCAGTCAATAACTATTGATCATACGTTCAAGCTGCTACATTTATGTTGTGAAATGTTAGAATTCGTGCCATTAGCCTATTACGATTAATCAGAATTTCAATTTCTTGCTGTAAAATACTGATGGATTTTCTTTTACTTCTTTTGTCTTTTGTTGGGTAGGTTCTGGCGGAGAGAGCATATATGGAAGAAAGTTTGAAGGTACATTATGAAGTCTTTTTCTTTTAATTCACTGCAGTTACTATGCCATTAATTCATATATTAATAAACCATTATTCTAGAGGACTGCAATGACATTGAAGTTAAAAAGCTTTAGAAGCATGCTTTTCATTGTAAATTCAGCCAATGATAAATGAGCATCTTTATGCTTCTGCTTTGTTATTAAGTTCCACTTTTATTTGTGCTATGCTCGAGTATAAAGTGCGCTTTAGTCTGTGCACAAATAACTTCAATCTTTATTAATGTAGTGGGCATTGTCTGGTGGAGTGTGTATGATATGGTCTTTGTGATCATAAATTTACAATAGGCACATTTTTTGATCTGTTTTTTGATCTATTTATATAACAACAGTCAGTTTAAGTTAGCCATACACTAACATATGCTATCTTTTAAAGAAAGGCACGGTTTAGAAAATTCGTTCATAAGAAGTCCTCCACTCCCCACACCCCCACCATTCTCTTCCCATATACATAATAGTTAAAAAGTACAAACTATTCGTAAATTTGATGATTTAAATGGAATAACTATTAGTCTATTACATCACACATCAAGTACTAATTTATTCTCAAGTTTGTTTTTTAAGCACAATGATGGACCTCGGGACGAGGTTTTGTAGTTACTTGGCATTAAAGGAGAACTGTGGAATAATGTTTGAGGGCTGTTATTATTGTTGAATGGGTTAGTATTAGTATTTTGAGTAATAATTTTAAAAGAGCTTATTAAAGTTGCTTGATACGGGTTTAAAAAATTGAAGGGTGCGCAGAACAAATGATTGCCCAAGACACCCACAATTTGGTACTTAAATTTATTTTGTTGTCTCATATTTTGAAATTTAAACGGTCAATTTCTCTCAACCTTATCTCGATTCGTCCATCCAAAAATTGTGAGCGTACGTTTTGCTGTAGTGTATGTGCATGTACAATGCCAAAATGAACTCCTGTATCTCTCTGTTTCATGAACATGTTTTATCTGTGCTTCTTTATATATATGGGTATGTGAAGGGTTTCCTGCTTTCTTGCGAGGTAATTGTGTTTTTTGTTACGTTAGCGTAGAAGCTACCAATTTGTGTGTATGTTTCTTGTTGGTAATAAGCGATAGTTTTGACATTGTTCCAGATGAATCTTTCAGCCTGAAACATGATGGCCCTGGTTATCTATCTATGTGGAATACTGGTTCTAACCGAAACGGTTCTCAATTCTTCATCACCTTCAAAGAGGCACACCATCTTGACGGGTCGGTTTCAGTACTCTACCTTGTCCTATATCCAATTCATTTATAATTCATAAGTTGCATCCTTCTTTGTTGATGCATTGTTCATAATGTATTACTACTTAAGATGTTCAGTGCTCTCTTGATTCAACAGGTTGCATGTTGTCTTTGGAAAGCTTGTGCGTGGCCGCAAGACACTGAAGAAGATCGAAAATGCTGGATCTGAGGAAGGAGAACCTGCTTATCTTGTGAAAATTGTGAAGTGTGGGGAACTTATTGAAGGTAAAAATCATGAAGCGGCTTCATTGGAAATCGATGAATTGTGATCTTAACTGTGAATGGTTCAATAGAACTTTGTAATTTATTCATCTAAATTCTGGTTTTGAGGATAGTCTATTAGTGGCGATTTAAACTGAGTAACAACTCAATATTTTTGTGATAGGCAAAAAGAAAGCGAATAAATTGAAATCAAAGGATGCCTCTTCTGATGTTGATAGCCATGAAGGGAGAAAGAAGGGAAAAACTAAGAAGTCTTCTAGGGGAAAGAGGAAGAAAAAGAGAAGAAGATATTCTACCTCTGAGTCAGATAGTTCCTCGGATTCAGATACTGAGTCGTCTGAATCAGATAGCGACTCTGATGATTATTCATCCTCATCATCTGACATTAGTTCTTCGAGTGATGACAGGCGTAAGAAGAGGAAAAGATCACACAAGAGAGACAAGTATAAACGCAGTAAAAGAAGAAGAGACAAACGACGTGACAAGCGGCAGAGGAGACGTGATAAGAGATCAAGGCGCAAATCAAAAAGGTAATAAAAACATTTTGCTGAATATGTAATATACTAATATATAATGGTTCCAGTTGGTCTTCTTGATGGAAATATAGTGTAAAATTAAATTTCGTGTTGTCATGATCTGGTTACATTTGAGGAGACAACTGTGGTGAATTCTGAAAATATTTATATTGTGTTTTGCAAGGACCTTGGAGAGTTCCAGTGATACTGAATCTGAAAGTAGCAGTGAAAGTAGCTCTGAGGATGATGGTGTTCCCCTGCCTCCTGCTCGAAAGTCAAAAAATTCTTCTCACACATCTGGTAAGTGTTAACTTCCCGTTGTTTTGCCCTGTAGTTTTGTTTATACACTTTACACGGGTTTCAATGTGATTTTTCTTGTTAGGATGTGGATATTCTATTTACACATTTAGTGTTTCGTCAGTGGGTGATGCATTTCTGTGTGCCCACAAAAACACACATAGAAGTTTGTGTTATGGACTTATAGAACAATATGTATTGAAACAGCATTGCACAATCAGTTTGTTTTCCCAACACTGAACATCTCATTCTTATTACTTCATCACATAACCTCTTGTTCCTAAGCTCATCACAATATGTTTATTATTTTGTTTCTGTACAAACTTGTACAAGTTTTTACTGTTATCTGGTGCCCTACAGAGATTAAGTCACCTATTATTGGGTAAATCTTCTTTTCTTGGGTGGCGTTCTTATATTTTAAAAGGTGATTTATCATGCTCTTCTTTGGTACATATCTTTGCAGGGGAAAAACAATCTCCCTCACGAATGGAGAAAGATGCTGTTACCCTTCTGCTAAAGAAAGGGGTTGTGACCGATGTGGTTGAGCGTCAAGGTGAATCACCACGGGAAAATGGAAACGTGCGGAGCAACGGAGTTGAATCAGAAACCCGATCAAACAGAACTGCAGATAGACAACCTGATTTAGTAGATCTCCCAGGCAAATCTAGGTCTTTCTATTCTTCTTTTCACACCTGAGTTATTGTTTATGCTCAAAGATCCTTTCAGATTCGGTATTTTATTATAAGTTGATGAGCAGGAGCCGAAGCATGAGTCCCAAAAGGGCCATGAGTAAGAGTATGAGTATTAGTCCAAGGAAGAATGTGAGCAAAAGCCCAAGTGTGAGGCGCAAAAGAAGCATGAGCAGGAGTCCAACACCTAGAAGCCTTGATAGAAGCCCTGAACGTGTGCTGCAACAGAGCAGGAGCATCAGCAGAAGCCCTGAGAGAAAAAGTATTAGTAGCAGGAGTAGCAGGAGCAGGAGCCTGGTTAGAAGTGTTAGCAGAAGCCAAAGCCCAGTCAGCGTAAGGGATAAACCCCAGAGAAGTATCAGCAGGAACTCAGCTCGCCACTTACGAAGTCCTACCCGAAGTCCAGTAAGATCCCTGCCAAGAAGAAGTGGTAGCCGTAGTTTACAAAGATCCCCTCGCGAAGGAACTATTAGTTTGAGCCCCATTGTGCTCGTGAGGAGTCCAGATACAAGCCCTGAAAGGAGCAGAAGTGCAGTAAAAAGAACATCACGAAGAAGCTTAAGTGGAAGCCCGAGGGGACGCTCAAGAAAGAGTCCTATGAGACCATCAAGCAGGAGTCATCGACACAGCTATTCAAGGAGTCCTGGTCGCAAGGGGCGATCACCTCTTCCCATCCGTGGTAGGAGTATTTCACGAAGTGTTTCCCCAGATGGGTCGCCTAAACGCATTAGAAGAGGAAGAGGTTTTAGCCAACGATACTCCTATGCGAGACGGTACAGGACCCCGTCTCCAGACCGTTCTCCTGTTAGGTTGCATCGCTACAGTGGAAGGAGTGACCGTGACCGGTGAGTAGCTTACATGATTCAATCAACCCTTGGTGATGTATAGTTTTGAGTTACTCTGATACATAACATAGTTTTGCTGTGGTTTGTATGACAGATATTCAAGCTACAGGAGCTACAATGATCGTTCTTCTCGGCATTATAGGAGCCCAATAAGAGGGAGAACTCCTCCAAGGTTAGATTATTTCATGTATTTACTTGGTACTTCTAAACTAAAATCAAATAACCAATATTCTTATTTTCCTTCATTAATTTTGTTGAAAGAAATGACATGAAAAGACTCCCTAACATAGGATTATGGCAGATTCTATTGCCATGTTATCACTAGTGAGAAATTACACTGGATGATTAGAACAATCTCTATATTTTGACTGTATAAACAATTGTATTTGTTTGCGTCATGTGAAATGAATTTTGATTATGATTTTACTGGATTCATTTTTTAACCTGTGTGCATAAATTTGGTGCATCCTTGTTTTGCATTGAACGTGAAGTTAATTACTTATGAGTCTTACAGCAATGAATTTGGTTTGCATATTTTATGTTGAGTTACAGTTTCTTCATTTTTTGTTGTGCTTGTTTAAAATTAACCTTTGTGCATGAATTTGGTGCATCCTTGTTGTGCAATAAACGTAAAGTGATTTACTTACAAGTCTTACAGTAGTGAATTTGGATTGCATATTTTATGTTGAATCACAGTTTCTTCATTTTGTTGCGCTTGTTAAAAATTATTCCTTTACCCGTGGCTTTGTATGATAAGTGTATGATAAGTCATAAATCTTTGTTTTTCATAATATCTATTTGAACAATAAATTTTTTAAATGTAGGTATAGAAGCAGGCGAAGCAGGACACGAAGCCGCAGTGTGTCGCGAAGTCCAATTCGTTATCGAAGCCGTGGAAAGGGGGCCTACAGCCGTAGCCCAGTTCGAAGCCGCTCACCTGAGAAATCTAGATCTCGTGGGAGCTTGAAATCAGACAAGAGAAGATCACTTTCAAGTAGCATAAGTAGGAGCAAGAGTAGGAGTCCGTCAATTCCTAGGTCCTCATCAGTCTCGCCATCTCCGAAGCTCACAAGAAAGGACAACTCAAGGTCGGTTTCTGGTAGTCCACCTGGCAAGGGCCTAGTTTCTTATGGAGATGGGTCTCCTGATTCTGGCCAGAGGTAGAAAAGTAGTACCGTCATTGAATTAGTAATCTCAATATGGTCCATCAGTCAGTTTGACAGAATTAAGAGGCGCACACTACTATAGGATGTTTTTTCTATGGCCTTTTTATGTTAATGACTGTAGAGTTTTTGTCCTTTGCTTGTGAGGCTTATATTCGATATATAGACTATTCAATGGTGTCCTAGTCTACTTTGATTAATGTTTATGATACCCTTTGGTATAATATCAGACTGGAGAGAACTTAATTGTTATTGTTGGTGTTATTTTTTCACTTAAAAAGTTGAAACAGTTTATTAAAACAAGGGCTCAAAGGCATCTGTGCCTTTGCATCTTTGCATGTAGGTAATCCAACCCACCCAGGAATATATCTCATCTATGGATGTGCTGAATCAAGTGGCTTTTCATGATTGTGTGTATGTTCCAAATGGGTTGGGTTTTTGAAACATATTTTTGCAGAATTGCAGTGAAGGTTATGAATGCAATTGGATTGTTTACATATTTTGGCAGCTGAAACTGAAACCTGTTGATGCCAGTGTGGTAAATTTCAGCTTTACTTGTGTGGGTATAATTTGTAAGATGGATCCATAAATATACTGCTTGGAGTACTGTCGAATGTATGCAATATAGTGCTGATTTTCTGCTCCGCAAATACTGTATACAATAGAGTACTGTCCAATGGGTAGGTCTCAAACTCTCACGTAGGGAAGGACCTGGTTGCTAATGACCACTTAGAACAAGAAAACTGTTATAGCAACGTTTTCTCACTTAAACACGAAAGCTTAGAGCATCTCCAATGGTTTCTTAAATTTTAAGATGCCACCTAGGCAGTTTTTACAAGTTTAAGATATGTTTTCGTAGCCATCTCCAAGAAATTTTTTCTATTCTCCAAGGAAACTACTTGTTTCGTTTTTTTTAGTTAAAATCCATTTTAAGAATCTCTCAAATTTAAGAGAATGTTTTATGAATAATTAAGATTTTGATAACTTTAAAATAGATGGTTTTTGTGTTTTTTCTCTTAAACTTAGAAATTTTAAGAGACCATTGGAGATGCTCTTACAGTGCCAAGTCGTCTTAGTGCTGGTACTTGCATTGACTATGATATCAATTATGAACATTATTCCTGTATTAAAATGGAACATTGGAACGTTTTTCCTAAAGCATCGTCGTTGCTCATACCAAATGGCTCACTTGCTCGAAACTAGGGCTGGGCAAATCAACACTTAAACACTTAAAATGAACCGAACACTTTTAAAGGTGTTTGCATGTTTACATGTTCGGTTGATGTTTGGATTTTTACCAAACACTTTTAAAAGTGTTCGTTTTCGGTTTGCTAAAATTTTGAACACCGACAACCAAACCGAACACCCATATATACAGTCCAGCCCAGTAGCCCACTAATTACATGAGAGAAAGACTTAGGGTTTCGACTAAAATCATAATTTCTTCGATCTTTTTCTCCAATCGCCTTACTGCTGCTGATGCTTCTTCTTCGATCAAGTTGCTGGATCTTCAATCAACATCATCATCAGTCTACTATATATCATCGCCTTGCTGCTGTTGCTTCTTCTTTGATCAGAATTTTTCTTTTTTTGGTTTGTGAACTTTGAAAAAATAAAGGTGTTGGGATCGGTTTTTTCGGTTAATCAAACATATATAAGGTGTTCGGTTCAATTTCGATTTTTGTTTAATACAAATAGTTTGGTTCGGTTCGGTTTTGTAAACTAAACTTCTCGGTTTA
This sequence comes from Aquilegia eximia, assembly GCA_023053565.1. Taxonomy (NCBI): domain Eukaryota; kingdom Viridiplantae; phylum Streptophyta; class Magnoliopsida; order Ranunculales; family Ranunculaceae; genus Aquilegia; species Aquilegia eximia. Next base: position 17,403,068 of record JALIGU010000006.1, read on the forward strand.
TGTTCAACAAATTACAAAACACCTACTATGTTGTTCGGTTTTGACTTTGGTCAAAACCAAACCGAACTGTGCCTACCCCTGCTTGAAACAACATATCACGATTAGCTCATTAATTCCTACTATCGTTGCTCATACCAAGTAGCTCACTTGCTCGAAACTAGGGCTGGGCAAATCAACACTTAAAACACTTAAAACGAACCGAACACTTTTAAAGGTGTTTGCATGTTCGGTTGATGTTTGGATTTTTACCAAACACTTTTAAAGGTGTTCGGTTTCGGTTTGCTAAAATTTTCAACACCTACAACCGAACCGAACACCCATATATACAGTCCAACCCATTACTCCAGTCCAGCCCAGTAGCCCACTAATTACATGAGAGAGAGACTTAGGACTTCGACTAAAATCATAAATTCTTCGATCTTCTTCTTCAATCGCTTTGTTGTTGTTGTTGTTGTTGTTGTTGTTGTTGTTGTTGTTGTTGTTGTTGTTGTTGTTGCTTCTTCTTCGATCAAGCTGTTGGATCTTAAATTAACATCATCATCAACATCAATCTATTAAATATCATCGCCTTGCTGCTGCTTCTTCTTCTTTGATCAGAATTTTTCTTTTTTAGTTTCTGAACTTTGAAAATATAGAGGTGTTTGGTTCGGTTTTTTCGGTTAACTAAACATATATAAGGTGTTCGGTTCAATTTCGGTTTTTGTTTAATACAAGCAGTTTGGTTCGGTTCTGTAAACTAAACTTTTCGGTTTATGTTCAACAAATTACAAAACACCTATTGTGTTGTTCTCAAAACCGAACTGAACAGAACCGAACTGTGCCCACCCCTGCTCGAAACAACATGCCACGATTAGCTCATTGATTCCTACTCGTTGCTCATACCAAGTGGCTCACTTGCTCGAAACTAGGGCCGGACAAATCAACACTTAAACACTTAAAACAAACTAAACACTTTTAAAGGTGTTTGCATGTTTACATGTTCGGTTGATGTTTGGATTTTTACTAAACAATTTTAATGGTGTTCGGTTTCAGTTTGCTAAAATTTTCAACACCTACAACCGAACTAGACACCCATATATATAGTCCAGCCCACTACTCCAGTGCAGCCCAATAGCTCACTAATTACATGAGAGAGAAACTTAGGGCTTCGACTAAAATCATAATTTCTTCGATCTTCTTCTTCTATCACTTTGCTGCTGCTGCTTCTTCGATCAAGCTTTTGGATCTTCAATCAACATCATCATCAACATCAGTCTTCTAAATATCATCGCCTTGCTGCTGCTGCTTCTTTTTTATCAGAATTTTTTTTTTTTTAGTTTCTGAACTTTGAAAAAATAAAGGTGTTTGGTTCGGTTTTTTCGGTTAATCGAACAAATATAAGGTGTTCGGATCAATTTCGGTTTTTGTTTAATACAAACAGTTTGGTTCGGTTCGATTCTGTAAACTAAACTTTTCGGTTTATGTTCAACAAGTTACAAAACACCTACTTTGCTGTTCGGTTTTGACTTTGGTAAAAAACGAACGGAACCGAACTGTGCCCACCCCTACTCGAAACAACATGCCACGATTAGCTCATTGATTCCTACTATCGTTGCTCATACCAAGTGGGTCACTTGCTCGAAACTAGGGCTGGGCAAATCAACACTTAAAACGAACCGAACACTTTAAAAGGTGTTTACATGTTCAGTTGATGTTTGGATTTTTACTAAACACTTTTAAAGGTGTTCGGATTCGGTTTGCTAAAATTTTCAACACCTACAACCGAACCAAACACCCATATATACAATCCAACCAACTACTCCAGTCCAGCCCAGTAGCCGACTAATTACATGAGAGAGAGACTTATGGCTCCGACTAAAATCATAATTTCTTCGATCTTCTTCTTCAATCGCCTTGTTGCTGCTGCTGCTTCTTCTTCGATCAAGCTGCTGGATATCCAATCAACATCATCATCAACATCAGTCTACTAAATATCATCGTCTTGTTGCTGCTTCTTCTTCTTTGATCAAAATTTATCTTTTTTGGTTTCTAAACATTCAAAAAATAAAGGTGTTTGGTTCGATTTTATCGGTTAACTGTACATATATAAGGTGTTCGGTTCAATTTTGGTTTTTGTTTAATATAAGCAGTTTGGTTCAGTTCGGTTCTGTAAACTAAACTGTTCGGTTTATGTTCAACAAATTACAAAACACCTACTGTGTTGTTTGGTTTTGACTTTGGTCAAAACGGAACCGAACCAAACCAAACCGTGCCCATCCTTTCTCGAAACAACATGCCACGATTAGCTCATTTATTCCTACTATCGTTGCTCATACCAAGTGGCTCACTTGCTTGAAACTAGGGCCTAGCAAATCAACACTTAAAACGAACCGAACTCTTTTAAATGTGTTTCCATGTTTACATGTTCAGTTGATGTTTGGATTTTAACCAAACACTTTTAAAGGTGTACGGTTTTGGTTTGCTAAAATTTTCAACACCTACAACCGAACCGAACACCCATATATATAGTCCAACCCAGTAGCCCACTAATTACATGGGAGAGAGACTTAGGGTTTCGACCAAAATCATAATTTCTTCTATCTTCTTCTTCAATCGCCTTGCTGCTGCTTCTTCTTCGATCAAACTGCTGGATCTTCAATCAACATCATCATCAACATCAGTCTTCTAAATATCATCGCCTTGTTGCTGCTTCTTCTTCTTTGATCAAAATTTTTCTTTATTGGTTTCTAAACTTTGAAAAAAAAAGGGTGTTTGGTTATGTTTTATTTTGGTTAACCAAACATATATAAGGTGTTCGGTTCTATCTTAGTTTTTGTTTAATACAAACAGTTTGATTCGGTTCAGTTTTGTAAACTAAACTGTTCGGTTTATGTTCAACAAATTACTAAACACCTACTGTGCTATTCGGTTTTGACTTTGGTCAAAAACCGAACCGACCCAAACTGTGCCCACCCTTGCTAGAAACAACATACCACGATTAGATAATTGATTGCAACTATCGTTGCTCATACCAAGTGGCTAACTTGCTCGAAACTAGGGCTGGGCAAATCAACACTTAAACACTTAAAACGAATCGAACACTTTTAAAGGTTTTTGCATGTTTACATGTTCGGTTGTTGTTTGGATTTTTTCCAAACACTTTTAAAGGTGTTCGATTTCGATTTGCTAAAATTTTCAACACCTCAACCGAACCGAACACCCATATATACAGTCCAGCCCACTACTCCAATCCAGCCCAGTAGCCCATTAATTACATGAGAGCGAGACTTAGGGCTTCGACTAAAATCATAATTTCTTCGATCTTCTTCTTCAATCGCCTTGTTGCTACTACTGCTTCTTCTTCGATCAAGCTGCTGGATCTTCAATCAACATCATCCTCAACATCAGTCTACTAAATATTATCGCCTTATTGCTGCTGCTTCTTCTTTGATCAGAATTTTTCTTTTTTTGGTTTCTGAACTTTAAAAAAATGAAAGTGTTTGGTTCGGTTTTTTCGATCTACCGAACATATATAAGGTGTTCGGGTCAATTTCGTTTTTTGTTTAATACAAGCAGTTTGGTTCGGTTCGGTTCTGTAAACTAAACTGTTCGGTTTATGTTCAACAAATTACAAAACACCTACTGTGTTATTCTGTTTTGACTTTGGTCAAAACCGAACCGAACCGAACTTTGCCCACCCCTGCTCGAAACAACATGCCACGATTAGCTCATTGATTTCTACTATCGTTGCTCATACCAAGTCGCTCACTTGCTCGAAACTAGGGCTGGGCAAATCAACACTAAAAATGAACCGAACACTTTTAAAGGTGTTTGCATGTTTACATGTTCGGTTGATGTTTGAATTTTTACCAAACACTTTTAAAGGTGTTCGGTTTCGGTTTGCTAAAATTTTCAACACCTACAACCGAACCGAACACCCATATATACAGTCTAGCCCACTACTCCAGTCTAGCCCAGTAGCCCACTAATTACATGAGAGAGAGACTTAGGGCTTCGATTAAAATCATAATTTCTTCGATCTTCTTCTTCAATCGCCTTACTGCTACTGCTTCTTCTTCGATCAAGCTGTTGGATCTTCAATCAACATAATCATCAACATCTGTCTACGAAATATTATCGCCTTGCTGTTGTTGCTTATTCTTTGATCAAAATTTTTCTTTTTTGGTTTCTGAACTTTGAAAAAATAAAGATGTTTGGTTTGATTTTTTCGATTTAACCGAACATATATAAGGTGTACGGTTCAATTTCGATTTTTGTTTAATACAAGCAGTTTGGTTCGGTTCGGTTCTGTAAACTAAACTGTTTGGTTTATGTTCAACAAATTACAAAACACCTATTGTGCTGTTCTGTTTTGACTTTGGTCAAAACCGAACCGAACCAAACACTGCCCACCCCCTGCTCGAAACAACATGCCAAGTGGCTCACTTGCTCGAAACTAGGGTTGTGCAAATCGACACAAACACTTAAAACAGACCGAACACTTTTAAAAGTGTTTACATGTTCGGTTGATGTTTGGATTTTTACCAAACACTTTTAAAGGTGTTCGGTTTCGGTTTGCTAAAATTTTCAACACCTACAACCAAACCGAACACCCATATATACAGTCCAGCCCACTACTCCAGTCCAGCCAAGTAGCCCACTAATTACATGAGAGAGAGACTTAGGGCTTTGATTAAAATCATAATTTCTTCGATCTTCTTCTTCAATCGCCTTGTTGCTGCTACTTCTTCGCCCATCAAGTTGTTGGATTATCAATCAACATCATCATCAACATCAGTCTACTAAATATCATCGTCTTGCTGTTGCTGCTTTTTCTTTGATCAGAATTTTTCTTTTTTAGTTTCTGAACTTTGAAAAAATAAAGTTGTTTGTTTCGGGTTTTTTCGGTTAACCGAACATATATAAGTTGTTTGGTTCAATTTCGTTTTTTGTTTAATACAAGCAGTTTGGTTCGGTTCTGTAAACTAAACTGTAAGGTTTATGTTCGACAAATTACAAAACACCTACCGTGCTGTTTGGTTTTGACTTTGGTCAAAACCGAACCGAACCGTGCCCACCCCTGCTCGAAACAACATGCCACGATTATGTCATTGATTCCTACTATATAACATTGTTGAATTCTTATATCATTCAACAACCCTAAACTTCATTATCAATTCATTTCCATACCCCAATCTCAATCCATCATCATCATCTAAACCTCAACTATTAAAATGACTAATACAATCTCATCTCACAAAGGTAGTGGTCTTTGTCTCAAGAAGAACAATTGAAAGAAAAAAAATTTATAGTGTAGTTTCATATATTAGTGGTGATGTTAAGAAATTTGGGGAATTGGGAAAAATGTTTGATATACCCATTTTTGATATACCCATTCATGATTTTACCTTTACAATTGATCTACAATTCAATTTTCTAACTCATGAAATCTTAAAATTCTATCTAACCAATTTTTAGGAAGATAAGAAATTGGGTTTAAATTAAAGTTATAATGTGGGTTTTTGGAATAGTGGTGTTGATGAGGTTGGTGGTGGTGTGTAGGGGTGGTTAATGGTTATTGAGTCAATTGTGATTGTTGAGAAGAAGAAATCATGGTTAAGGTTTGAAACATAAAATCCTCAAGTAACGTACTATAATATATGGCAATATCTTGTCCGTTAGATTGAAAATTTGAATATAATGTTAACATGTACAATGAAATTTGGGTTTAAGTTATATCACATGTTAGACACGTGCATGGATAGTCTAGGTATTAACAAACTATGGATGACTTGACTTGGGTTAACTGGGTTGACTGACAGTCAAGTAACGAAAAAGAGACCATTTGCTAATAAACGAAAAACTCTGTACCACTTGCTAATTAGCAATGTTCTAGAGGGACCAAATACAAAATAACACTTAAGAAAAAAAAAAATGTAAATAGAGAGAGATTTGTTTGTTTGTTTGTTAGCGAGTTGCATGTGTGGTCTGCTGCATTTTACACAAGGTGGCGTTGCTTGTTACTAAGCAGTAAAAGTACTACAAAGGGAAAGGAGGACTTGTGACTTTCTGAGAGTCTGACCATTACATGTTCTTCCTTTTGATTTGATTTGATTTGATTTGATTAGTTCGAAACGAAAGAGATGTGGAGAAGAATATTATCAACTACTAGTACTTCAGCACGACACCACTTTGTTAGATCTTCGAACAACACCAACACCAACACCAACACCATCACTAACTTAACAATCAATCGATTTCTTCTCACATCTTCAACTTCAACTAGTAATGTTTCAAATCCATTTCAAACAACTGCTCCTCTCTTTTCTCAACAATCTGCTTCTGCTTCTGCTTCAGGTAAATAATACTGAGATCTTTTCATTGATTGTATTGAATATTGATGGATGGATGGATGGATGAATTTCCCTTGTGTTTAGGGTTTTGTTTTTTAGGAAATTTGATTTGTTTTTTTTCGTGTTTTTGTTAGTTTGGAAATTGAGGGTTGAAGATGTAATGCCCATTGCTACTGGTCATGAAAAGGAAGAGCTTGTGGCATTGCTTCAGGTTTGTTTGTTTTGATCATTTCTTTGTGATTGGGTTTGGAATTTATAATTATATATCTGAGAGTAGAGTAATATTATATTTGTGTTTTTATTTTCCAGGGAAGAGACCTTTTGGAAATGAATCACCCTGCTGGTCCTTTCGGTACCAAGGTTTGTAAAACATATTTTTTATTTTTTGTAATGAGTTTGATTGTATGTTGTATCTGTAATGCACTATGTTTATTGAATGGGTGAATGAATTTATTCATGATGTAAATGCTAGTTTTGCTTTCAAATTTCTCAAAACTTATCTTTGTCTTATTAATTAAGCCTATATATCAAGTTATCAACATAACAACAAATTTGAGATTATGGTGGTCTGTCATAACTCATAAATCATAATCAATATTCTGTGTTCCAACATACGGGCGTGCTTCACCTGCTGAGAGTAGAGGCTACTCTTACTTGGTGCTTTTGTTCTTCATTTCATTATTATTTTTCTTGGTGGGAGTGTGGTGGGATTTCGGAGGTTTCAAACCTATAGTTTGATGCACTGCATTCCACATTCTTTTTCTCTTGGCATATATTTATAGGAAAATTTGCTGTTTTGGTCAGTAAACTTTGCCCAAATTCACAATTTGGTTAACAAACTTTTTTTTTTATTATTTCAATTTGATCAGTGAACTTTTTAATTTCATACAATGTGGTCAAACGTTAAACTACCGTCTAAATTATATTAACAGAAATCTGATGTGGCAGTTAACTTTCACATGTATGATTGTTAAATTGTCCACGTCATCCGTTCACATGTGAATATAAATTGTTATTTAACGACTATAATTAGATCAAAAGATAAACCATCCGACGGTGACTGGTCATCTTCTACCTTTACTCACTTTCTTTTTCATCTCCACCACTGAAGCCACCATTGCCAAAAATCACTTTAATTCTGATCTCTATAACTTTAGCTTAGCTTCTCCCATCTCGAATTACCCTCATGGAGTCCCCAGTAAAGATTGGGTATTACTTATTTTCAATTTTTGTTCATTATTTTGAGAATTCAATTTGGGCCTTTGAAAGAAAGTTAAAAATACCCATGTTGATTACAGTAAAAAAACGATTGAAACTGTTGGAAGTAAATTAATTAAACCTGTGTTTTTCTTGATGGGGTTTTGTAGAACTGTTGCATTGGTTTCAAGAAGAGTTCTTGATTTGAAATTTGGAAGAGAAAAAGAGGAGTACTCTTTGTTGTTTGAGCTAGTAATGAAATACGAACTTGAAAAGTAAAGAAACAGAGAAATCCAAATAACCAATTTTGAAGAATCAGTTATTACTTCTTCCACCGTGACTATGTAAAATCTTCATCTTTACATAATAACCTTTTAATAATTGAATTCTTAAATCTGAGAGTTTGGCTTTCAGTTTTTTTTTTTTAACAAATTCTTTGTAGAAGATAAACAATCCAGCTGGGTTCACGCGTTAAGATGATGGTGGTTAAAGTCGCAAGTGGGCCAAAAATATGGGTAAAGAAAAACCCAAACTTTTTGGTCAGTGGTTGGGACCAGGTGAAAAGATAACAGACATGTAGGACAGTTAAATGACACATAAGCTTGCTGTTAACGGAATACAGACAGAAGCATAATGTCTGAATACATTGTATGAAATTGCAACGTTTGTTGATCAAATTGACAAAAAAAAGGAAAAGAAAAAGAGTTTGCAAGTTTACTGACCAAAACAACAAATTTTCCTATATTTATATAATGGGACTGCCCATGAATGTCAAAATTTAGGAATTATTAGAAAAAAAAAAAAATCCTTGGTTAATGACATGGGGCCCTGACTGGCATTGGTGCCGTAAGCTGTATTCCAACATACTGGAGGCACACTCTGTTATTGATGCTTTAAGCTCTGTCATGGATTCTGTGTCATTCTTGGGATAATATGTAACTTTCCTCGTTGTACTCGTCCTAGGGTGTAACACGGGGTAGCTTGTGTGGTATGCTATGGACAGTAGAAATGCTTCAAATCACACTTTGTCCTGCAGAAAGCCATGTTCATCATCTAATTTTTATGAAATGAGTCTTTAAAATGTTCTTTCTGTCATCAGAATTAGAGATAATTTATGATCAACCACCTTCCATGAATCATTAATTTGTTGATTGCTCAAAATGTGCTTCTAGTTTGTTAGATTTTAACTTAGAGTAATCTTCAATAAAGTTTAGTTGATTAATTCCACTAGCAATATGGATCTGTGAAAAAAGTGGTGGCTTATGTAATTTGTGTACTGCTTTTGAGGATATGAAGTTGTTAGCCAAGAAATAATATACATGTATAGTCACAAGTGTTTAATTCTGGTGGACAGACAAACTATTAGGCTTGTAATAACATATTCTTCAGAAAAGAATTGCATGAGATGATATGGTAGTCTTAAATTATCAAGGGATCAGTGAACTTTTAACAGTCAGGTGAGTGGACAAACATCAAGTGGTTTTTATATGAAGGAGATCTTCTTTTCCCTCCCCCTGTTGCATTGGTTTATGTTGTACAAGTCTTAATATTTGCATTTCGTTTGTTTGTTGATTATTTTTTCTTGCTACATACAGTACTATGTTTTGTAAACAAAAATAACAAAAAATTATTTTATCAAATATCTCATGTCCTCAAGAATCACATTTATTGACAATTTATGATTGTTGAGCATTCCTTCTGGAGAGAAAAGGCAGTAAAATGAAAGAAGGCGGATTCTTGATATAATTGTTGACCATGAAATCTTTCTTTCATCAAAACATAATAGTGTCTATAATCCAAACTATTTAAAGTCTGTGCTGGTGCTTTGAAAGTTTAAAGGTTGCATGTATGGATCTTGCACTGGCATTAAATTAGTGTATTTTTTTGATGTGTCATTTGACTTGAGTAATTGATAAAGATACTGGTTTATATTAAAAAATGTGGTTCTACTGTACTCGAAATGTAATTTCATGCCTATAGAAATATACTTATATATTTGATGTCTGTTTGTAGGAAGCACCTGCTATTGTCCAGTCTGTCTACGACAAAAGAATAGTTGGATGCCCTGGTGGTGAAGGAGGTAATGTTTAAATCTCGTCTTAGTTTCTTTATATACATAAAGACATTTTAGGTCCTATATGCATTTCTAATGGCTATGTATACATGTATCTGTAGAGGATGAGCACGACGTTGTCTGGTTTTGGCTGGAGAAGGGCAAAACACATGAGTGTCCTGTGTGTACTCAACATTTTAAGGTAAGAGGTTTTTAGCTAATGAGGCAGTAGCCACAAAAAAAAGAATAAGATAATTAAGCACTAGCATACAATGATTAGTGAGAGGTTTCTCGCTAATGAGGCAGTAGCCACTAAAAAAGAAAAAGATGATTAAACACTAGCATACAATGATTTAGTAAGAGATTGAAAAGGTTGCATGCTTACAGTCAACCTCGATCTCAATGTTATTTCTTGGTATCCAATAGATGAGCTGTGTTGCAGTATCGCATGTTTCTCTGTCAATGACCGTTCCCCATCAGACTTATCCATACGCTGCCAGTTGGTCCTGGCATTTCCACAATTCCAAATCATTGTCAGCCTCGATATCCAATAGAGCACCTAATCAGTGTCACATGCTTCTTTTACCAATGACCCATTGACCCATCTCTATCTATCCATACCACTGCTGTCACTTGGACACACATATATGTCTCCAAGAACTCCCTTCACTACCTGGTTTCTGGCAAAACCACTGCAGATTGCCAACTCCAGTGGTTGAACTTCCCATTTTGCCAACCAAACTCCACCTTCCTTAAAAGGAAACGTTCCTTCAAACGTACTGCCTGTTGCCCTGTTCTCAATCATAAAGATAGCACTTTTTCCCTGCTCCTGCCCTGAACATAAAAGTTTTGCTACTGGCTCGAACTTTTTAGCACCATCACGACTCGACTCCACAACAATTGATTTGTTCCCTTGACTGATATCTTGAAAGAAAACAGAGAGAAGAGGATCAGAAGGGATGGCTCTCATTATTCTCTCATCCTATATCTGTGGTGATGTAGGACAAGATAGGGGAAATGTTGGATGGATGAAATTAATTGAATACAAGGAGTAGACTATAGAAGAAAGGCAGGAATTACTAGCATCACACTAGCCAGGTTGACGAAACCACTGGAGTTGGCAAAACCACTGCAGATTGCCAACTCCAGTGGTTGAACTTCCCATTTTGCCAACCAAACTCCACCTTCCTTAAAAGGAAACATTCCTTCAAACGTACTGCCTGTTGCCCTGTTCTCAATCATAAAGATAGCACTTTTTCCCTGCTCCTGCCCTGAACATAAAAGTTTTGCTACTGGCTCGAACTTTTTAGCACCATCACGACTCGACTCCACAACAATTGATTTGTTCCCTTGACTGATATCTTGAAAGAAAACAGAGAGAAGAGGATCAGAAGGGATGGCTCTCTCTCTCTCTCTCTCATTATTCTCTCATCCTATATCTGTGGTGATGTAGGACAAGATAGGGGAAATGTTGGATGGATGAAATTAATTGAATACAAGGAGTAGACTATAGAAGAAAGACAGGAATTACTAGCATCACACTAGCCAGGTTGACGAAACTACTAGCATCGCAATAGTAGGGTTCTAGGAATCACTCCTAGGTCACCTAGGCATCACACCAAGGCCATAGCAAAGATGCTAGAAATTTCTCCAACTTCATCCCCCCACAATACAAAGACTTACAAACCTTTATATAGAGCTTATAAGAACTCTCTATACAATAGACACTTAGTAAGACTAAACTTATTAAAGACAGATTTGACTCTTTGACTACTATTCAAAATAAAACATTAAATGACACTAAAGACTTACAAATCTTTTTAGGTTGTTTATTCCTGATTTTTGCTGCCATGTGTCTCCATCATGTGGCTAGATCTAAGTTTCTATGATAAAGTATTGTGGTTCTCCCATTATCTCATTGTATATAGGCGCCTTTGATCAGAGGATTCCTCTTCTGCACAGGTTAACCAAAATTAATAGGAAAAGCTTTTGTTTTTCCATTTTTATATGAAAACAGAAATGGCAAAATTGCTTAGTTGCCTTTATTCTTTGTTATTCAGTTGGAAGTTGTTGGACCTGGAGGACCTCCTGATGGGCATGGGGATGATCATCATTAGTACAGCGTGCAATTTTTGCCGGAATAAAATTTGTGAGATGATTAGAAAGTTTCATTATACTCTGTAGCCTCAAACGATTGTAGGTTTAGTTTGATTCATACTCCCTCCTGGGTTTTTGTTCTTTACCCAATGATATTTGGGTTGGTGCTTTTTTCTTTTTGATTCCATGTTATTGTATCAACCAGATGTCTTGTTTCTTTACATCTTCTCTAGTGCAAATAATGCTTACAATTTAAATTAAATCCATGAGGCACTTTTATAATTTGAAGCCTCCTTTTGGTTTTTCAATGTGTACTCAACTTGCCTTCATTTGGCCATATGCTTTGCAATTCTTGTAAGATTATTCAATGGCTCTAAGAATCCCACTCTGGGTGAATGTTGGGATTTGAAACTCAACATGGATTTGTGATGCATGTTAATTTAGCAGAGAAATGCACTGGCATCATAAAATTTGTATCCTTCTGGCCCTCGAGTTGTATAAGCTGGGCCTATCTGTGCTTGAGTATTGACCTAATTATTACTTTGTGTATTAGTATTAGGGCTATGGATATTCATGCCTTAAGCAGTGTCCCTATTTGTTTCTTATAGTAAACTATACTCTCAGATTATGACAAACCAAATATAAAAACATTTGGTGAAGACTGCAACACATACTTTGGCTTTTCCAATGTTTGCAAGCATTGGAATCACCAATCAAAATTATACTTCTACATACTCTCTTATTTCCTGGAGCTCAGTATTCACCACCAGAACCCAAGGCAAAGATGCCTGTGAAGCTAGTAGAAACTCTTACAGAGTGTCTAGCTCTGGCTCAGTCAGATTCTCATGAAGCTCAGCGGACAGCTCTACGAACCCTAGCTTCTCTTACCAAGGTTAGCCCCCAAAACAGGAACATACTTGCCCAAATAGATGGAGCTATCCCCACCTTTGTCGCTCTCGCCAGAACCTCATCCACCATCCAAAAACTCTCACTCTGTATTCTCTTTAACCTCTCTTTGAATAATGATCTCAAGCGGTTGCTAGCTGAGATGGAGACCATTCATCACCTAAACTCTATCATTCTTGCTCCAACATCATCAGATTCTGGCAAGTTTGCAGCCTCCTTGATCTGCAGTTTGGCTATGCTGGACAAGAACAAAGCTGGGTTTGGAGTGGCAGGAACAATTCAAGCGCTTGTAAAAATCCTTGGAGAACCTCGGTGTCCTGCTTCTCATCACATTCTCAGCTCTCTTTCTGAGCTTGTACAATTCCATGGGAATTGTACACTGGCCATCTGGGCAGGAGCTGTGCCTGTGCTGATTCAGATAGTGGAAAGCGCTGATGGTGAAGATCTAGCCGGAACTTCACTTGCTGTTCTTGGTCTTCTTGTAAGGTATGACGAAGGAATGAAAGAAATTAAAAACATAGAGGGGATTGTGAGTTTGTTAGTAGATGTCTTGGGAAGAAGATGCATGTTGAGCAAGGAAGGAGCAGCAGAAATCCTCCTCAGTCTGTTTGATGCCAGTGAAGGCTGTTTGAGAGATGCTGCAAGGCTGCCAGAGTTCTCATCCCTACTGGCTGATATTTCAGTCCGAGGCTCAGCTAAAGCCAGAGAAAAAGCAAGTCAACTGATGAAGAAGATGATGGATGCTGATTTGGATACTTACTCAGAACCCGACCCCGGGTTCTATCATTGGTAATGGGTGTACTGTAGTCTGTACATCAGTTTCTGCTGAGCTTTAATAACATCCCCTCTTTACGATCTTTAACAACTAGGGATGAAACTCGTGAAAGTGTAAACATTTTGATGCGTTTGCCATTTTAAATTGGTTTCTCATGGACCGATGGACGTTCAAAATGTTGTCTGCTGACCTATAACTGTATTAATCTAGTGCAACTTTTTTTTCCCATAAAGCTTGGTCTCAGGTGGATAGGCAACTCATATAAGTTGGTTATGCACTGATACACTGTTAAAATTGCAACTACTATGGACTATGATCTGATATGCTCCAATTGCACAATGACGTGCATTTGCAGGTGCTGATATAATGTTCATTTTGAGCTATATCAGTCACCCATGAGATAGGAGATTTCTAGAGTCGATTTGTAGTTTGTGATGTAGTAGCGCTTACCCTCCAGTCCAGAAACTTTGGACATTTTTGACGAAATTTTTGGCTATCCGTATGTATCAGATCTCCCATCAATGGAGGGTTAGGTTTCACAAGTAGCATCTACTCGTGTTTCTCAACGAAGGTGGTGCTTGGCATCTCTGCAGATTTGATGAACTTAGTTAAAGTTTGAACTGAAACAGCTGCAAGGACTTGGTTGGTGGTTACACAACTTTGCAGTTTTGAAATGGCAGCAAAGTTTTGGTTGAACGCCTTCCAAGTCCTTGAAGTTCCCCTGTTTTTGTTGAAATACAAACTAGCTAAAAAGCGCATAGCTACGTGTTTCATTGATTTTGTAAATTTAAGACAATTGCTGGTGTTAGGATACATAGAGTCAGGAATTGGCCTGGATAAGTAATTTCTTACCAGCATTATACATTCCAATGAAACCTTCTTTTGCTGATTATGCTCTCAATAAGAAAGTTCCTACTAGCATGGATACATGATACTATGTTGGATATAATCATAGCTTCAAAACTGCAAGATGTTGATTTATTTTTTTAAATTTTGGAGGATGTTGGTATGCGGTATCTCCCTAGTTTCAACTTTCTGACACTATGTACTCAGACATTCCTGAAATATCTGGTTTTTTATAGGGATAATTTTGAATTATACATAATACGCAAATTGTCAATTTATATATACCAGGAAACGCGTGAACGTTTGCCAAGAAATTACTCATGCATTGATTTAGCTAATAATGGAAGTATATAAAAAGTCAATATATGTAAACCATCTCTGTCACAAGAGGTGGAAGTCTTTATCTTATCTTTCTACTTAAAAACCCTTAGCACTTAATATGGTGATTGACCAGTTCATTTGATTGCAGGACAAAGAAGCAACATGTATGAAAAAAATATATTGATTAAGCACTTATTGGACAAGTTGACAGTGAGAAATGGGAGAATTTCTTTGTTATTTCTCAATGTAAGAGAGAGATGATTTCACGATTATGATATATAGATGTATAGTAGCTCAAACTATGAAGAAATGGGTCCCCTCATTGAATATACAAATTTAATTCAACAACTTTCAGACCTTTTACACAAGAAATTATTTTCAAAAAAAAATGGACATGGCAAACCATTCAACCACACAAAACAGATCTGCAGAAATAAGTTTTTTCTTCTGCAGATCTCAGTTGTAAAGCTATGTTGTTGCTGTGATGGGATCGAAAAGATCTAATATCATTGCTGCAACAGCGATCATTTCTCTTATTATCTTGTTAATAATTTTACGTGTTACAGTTGGACTATCAGGGACTTTTTTTCTCATTTTAGGAGCAAGTGTTGCTGCAATTCTGGGTATTATAGCATGGATATTTGTACAGTACCGCTCAGAAAGATCGTTTCAAAGGAAAATGGTCTTGGAAGGAAGAGAACTTAGAATTGAGTACAGTTTCCTTAGGAAGGTAGCTGGAGTTCCTACAAAATTTAAATATCAGGATCTTGAGACTGCGACCGATAATTTCCAAGCTGTGCTCGGAAGGGGTTCTTCTGCTGCAGTTTTTAAAGGGATCCTTGATGATGGCACACCGATAGCTGTGAAACGAATTGCAGGGGTATTGTTTTATCTTTAAACTGAACTTCGAAACTTGAAAAGCTATCACTTGACAGATAGAAAGGAGAAATATGATTTGTTTGTTTAAAACTGTTGGATTAGATTTAGCGCGTTATTGTTGTGCTTTATGTCTTTTAGTTTTAAGATTTTTGGTTTAAAACAATTCTTATTATCCATGCAACCAGGTAGAACATGGAGAGAAAGAATTCAAAGCAGAGGTATCAGCAATTGCCAGTGTACAACATGTTAATCTAGTGCGGCTTTTCGGATATTGCAGTGTCCCTGGGGGTCCTCGGCTACTTGTCTACCAATTTGTACCAAATGGCTCACTTGGTACTTGGATTTTCCCCCGAACTACTAGCACAAATTCTTTAGTTGTCCAATCGAATGCACCCTTCTCATGCTTGCCTTGGGACTTTAGGTACAGAGTTGCAATTGACGTTGCCAAGGCCTTGACATATCTTCACCATGATTGTCGGGCACGAATATTACATCTAGATGTTAAACCTGAGAATATACTACTTGATGAGAATTTCCGAGCAGTGGTGGCAGATTTCGGATTGTCTAGTTTGATGGGAAGAGATGTAAGTAGAATTTTCACCAGTACTATGCGAGGAACTGAAGGGTATCTAGCACCTGAATGGCTCTTGGAGAATGGAATATCTGAGAAATCTGATATCTACAGCTATGGAATGGTGCTTTTAGAGTTAGTTGGTGGCCGAAGAAATGTGCGTTTAGTGCAGGATGGAGATAATAATAAGGAAAGGAAATGGTCATTTTTTCCAAAAATTGTGATTCAGAAATTAAGAGAAGGAAAGCTTATGGAGGTAGTTGATGAGAGACTACTAGTAGAAAGTAGGGAAGTTGATGAGAGGAGAGTTAGGATCTTAGTTCATGTGGCTTTATGGTGCATACAAGAGAATCCTAAACTTAGGCCTAATATGTCTCGTGTAGTTGATATGCTCGAAGAGCGTGTTCCTGTCGATAGTCCCCCAGAGCCTGGCATGACACTCCTTGGCCTTTTAGAAGCTCCTGACAGTGGAGAGCGAACTGGAGCTGCACATCATATTGAAAATCAGCCTGCCTGTAGTTACTCGTATGCCTTGTCAGTTCTATCCGGCAGGTAGTGCATATTATCAAGTCTGTCAAATACAGCCTTACATGGGAGTAAGTGGCAACAGAAGTTGATTCTAAAACTCGACTCAAGCACAGTTTCTCCCCTCATTTACAATTTCTTATCTGTACTACTTGCTATAAACTGTTTTTTCCAATATATCAGTATACACACCATATGCATCATTTTTTGCAGTAAGATGTAAGAACTCCTATATGCCATAGATGAATTTTTGAAGATTCTTTTGTTAGCACATATTTGTGTCTGTTCTTATCTAACTTACTCATTGATGTATGACTTTAAGAGTGCATTGTATGTATCTAGCATGCCTTTGAACAGATGAATGTGTACTTATTTCTACATGTAAAGAAGAATATTAATCCTATGCCAATGCTTTTATCTGTGATTGAGTGGACACAAACCTCAATTTAATTGTCTTATGAAAAATGTGATAGAAAGTTTGATGAAGAATCAGGGTAGAATTTGTTCAAAAGCATGCCTCACAATCTTAACAATAATGAGAAGGAACAAAAACCCAATAATAGAAAAGAACAAATGTAGTGTTTCTTACTCCATTATGATGAGTGGTAAAGAAGATAAAGACATTGACAGGGTTTTTTGAGATGGAGATATAGGTGGGTTCTTCTGAATGAATCACCTTTCTAAACTCAAGTTTGTCTTTTCTTTCATATTCTACAAAACCCTACAATAATATCTTTTGAATTTTTATTACAACAACACTGACAGGTTCCTCATTTTCAATAAAACCATTAGTGTTTATAGTGAATCTTTCTGGGATTTTTTTGAAGAACTCTCTTTTCAACAAACTCTTTGGTTCAGTGTAACATATCCATCAGTCCTGCTAAGAATAGCAGCAATAATATTGATTTTGATTCCATTGGCATGAAATGGACAAGGTGACAGGAAAGACTTCTGATATAGTGTGAAGGACAAAAGTTTTAGTCTATTGAGTATAGATATTTTTTTCCATGGGATCATTATGTTGAATGAAACTGTATGGAATAACATAATTATATGTTTGATTCCTATGAATGTTGTGATAAGACAGAAAATTTTAGACACTAATCATTTTGTTTATTGGGGTAAAGTTAGTTTATTAATTGGCAATATATCATGGTTGTGTTGAATTTAATTACTTAGTTAGTAGGATCTAATGATCTAAATGATTAACAAGGAGGTGGCTAAAAGAACAATCAATTGTTCTGTGGACCATATCTCTCATGTGTTACGCACATAATCCCTATCTTTTCTTGGTGGAAGTTGGGTTGGGTGGAGGGGTTGTTTACCAATTAGGAAAACAATGACATAATTTTATCAGTATTTTTATTTATGAAAGGGCACTCTGCGGTTATCCAGGGATCGACAGGCGAATAGAACACTGCCCTAGGCTTCACTCTTAGGAACATCTATGCGAATGCGCTGAGATTATATGTGTCACATAATCACCAGGGTGGGGGGTTTGGGGTTGAGAACTCTCAACCACCCAGAAGGATAGCATTCCTACCAACAAAGTTGGTCTACTAGGTGGGTTGGGCGGCATATTAATATGGTTTAAATTATCACATTTCTTTCGAGATCCATGATTCGATCGGTCTGTCTTGAATCAAATGAATTCAAACCTCTGTGGATATACTTCACAATAAGAATTCAGGCAGAACAATTTCGTCACCATTGAATAGAACTTATGCAACAGCTAAGAGCAAGAAAATAACACACATGGAATTATGATTTTGTAAGTACAGAAGAGCACGTATTCGCATATAGATGTGGCATTATTTTCAACAAGCAATGCGAACATTTTGAGCCGCGTAAAAGCGTCAGAATGTGTCATAAATTAAAAATTACAAATGTTCGACATCATGCACTAATTATTCAAAGTTCCTAGTGTAATTTCCATTTTATTTGAACCATTTTTTTAATGGCTTGTTAAGTCAAACCACAATCTTTAATCTTGTAACAAAGTAGTGGAAACAGCATATTTCTTCAATTGATTAAACAACATTACAAGTCGTAATCCATGTTTACTCTAATGGCAAGCCTACTAAGTACTAACTATCTTTTTATGTATAAGATTTCACTAGCATTACCATGATTCTCTTTTTAATGGATGCTAGAGTTGACAAGTTAAAAGTGATGCTAATAACTTTGATGATCGACAACGAAGTTAACTTCATTATCGTGAATTGTCACAATGCAACTCTGCAAGTTCTTTTTGTAATGTATCGCGTTGGTTGCGACTTGCAAAGCATAAGAATAAGGTTCTAGCTAGGATAGATTATGATATAGATGGTCAGGTGCTGCTCTATCACTTGGAAAGTAGGCCAAAAGGCAAGTAGGGAAAAGTTGTGTACCTTTCTTTCTTCAAACAAGCTTGCTCCGTCCATTGAGTTACTAAGATGAAAAAAAAAGATGTACCTTACAATTTATGCTTTATGCTCTACCAAAAGTATTGAGACAAAAAATCATACTCCTTCCATCCCAAATTATAAGTACATTTTGGAATATTCTACTTATTAAGGAAACATCATTTATTGTTTGTCTATTAACTCTATTTTTTAATTTATCCTTATTTAATACTAATTACAATGTCTAACTTTTCATTAGAATAATTACTCTAATATTAAAACAAGGGTAGTATAGACAAATAAACCATTTAACTTAATTAATATGTGTTGAAAAGTCAAAAGCTACATATATTTTGGGACAATCTAAAATGAAATAAGGTAGGGACAGAGGGAGTATTCTGTTTTGCATATAATTAATGATGTCACTATGGTGCATATTGTGTACTACAGCCAAGTGTCATCCATATGTGGTGTGTCATTTTTGCGAAAAAAAATATATATTGCAAGTCTTAAAATGAAAAGATGAGTTTAAAATTTTTTCAGTCCCACTCAAACATCACAAGTCTTAAAATGAAATTAATATTTACCTTTTGCAAATGCATTTTTCATGAAATCAAGCCCGAAAGCCTTAAAAATGAATAATGCAAATGCAAATAATAATATTGGAGAGTTTATTATTCATGACTTGTGATTTAGTGACCAGTCCATTAGGCATCAACTTCCAAATGCCAGCTTAAGTATTCTTTTGGTGGGGGTCAAGTCACAAGTGAGTGAGGAATCAAAGTTATGTATGATGATGTAATGTAAATATGTGTAATACAAGGCATTTTAGTCAATTCATAGTATCTGGTAAGAAAGGACTAGTTTTGGAGTTTGTGGCTCTTGGCAGTCTGTAGTTGTACTAGTGTCTCTTAATAAGAACAATAAACAAAGAGAACATGCAAACAAACAAAACAAAAGTTGAATAAAAGAAAGGAATCCAGAAAGGAAGAAGGGGAGGGGAGGGGATTAAGGGGAAGAAGAAAAAGCTCATTTGCTTTCCTAAAACATAAAAGTAAGTCCACTTCAGGTTAGTATTAAAGTTCAAAATAACCCCTTTTTTCTACTTCAGTCTTCAGTTCTTGATTCTTTGCCATTTCTTCCATTTTGTTTTGTTTATTGGATTAATGGTTTGATTAACTATAATACTTGACATAAAAAAAAAAAAAAAAAATCAAGAAATGAAAATGGGGGAGGGGTATTTTATTCTTGGGGTTGTTGTAGTTGAGAGGTTGCTTTACTTTAGCACAAGCATAGATTCTCTCTGTTAATGCAAATCTAAGTGACCCTCTTAGTTGCCATTGTGGGTCTCAATCTCATTCATGCTTATATGATCTATATATTGTGGATTCTCTCCCCATAAAAGATTTTTAACTTTTTTGTGGGTGCCTTTCACTTTCTGGGGTTTCTAGGCTGTTTCAGGACCAGTTTTTAGCTGGTGTAAGCAAAGGATAGTTGATGCAGACACATGGATTTTATTCCATTTGCAACCCTAACCCACCCCTAAGTTTTTGTTTTATAAATAGAGATTTTCAATTTGTTTGTTTCATCATTGCAGGTGTTCATCTAATATTTTTGCAATAGGAGGGTGTGTTAGTGCAGTTCTTAAACTCACCAAGATGAGCTTTAATAGCCCTACAACGGGTTCTGGTTAGTTCCATTTATCAGTTTTCTTCCTGTAGTACACCTGTTTGTTTGTAGATATGGTGTTATTGAAATCTATCGGTCATTCTGTGACAATGGTGTTGGTCTATTTCATGGACTCCTGTGTTAATGAACTGTACTTCTGAAAACTTTCAGGAAGTAGAACTTCTGGGCGAGCATTGGAGTTTGGAAGAACTCATGTCGTCAGACCCAAAGGGAAGCATCAGGCTACTATTGTTTGGCTACATGGACTTGGTGATAATGGCTCAAGGTAATATTACCTTTTCATTCTTGTTCTTTGTAGCACCATTGTGGTAATTATAATTCATGATCTATGCCATTATGTTATTTGTTCTATAATTTTGTTGAAATACTTAAACTTCATTAAATCCTATTGGTTTATTTCAATATTAAAACAAGTTTGATCAGGGGAGACCTGTTTCAAGTGGTTTTTCTTAGTCATTGTTTCTCCAATGTGCATGCTTCAACAGCGTTTGATACTGAGACTAAAAGAATGTTAACAATTGTTAGTGTCATTGTGTTAGTCTCTGTTGTATTGGCAACGGTTGGTGTAATCTACACTTCCTCGCTTTGTTTCTCAGTGTATACCTGTATAACAACTGTGAACCTTTGCTTGCAAAAACAAGAAAAAAAAAGAGATCGCTAGGAAATGTCATTATCTTGTCATGTACGGTTGGGCTGTCCTTGTATGTGAACTAATACATCCTTATCATTAAGATTCTCATTCTGATTGATTCGATTGGGGAGTGCAGCTAGTCCGTGAACTGCATAAAGATGATTTGTTGTCCCTTTCTTTCTGTCTCTCTTTAGTCGTGGAACAAAACTAATGAATATGGCTAAAAGCTCGAATAGGGGACCACTAGCTCAGTACCTAGGTTATTGAAGCTTTTTATTTGTCTTGCGAGTTGAACCTTTTCCCCTGAAGATGTTTATACTTACGTAAAGTATCTAATGCTTTCATTTCCATTTTCTGTACAAGTATGACATGGTAAAACTCATTTCTTAATTCAAGTTAAGATGTGTTCTATTGCTTCAGCACTTCTATTGTCGTTTTCCCTTTCAATGAAGTTAATTGTTTGCTCAAATTGCGTCTGTTGTACCAAGAACTGCTATGATAAGATATTAAGATAACTCAAAGGTGGTGTGTGTTGAATTTACTGTAGCATTTTCTCAAATTTCTAAATAATATGATGTTAAGTTGTATATTGTGATTAAAATCCTGTGACCACTTCGTGAAAGAGTTACAAAGGTTCCTTTAATTAGAGGTTTCACATAATGGTTTTCTGATCCTCTGCTTTGGCTTTGTTATGCAGCTGGTCACAACTTTTGGAAAGCCTACCTCTTCCGAATGTAAGGATAAAGAATCATTATGTATTGATTTACAGAGGAAATATAGCATATATGGGTAGACAAATATAAAAATCACTTGTTCATCTAGTATAGCGACTTCCGCTGTTTCCAATTGCTGAAAAACAGCAGCATAATTGTTTATGAAGTCTATGATTGATTTTTTTATTTAAATAATACAGATTAAATGGATATGTCCGACAGCTCCTACTCGACCAGTAGCCATTTTTGGTGGATTTCCTTGCACTGCGTGTAAGACTAATGTTTGAATACCTTGAGTGCATATTTGCTCCATGTTTTAGTAATGATTTACCTAGCAAAAAAAAAAAAAAAAGATTTTCGTTTTCGTGTTATTTTTTTGTTCAAAATTGAAACCATATCTCTACTAGTATATTTGAGACTGACATCATCTTCACTATTGCCTACTGAATATCTATCAGGGTTTGACGTAGGAGACCTTTCAGAAGATGGACCAGATGATGTGGATGGCTTAGATGCTTCAGCAGCACATGTTGCAAACCTTTTATCTACAGAGCCCACTGATAGTAGGTTTCTTCCCATAAGCTTTCATGATTATACATCCTCCTCAAGACATGGTTTTTGTTAGGGCTTACTCTGCGACTTGAAATGTTTTGCGTGTCTATAAAGTTGACAGACCTTTAAACCTTCTAGGGTGTATAAACTCTCTTGTCAACATCAAACTGTGTAACATGCTCCTCTATTTATGCAAATGGATGTTTCATTCAATTTCAACACAACACAAGAAATTTTGTTTCAAAATATATTACTGGCAGACTATACAATTGGTGTATGAAATACAAGGCTTTCAGTAACCTTGAACAGAAAACATGATAAAGTCCAGCTTACAGTATCTCTTATCGAAAGTAACTTCAATAACACTCATCGTGTTGTATATTTCTGAATGTCTTGCACTTTATTCCATGTCTGAGTTAGTTTGGACTTGTATATCACGTGTCAATGTATTATCTTTATAGGACACTATGCTATACTCGGCACCGCACAGAACTTTATTAGTTGATAATGTATTATTTTTATATGACATACTATGCTATCTATTTGTTACAGTTAAACTTGGTGTCGGGGGATTCAGTATGGGTGCTGCAATCGCACTCTACTCAGCCACTTGCTGTGCTCAGGGAAAATTTGGAAATGGAAATCCTTACCGAATCAACTTAAGTGTAGTTGTTGGTCTTAGTGGTTGGCTTCCATGTTCAAGGTCTGAATTTCTTCATGTTATGCACACTTTATAGCGCATTAGACACAAAGGCTTAGTCCACATCTTCTATTGCATTAGAGCACACACACAAACATACATGGTCCTCTGCTTGATGCATATTATTACAGTTATTTGTGTTTACCAGTTAAAAACCATGTTTTTCAGGAGCTTAAGGAACAAAATAGAAGGATCACAGGAGGCTATGCGACGTGCTGCATCCTTTCCCCTTTTGCTCTGCCATGGAAGAGGTATATATATTTATATATATCATCAGGCATGTTCACACATATATATCTAGCACTTGTGATATGTTGTCCGCTAATCGTTTAATAACTGAACTCTTTTTTTTAAGTATGGCTTGGAAATCAGATTTAGTCGTTAAAGACCTCGTTTGTCCATTTTGTTTAGCTGGGGTTTAGTTTACTTGCGTAAAAATCCAGCAAATCTGTTACAAGTATGTTCTCTTAGTAGCTTTCCCAACACCAACAAAAAGCAAGACGAGATAGAAGAAGATATGAGTTCAGTCATTTGTCATCCTTCTAAGATATCTAATAAATGACTTACAGACCTTTTTCACGAGTAAATGCCACAAATGAACAAAATGATTCCAACATTCTATGTTGTCATTCTTGGTACTGAATTTACAGTTTATTCCAAGAGCTTTTAAGAAAAGATTTTGAACACAGGAGAGGAAACCAGTTGAGCTATTTCCAGAGTATCGAAGTCAGCTTATGTAAGATTAGTAGGAAAAGCCTGTCATAATTTAGAACTCTAGATCAGCTTGAAAAACCAGAGTTCTTAGGTGATATCCAGTATATCCATATATGGGGTTTTTTATTCAAAACCAGAGTCCTCAAATCTTCAATACAAATAGTTGAAACTTCTTGTTCTTGGACACTCTCAAGTAGTTTAGTGGAGTACTCGATCAGCTTTCATATGAGTGATTATATTGTATTTTAATTTCAGGGTAGAAAACGAGAACTCTATCCAATACATTAAACTGAACAAATAACATTCTACTTGGTTTTGAGCTTAAAACAGAAAATTCTATTCAAATCTGCATGAAACATATAAAAAAGTTTTTCGAGGATTTGAAATGTTGTTTCAATTCATCTTCCAGGTGATGATGTAGTCCAATACCAACATGGAGAAAAATCGGCACAAGTCTTAAGTGCAACTGGATTCAGAAATCTTACTTTTAGAACCTACAACGGGTATTTTAATTTTCTAATTCTATAGAAAGAATTACCAATTTCTCATTCAATAGAATCACAAAGCAATGAGTTTCTTGCCTCTGTTCTATTGTGCAGGCTTGGTCACTACACCATTCCTCAGGAGATGGATGAGGTTTGTACCTGGCTAAATTCAAGGTTGGGCCTCGAGGGGTCGCGCTCTTAACTGCTGAACTATTCCTCATTTTATAATAATAACTCGCGAGGAAGAATGGGAAGGAACGGAAGGAAAACATAATGTGAGTAGAAGTGAGTAGTTATAGATAGCTGTTTGGTGTGGGGGTATATGGTATACTAGCATTGATCTACCTATTTCCTTTTTCCTCTTGCCTCTTCTAAAATAAACTTTTTTTGAGTATGTTTCTGTTAGCTAGTCGGTTTCTTGTATACTAGATGGAGAATATGGAATCTAATTATTTGCGGTTTGGGTTTTTATAAGGAATTTTGGGATTCATTTATTCTTAACAAAATACATGGATGATGATAGTCCTTAGTCTATTTGGTATCGATCTGAATGAAAATAACCCCATCCTTGTGTTTCTAATTCATATATATCCAGCTTGGTATCCACATTGTTCTCTATACTGCATGTAACAACTAACAAGAGAATACTTATATCTGATCATTACTATTAGTTAATAGTAATATTTAGGTGCTGACACATTTCTTTAGCTCGTGTTTTAATCTAATATGGCCTGCCCTTGGAGTGAACTTCTTCAAGTTGTAGTGAATCTAATATGGCCTGCCGTTGCAGTGAACTTCTTCTAGTTGTTGGAGCATGCTTACCTACCTAGTTTGCTGCAATGTTTGCTTCTCTCCAGGCGTGTGATATTTGTAGGTGCACAAGTTTGCCTAAACAAGCCTGCCATCTTCCCTTCAGTTGCCAAGGTATAGCACCAGATTTAAAGGCAGCGACAGCTGCAGCAGCATATGACTCCACCCAAACATTCTGCCTGTTTGCTTGCGGTGCTGCAACATGATTAACATGATCTTGTCATTAGTCATGTTTTATGTCAGGTTGATTTACGATCAAACGACAATTCACCTTGCAGGCGAGTTTGTCGGTCAGATTTGTTTCTCTAAACTCATTCTCAACTTCTCAAATCATGTGAGAGTTGATAATAAAGTGTTGGATTGCATTGCTATCTGACATTTCAGGATTCTCTAAACTCATTCTGAAATCATGAGAGGAGTTGATAATAAAGTGTTGGACTGCATTGCTATCTGGCATTTCAGGATTATCGGCTAATGACTGTATCATTATAAGCTGACAGACATTTCGATCCTAGTTTCACTCGAAAATAACTAATGACTGTATTATTTCTTATTACTGTTTTGGTCAATCACTATGAAAGTTTCTGACTCAGTGAACCCTAAAATTCAACCAGTCCTTGATTATAGCAACCTTCAAACACCCAAGATTGCTAGTAGCCTCTGCCATATAATTCTCCAACCATCCTTTGGCCACTAGTAGCAGAAAACCTCACTTACAAAGAAGGTGTAAGGGCTCTGGAGTACCCAGATTGAACCTTACATCCTTCTTTTTTTTTTGGCTTGAACCTTACATCTGTGTTCACTGTAACTTGACATGGCTTGGGAAGAAACCACTTGTTAGCTGAACCATATCTGAATGCTTCAATTCACTTAGAATGGTTTGGGTAGAAACCAAAACCACTTAACTACCACTGGCTGGGTTTTTTCATTAAATTTTAAGGCTGTCCGGAAGGCCACTTAACTACATCACCGTTGCCGAAGGGTATTGCTACATTTGACTTGGCTCTATAATCGTTGCCACCTAAACTTCTCCATCGACTCCACATCACTGGGAACAGCCCTGTTGCTCTACGAAGACTTGCTTTCACCTAAGTCCTAACAACATCCACCTGTGCACAGCCAAGTCCACTCAACCAGAGCCCTAATGCTGACCATGAAACAAGGTTGTTTCATATGAATATACTAAAAGAAAAGGACCAGTTAAAAGTGTGCTGGTCGTTCGAGAAGAATTGCCTTACTGCCAAGTTCGGAACGTCTAGAACTTATGTCTATTCAAGTCCAAGTAGGAAGTGAAGTAGAATATATAACTTTGAACAAAATGACGTAAGTGATGAAGTATATGCAATCTTCTGATTACAAAAATCTTCCACACATGATTTGTTTGTCGTAAACTTCATGTTCTTTCTTTTGAACAGATTGATAAAAGACAGCAGCAATGACAAGAAGTCACCATATCTCATTTCTATATTGTTAAAACAATTCATTTTGGTGTTTTCTTTCTCTACTGTTCTAATTTATAAATAACATACAAGTTAATTTTATTCATGACAAAAACTAGTTGCAACTTCTTCAACATGAAGTCTGAATCAAGCCAACTCCATGTGTTCTTCTTTCCACTCATGGCTCATGGTCATACAATTCCAATGATAGATATAGCTAAACTTTTCGCGGCTCGTGGTACCAAGTGTACTATAATCACAACTCCACTTAATGTTGTTCATTTCGAAGATAATATAGATCGAGATAAAAAATCTGGGCTTGATATTGGTATTGAAATCATCCCATTCCCTTGTGTGGAAGCCGGTTTACCTGAAGGATGTGAAAGCTTGAATTGTATTCCTTCACCAGATATGATTCTTCCCTTCGTGAATGCCCTTGAAAGGTTTCGAGAACCATTCGAGAGGTTGATAGAAATGCATTGTCCAGATTGTGTTGTTGCTGATATGTTCTTACCTTGGACGACAGACGCAGCTAAGAAATATGGTATTCCAAGGCTTGTCTTCCATGGAACAAGCACTTTCTCATTGTGTGTTGTAGAAAACATGTTACGTTACGCTCCTCAAGTTAACGTTACATCAGATTCGGAGGTCTTTGTCCTTTCAAATTTCCCAGGTCAAATAGAGTTCAAAAAGTCGCAGTTGAGAAAACGCGATGGCAATACCCAAAGTGCCTTCATAGAATTGAGAAGGAAAATGTCCGAAACAGAGTTGACGAGCTTTGGGATAGTGATAAACAGCTTCTATGAGTTGGAACCAGTTTATGCTGAATACTACAGGAAGGATTTGGGAAGATCAAAGACATGGTATATAGGTCCAGTGTCACTTTCCAATAGAAACGTTATCGACAAGGCTCATAGAGGGAAGAAAGCCACCATTGATGAACACCATTGTCTGAACTGGCTCGACTCCAAAAAACCAAAATCAGTCCTATATGTTTCTTTCGGGAGCATGTCTCGCTTCAATACTGCTCAACTTGTTGAGATTGCAATGGGGCTTGAATCTTCTAATGTCTCATTCATTTGGGTGATAAGAATGGAAAATATCAAGTCAGAGGACCAATTCTTGCCTGAAGGGTTCAATGAGAGACTGGA
Source organism: Aquilegia eximia (assembly GCA_023053565.1). Lineage (NCBI taxonomy): Eukaryota > Viridiplantae > Streptophyta > Magnoliopsida > Ranunculales > Ranunculaceae > Aquilegia > Aquilegia eximia. Next base: position 17,430,838 of record JALIGU010000006.1, read on the forward strand.
GGGAAAAGGTTTGATCATTAAAGACTGGGCACCACAAGTGCTCATACTTGACCATCCAGCAATAGGAGGTTTTATGACTCACTGTGGGTGGAACTCGACACTCGAAGGCATCTCTGCAGGCCTGCCGTTAATCACATGGCCGTTGTTTGCAGAGCAATTTAACAATGAGAAGCTTGTTACTCAAGTGCTAAAGACTGGAATAACAGCAGGCAATGAAGTTTGGAGTCCATGGATAGAACCAGAAAAGGTGTTAGTGACAAAGGACATGGTAGAGGAAGTGGTAACTCAACTCATGGGCACCGGAGAAGAAGCAGAACATTTGAGAAGCCGAGCTAGAGATTTAGGTGAAACAGCAAAGAAGGCTGTGGAAGAAGATGGAACATCCTACAATGACTTGACTTCTCTCATTGAGCAATTAAGAGTATACTCAGCATAGACCAAAAAAACAATGAACTGATGTATGCAGTTGCAATATTGCTCATTCATTTTGGATTTGTTGTCCAGCAGTTGCAATATTGCTCATTCATTTTGGATTTGTTGTCCAGTATAGTAGACATGTTCAACAAATTTGATTAGGTATCTCATGCTTCACACCATGGTCAAAAACCTCTTTTAAGCACAGAACAACATATTAGAAAGATCAAATTACTTGCAAAACACAGCATTGAGACTTGGGAGTGCACTCATGCATTACAGTCATATTAACACCCAGGCCACTACTATCAGCTCACCCAACAAAAATCCCAACCTATTTGCTAAGATTACAGGGAATCATTTTCCCAACTGAATTGCAGCCTGAGAAGTTTACATCCAATGAACATCGCATGAGATGTCAGGTCACCTGTTTACAGCTATTCCATCACCACTGATTGCCATAACATTTTTGTAATAAGCCAAAAAATTACATTCATAACGAAGTTATGTCCAAGGCAATGGTCTACTCCATTAGCTAGTCCTGCAAAGTAGTCTGGCTTGACTCATGATTGGCTTCCCTGTAGGTATATTTCATTCTATTCCCTGTTGCACTTTACCTTTTACATATCACCAATTTCAGGTAATCCCTTTCGAGCAACCACAAGCAAGAATACAATAAATCTGTACAAGATGAGTTGTACATTATTCCACCACAGTAAGCCAAGCATGTTCTTTCCAAGATCAACTTATATGTTCCTTTTCCCAAAACCAACACTCATTCAAATGCAAAAAAAAAAATACAAAAACTATATATAAATCTTAATCATACGAACATTTCTTTCATTTCAAACTTGATTATGTACACATAAATCCAAAGTCTGTAATCAGAACTGTGGTACTAGAGTACTATTATTTAGCTACATCGAAAAAAGAAGCAACATTGTCAGGACCATTGATGCCAGACGTTAGTTGTTTTGCCGTAACACAGACCCTTCCCCGGTATCGCAACTGGTAAAAATCCATGATAATACAGTTTTCGAATCTTCGCCACATGGGACAGGATGAACGTGTCTGTTTGGTGAGTTTACATCACAAAAAATCACATCAATGACAGGAAAAGTTTAAATGCAGAGGCATTATCGGGGGCAAATCTCAGCATCCAAACTCCAATGGCTACCCATTCTAAATATCACTGCACCAAGAATACACTGCTCAGAAATTAGTAACCCCTCTCTCGCCTCACTTTTAAGATGCAAAAAACATACAAGGACAAACCAATACGGGGAAACATTCAGTAGTCAGTACAAAAGCACCCAATCAGCGCAACATCTCAACATTACAAATACCACTACACCAAAAATAAACTGTACATATATATTAGTACCCCACCACCAGTACAAATGAGGAAGCCATAATTAGTACACTTTACCACACCCAGCTGCACATATTCGACTGTTTTCTCAAACCTCAAAAGCAACACATCCCATTTCAAATAAAATTACATTAATATACATAATTTTGAAATGTTCAATCACAACGATCTTGCCAACAACCAAGTAGATATTAAAATAAAATTGCAATTCAGACTTCAGTTTACTTGAAAAACAAGTATTATGTGAATAATGTGTCAACAGCTCTACCTGACAAGTCAGAAAGCTTATGTTGTATTGTACCCTCAGATCTCATAGCTATAGTATCACTGATGGTTATAGCATAGGTTTTTGTTGAGAGCCTCGTACAGTAAGGTATAAGATGGTATCAATGGTGGTCAATGTGAATAGGGATAATGGAAGTGATAAACAGTAAAATGGTGGAGGTGGAAGCATTGGTGGAAATGGATGTAGTGGTTAATGGTTGGATGCTAGTAAGTGGTGGTGATGTATAAGCTGTATAGGCTCAAAACGAAAACCCATGCAACCTCTCCACAATGTGTTTTCCATCACTGGGCAACAAATAATTTTAACAATACAATTCGTGTGTTCATTAGTGAGGGACCAGGTCATAGACAATAATCGGAAGCCACAATATATACAGCATGAGAATAATATAACATAACAGTGAGAAAGAATAAAAATTAAATCGATCAGATAAATAAATCATAAAGTAATTAAAAGAGTATATGCAAATACTTAAACAGAATACTACTGCACAATCTCTTATAAGCTTATCCCTCAGATCTCATAGCTATAATTGATCATATACAGTCAAAATAAATGGTTTTCACTAAGAACCCTTCCACACCTTCATGTTCAATAATAATAATAATAATAATAAAAAAGGAGGAAGAGAAGGATGATGATGATGATGATGATGATGATGGAAGGGTTCTTAACAAAATGAATTCATTCTAACAGCAGTTCTTATAAAAAGTTTTACATCATTGGGATAAACTTAGAGAGAAAGAAAATCTAAGATTCATTAGAAAAAAATGAATGTAAACAAAATAGCAAAAAAAATAAAAATAATAACGATGGTATGGTGATTGGTATGATAACATCAAAATGCCCTCTGATCAGATCTCATAGCTTTAAATAATCATCAACGATTTACGAAAAACGATTTTCATTTAAAGAAAAAAAAATGGTGGTGGCGATTGATGGAAAAATGGTGGTGGATGTAAAAAAAAAACCAAGAAATCGATCGGTCTTTAATTTGAGTTTTACAGCACCGGGGATATTTGATTTACTGGAATTTTAATATAAATATGAATAAAACCAAAAACTGAAGAACCAACCTACTTTTAGGTTTTAGGTTATGGAGGTGGGGATGGCATCTCTCTCTCAAATCTCAATCAAAGTTTAGGGCTCCATTTTAACAAAACAAAACTGTATACAATTACTGAAACACCCCTTTTTATTCTGTTATTTACAACATTTGCCCCCATAAAATACTGTATGGGTAGTTTTAGTTGAAGGTAATTCAAATGTATGTTTTTTTCAACCAGACCTCAAAATATTAATTAAAAGTAATAAGTTTGTACAGAACGAGTATAATGCAGACTGCACTTTTTACATCCCGACCTATATAAAGATCCAAAAAGACGCTCTTCATTTGCCAAGATGCGGGCACAACCAATAAAATCTCTCTAAACAAAAGCAAAACGGCAGAAAGAAACTGTGCGGCTAGACTTTTAATATCAGCAAGTAGATAGTCCTAATTCCATACAATATCTGCTTCACCACCATTTAACTTATTAACCCAAGAGACTAATTGTCAGACAACACCAACACATGTTTTATGGACTCATTGACCGCACATTTTAAGCCTTCCTTGAGAGCTAATCCTTCTGCTTCTTCGGCTGATGTCGCAGTATGTCAATTGCTTCCTGCAAATTTTGGAAGATGAGAGCATTGTCCATAGATAAAACCAGTTCCTGAAGATGAGTCGGTTTCATCAAAAGAACCATTAGTGATCATGAGAAAAAGGGACTGTTTCATTATTTTAGGAATGATTATATCAGATGGGGGAAGAGGATTTGTTGGTGACTAACTTGGAAGTTGTGACCTCTTGATGTAGAACGTGTTAGGAGTTACTATTTTAATTCTAAGTATGAAATAGGTTCTAGAATATATTGTTTTAGGTTTAAGTATATTATATTAGGAATCATTATGTTTTTAGAAGTCGTTTAATTTAGAAGTCTTTTACTTGTTAAACAAGCTTTTTGCTCTATAAAAGAAGCTCTAGATTATTGTAATAGTTAGAGGTTGATTATTATTGAATTGAGTAGAAGAATTGCTTCTTGAGTTATCCTTGTTTTCTTGCTAGATTATTCATTTTTTCATTCTTTTTACTTGGTGTATTCCAAGCTTCACGTTCGTCTACGTTCCTAACTCTATCTTCTCATCTTCTTTGAGAGATTCTTATCTCTTTCTTCTAAGTTCTACATTACCTCTGAGCTGAATTAAGAATCTTTTGGAAGGATGGTTTAGGATTGATCTTTTTGAAAACAATTTCATTTCTATGCAACCAAATAAAATAGGCTATAGAGAAATGCATTTTTTGAAATCTGGTTTTGATGGGATAGTATTTAAAAAAATAAAAATGGAACACATCAGTACAAGAGAAATTGGCATTCCAATGTGAGAATCTCAGACTTAAAGTGACTAGCAAACCATATATCAGAGATCATGGAGCAAGAAATAAAGCATGTGATAAGGTTTCAGAATGCAAATTACACCTAGGGCAAATGTCATTTGTAACAACATTTCTAGCAAATAATAAAGACTTAGTAGGCAAACTATTATGCATTTCCAAGTAAAACATTTTGATCATATGCGGCAGGTTTAATTTCCATAAGATACACCATAGGGACTTAGACATATGAGGGACAACAGTATTAACACTAGAATGAAACCAATTATAAACTGATTTGACAGTAAAGACACCATTTTTTTTTAGGTAACCAGACCCATGAATCCTCAGCTAGAGACCTCGACAGATTTATTTTCTAAATTTCAGCAACCTCAAAAGGTTGAAAGTAAGGGGCTGTTTGTTTTTTTTGGGTCCCTCTTATAAGAGGTTGCCTCTTTTAAGAGGTATGTCTTGTAAGAGGTTGCCTCTTATAAGAGGTACATGAAAATCGTTTGTTTTTGCCTCTTGCAAGAGCCTATAAGAGCCAAGGTGTTTGTTTTTAAAACATCTTATAAGAGGCAAACTTTACAATTTTATCCTTTTTTTCTATTAATAAATTTTTATTATTCTATTCTAATTAATGTGAAATTAATTAAATTAAAACTACAAGTTATGAATTGAATGTATTAGAACAAGATCTTATATAATGGTAAGAAGGAAAAATGAGAAAATATGGATATAGATTACAATAAACCATTTTATAAGATTTTAAAACGAAGAAAAAAAATTTAAAAAAAAATTATTTTTTTAGCTTAGGAAGAAGAAAGTTTCATAAATGTAAGAAGATAGAAAAATATGTGAAAGAGAGAGAAAGAGAAGAATGGTGTAAGGAATTTTATGTTTAAGGACTAGGGATAAGAAAAAGTTATAAAAATTATGGGTAGGATAGGTATTTTGAAAGTGTCTACCTCTTATAAGAGGCATTAGCAAGGTCATTGCCACTACAAAAAATCAGCCTCTTATAAGAGGCAAACCTCTAGTAACCTCTTATAAGAGGTGAAAAACAAACACCTCATTTTAGTGGTCCACCTCTTAATAGAGGCTCTAGTAAATTCAACCTCTTATAAGAGGTAAAAACAAACACTTAGTAAGTGTTTAAGACAGTTAAATTCCAAGCAAACGAAACAGGGTCAATAAGATCAACAACCAAAACAGGAGCTCCACCAGGAGAAGGACCAAAAGGCTTTTTCAGATGTAAAGATGGAATCCAAGGGTCTGTCCAAATATTTATGGAAGTCCCAAGTCCAATTCTCTGACAGAAGTTAAATTTGATTCGATTTTTTATTTTTATCAAATTTTTCCAAAACCTGGAGGAAGAAGAAGAAGCTTTAACATTTAAAAAAGAGCACGACCTGAAATATTTTTGTGTTTAAGACTTGAACCCAAAAGTCATCAGGTTGGGTCAAAAGGCGACAACACAGCTTTGAGAGCAAAGCTTTATTTTGGCAGAAAGATTTTTTAATACCTAAACTTTTCTTCTTACAAATGATATCCCAATTAAGCAAATGCATGGAAGGAGAACTATCAGAACTCCACCAGAAACTTCTATTCAACTTATCAATCTTATCGCAAGCACTTTTGAAAACAATTGAGTTTGCATTGCATAGATTGGAATGGAGGAGGAAACACTTTTGATTAAAGTAGTTCGACCTGCTTGCGAAAGAAGCTTTAGATGCCAAGTTTTAAATCGATCAGATAAAGAAGATAGAACTTTGGAAGCATTTGAGGAATGAGGCTTAAGAGGGTTTAGAACTGTTCCCAAGTAGGAAGAGGCTCTCATGTTAAGATGAATTTTGAAAAATTTTGAAATTATTTTTTGAAACCATAGGGCACATTTTAGCTGAAGAAAAAAGAAGATTTTTGAAAATTTATGGATTGACCTGAAATAGAACAAAAGGATTTTAAACAGTCAAGGACATGACCACATTCTACTAGATTAGCTCGAAAAAAAAAAAAAAACTGTCATCAACAAAAAAAAAATGGGAAATTGGATGCGAAAAACGGTTTAATTTGACCCTGTGAACCGTACCATCAGTCTGTAACTTAGACAAAGATCTAGATAAATACTCCATGCAAATAATAAATAAAAAAGGGGATAGGGGGTCTCATCCCTGTCGAAGATCCCTAGTAGGATGCACTAAACCATGAGGCTGACCATTTATATTTACAGAGAAAGAAGTAGTAGAAATGCAATTTTCTATCCATGAACACCAAGTACTATTAAAACCCAAATCAGACAACATTTTCAAAAGGAAAGGCCACTCAATTTGGTCGAAAGCTTTATGCATGTCAAGTTTAAGAGCCACACAACCTTGGATACCTTTTCAAAATCTCATGAGCTAAAATAGTATTTTCAGTTATTTGTCTTTATTTAGAAAAGCAGTTTGAAAAGGAGAGATGATTTGAGGTAAAAAAGATTTTAAGCGATTAACTAGGACTTTTGAAAGAATTTTGTATAAAACATTTACTAAACTAATAGGTCTGAAATTTTGAATTTGGGAGGGGTGAGGTTGTTTTGGAATCAATGTTATGTTAGTATGATTTAAAACATGCAAAGGAGAATTATGAGCAAAGAAGTCATATATTACTTTGAAAACATCATCTTGAACCCACTCCCAATTTATTTGATAAAAACCTGGGGTAAAACCATCACTGCCAGGGGCCTTGGAAGGTTTCATTTCAAACAAAGCAAACTTAATTCTTGCATATCCACAGGTTGTGTAAGAGTAGCATTATCACTAAAGGAAAAACATAAGATACATTATGCAGACTATGCGAAGGTAAAATAGGTGCAGATGAAGTGTAAAGAGTGAAAAAATAGATTTCAATAAAGTCCCCAATCTCTGATTTAGAGTATAACCAGTCACCATTCAAATTTTGTAAACATAAAATCCGATTTGCATTTCGTTTATTCATTGTGGAGTCATGGAAGAAAGAAATGTTCTGGTCTCCACATTTTAAAAGAAGATCACGAGATTTTTCCCACCAAAAACTTTCCTCTATAAGATTCAATTCATGAATACGAGTTTTTAAATCTCGTTCAGCTTCATAGAAAAATACAAAAGGTGGTTTTGATTGGAGATGCGACAAAATATTTGAAAGATAGAAAATATCACTTTTCAGTTTTTGTAAATAGTTTTTGTGCCAATCTACGACCACCTTCTTTATATTTTCTAATTTTTGAAAACAATTTTGAAAGGGAAGAACATCCTCGACATCATTCCAAGAAGACTTAATTAACTCCAAACACATAGGTTGTTCCAGCCAGAAAGATTTAAAGAAATTTTTTTTTTTTGGTTTTTCAAAAGTTGGGTTGTCATCGAGATGAATAAGGCTATGGTCTGAATGCAGAATATGGTAAGTATGAAGACTGCATGCGGATGAGTTTGAGACCACTGGTAGTTAACAAATGCTTTGTCAATACTAGACTTCGATAAAGAATGGAAGGACTGGTCATTTGTCCAAGTGAATGTAACACCAGAAAAACCCAAGTCTGAAAGATCATGCCTAGAAATTAATTCTTCTAAAGCTCTAGAAGATGGGTGGGATCTCAATGGATTTTTCCATTTTCCCCATTGATGAAGAGTTTCATTAAAATCTCCAATGATGACCCATGCATCAGAAATAGAAGATCCGATTTCAGAAATCTCATTCCAAAACAATAGTCTTTCACCAGGAACAGATGGAACATGTGAAGGAAGATAACTCCGTCTCTTTCATATTTTGATTCATCAGTTATATATACATGTACATTGGAGATATCCTATGCTATAATTAAGGAAATGAAATATACACCTAAAAGATTTGCATATATTCTATCAAGATTTGCATATATTCTATCACACCCCCGCAGTCGAAGCGGGAGGTCGTCCTACGCTGAGACTGTCCCGAAAATCCTCAAATAGAACCAAAGGAAGACCTTTTGTAAAAATATCTGCAATCTGAAAGCGCGATGGGACATGGAAGACGCGAACCTGCCCACGAGCTACCTTCTCGCGAACAAAATGAATATCCATCTCGATATGCTTAGTACGCTGATGTTGAACTGGATTTCCAGATAGATATATTGCACTCACATTATCACAATAGACCAAGGTCGCTTTTTGAATAGGACAATGAAGCTCCAGAAAAAGGTTTCGTAGCCAACAAGACTCAGAGACCACATTGGCGACCCCTCGGTACTCGGCTTCTGCACTAGAACGAGACACAGTACTTTGTCGTTTAGAGGACCAAGAAATCAAATTATCACCAAGAAAAACACAATAACCAGATGTAGAGCGTCTGGTATCCGGACATCCACCCCAATCTGCATCGGTATAAGACATGAGAGTGGCTGTCGAAGAGGGATATAGATGCAAGCCATGATCTAGAGTGCCTTTAATGTAGCGCACAATGCGCTTGAGAGCATGCATGTGTTCCTCCATTGGGTTATGCATGAATAAACAGATCTGTTGCACAGCATAAGATATATCGGGTCTTCTGAAAGTCAGATATTGTAGGGCTCCTGCAAGGCTGCGGTAATGTGATGGATCAGCATATGGTGTGCTAGAAGTAGCACTTAGCTTCGGTTTAGTATCGACCGGTGTGGGAGATGGGTGACAAGATGACATGCCAGCACGTTCTACAATTTCAGCAGCATACTTCTTCTGTGATAAAAATAGACCACCTGCATGACGAGTTACAGCTATACCCAAGAAATAACTCAATGGCCCCAAGTCCTTCATAGCGAATTCTGAGCCAAGAAGGGTCATGATAGACTTGCGCAGAACATCAGAGGAAGCAGTTAAGATAATGTCATCCACATATAAAAGAATGTAAGCCATATCAGTACCTTTCCGGTAGATGAAGAGGGAATGATCAGATGTGCTATGAGAGAACCCAATAGTAGAAACATAATCTGCAAACCGCTTGTACCAGGCCCGAGGAGCTTGCTTAAGCCCATACAAAGACTTCTTCAATAAACAGACATAATCTGGATAGGTCGGGTCTCGAAAACCCATGGGCTGATGCATGTATACAGTTTCTGCAAGTTCTCCATGTAAGAAAGCATTTTTCACGTCAAGCTGGTGAATGGGCCATGCCTTAGAGAGAGCTAGACTTAGCACAGTACGAATAGTGGCTGGTTTGACTACCGGACTAAACGTCTCACCACAATCCACGCCAACCTGTTGAGTTTTGCCATCACCTACAAGACGGGCTTTATGCCTCTCAAAAGAACCATCAGATTTTTCTTTATGAGTAAAAATCCACATAGAACGAATAACATTAACATCAGGTGGACGGGGTACCAACTCCCACGTCTTATTTTTAATAAGAGCAGAATATTCATCATCCATAGCCATTTTCCAATTCGGGTCATGAAGGGCTGACACAGGGTTACGAGGTAGAGGAGATCGATTTACTTGGGTATGAAGGCCATATTTTATGTTGGGCTTAAATATCCCATGTTGACTGCGAGTAACCGGTCTGTGGGCGGGAGTGGGAGTAGGCTCAACCGGAGGTGCAAAAACAGAGGCTGGTTGGGTCGGTACTGGGCTTGGTGACGCCGGTTGTAGTGGCGAACCGGGCGGAAGAGGCGTTTGGGCCGGATGGACTGGTGAGGTTGGGTGAGGAGAGGACGAGATGGGTTGGGCCTGTGTTGAGCCTGTTGGGGAGGTTAGATGATGGACCACATAAGGAGACAACCCCTCATCCACGAAATCATACATATGAGACCTAGGAGTATGCAGCCGAGCAAAAGGAAAATTGGTTTCATCAAATATGACATGGCGACTCAGGATGATTCGATTAGACGATAAATCATAACATTTGTAACCACGATGACTTGATGGGTAACCCAAGAAAACACATGGAGTGGACCGGGCTTGTAGCTTGTTTATAGTGGTAGAGGGAAGGAGAGGGTAGCACAAACAACCGAACACTCGGAGATGGGAATAAGACGGGTTTTTCTTATAAAGAATTTGGAGAGGGGATTGATAGGATAATTGTTTACTTGGAAGAATGTTTAAAAGATATGTTGCCATTTGCAATGCATGATGCCAAAACGAAGGTGGTAAGGAAGCATGGGCAAGTAGGGTACGAACCATGTTGTTAATAGTTCTAATCTTTCGTTCAGCTTTCCCATTCTGTGAAGAAGTATATGGGCAAGAAAGACGAAAAGACAAACCATTCACTCTACAAAATTCCCAAAACGGCTTATTGTCAAATTCCCTACCATTATCACATTGGACATTTTTAATTTCCCGTTCAAACTGGGTACGAATGAAGACTCGAAAAGCAAGAAATGTGGAGTAAACCTGAGATTTTTTGGATAGCGGAAATGTCCACAAAAAATTAGAGTAATCATCCAACAACAACATATAATAACGATGACCTGAAGAGCTCAAAACAGGAGATGTCCACAGATCACTATGTATAATATCAAAAGGCATAAAAGTGCATGAATTTGAAGCAACAAAAGGCAATTTAACATGTTTTCCAAGAGTGCAAGAATGACAGACATGAAAACGACTAGTTTTATTACACTCAATAATTTTATTTAGCCGAAGAGAGTCAAAAACAGGTGCTCCCGGATGACCCAACCGTTCATGCCATAAAGACGATGCTAAAGCTGCAAAATTTGATGGTGAGGTAGGTTGATTAGTGGTGATGGAGGTGGTGATGGGATAAAGCTCGCCCCGACTATCGCATCTCATTAGACGCATTCCCGTCCGAAAATCCTTCACGGAAAATCCAAAAGGATCAAAGTCAACAGAAACCCAGTTATCAGTAGTAAATTTCCTAACAGATACTAAGTTTTTAATAAGTTGAGGCGCATGAAGGACATTTTTTAAGGATAATGGTGGGTTTGGGGAAGACAAGTTTGTGTGACCATAACCAAGAATTGGAATAGAATGACCATTACCAACAGTTATACCACGATTATTGCTCAAATTAAAATAAGACGAGAGAGTACCTTGCTCAGATATCATATGAGAGGTGGCGGCACTATCCATGTACCAATTTGTATCTGGAGGATTTAGCCCAAGAGTGTGCATCGCAGCCTCGATATCGGTTGGAGTGGGCTGTGCTACTGCAGAATAGGCCTGCTGTGGGCGTGGTCCAAGAACCCCGGCCTGTCGCTGCTGTGTGTTAGGACGCCCCCAAGGAGTAGTGGGATAGGGGCATGGAGGAACTGCCCATGGCATGAAAGGCCATGGCCACTGCTGCTGCTGTCCAGTGGCCCATGGCTGCCACTGCTGCTGGTGGCCACTGCCACGACCACTACTGTTGCTGCTGCCACGACCACTGCTGTTGTTGCTGCCACCCCTGCCACGGCCACCACCACGATGTTTGCCACCATTAGTGCGGTGTGAAGGTGGAGTATGTCCCTTCTTTCCACTCGTATTGAGGTGTGGAGGGACATTGTCTGAGTAAGAGGGAAGGTCTTCTGATTCCCTGGCCGTGGCAGCCATCATAGCAACCCGAGAACCAGTGGCTGCTGTCTTTGCAAAACCCGCTTCTTCAAGAGTGAGCATTGATCGGGCTTGGTAGAAAGGGGGGAGAGGGTTGCTTTGGCGAATAAGTGTGCCAACACTACTATAAGCATCGGTGAGCCCCGCCACCATCTGAAGAACAAGCCAGCTATTCGAGACCGGCGCTCCTACATTCTTGAGTTGATCGGATAATACCTTGAGTTTTTGACAGTAGGCCGAGACATTGGGAAAATCCTCCATGCTTGTATGGGAGAATTCTTGCTCAAGTGTGACAGCACGAGAATTCTGGTTGTCTTGGAAAATATCACGCAATCGATTCCAAGCCTCCATTGCCGTGGAGTCGGGTTCAAGAATGGTGTGCAGTAGATCTGTAGAAATTGTTACATAGATCCACTGAAGAACTGTAGCATCTAGGGTCGACCATAATTCCTTCTCTCCATCAGTAGCCAACACTTTTTCTTTGCCTTTTTCTGGTGGAATGATATGATCGAGAACCCTATGAGAACGAGCATGAATTTTGAAGAGTTCCGCCCATGTCGCATATTGGACATTTTCCATTTCAAGAGTAATTGAGATGTGGTTCTTGATGTTGGAGACAACAAGAGCAGGGTGAAAAGAAGATTGAGGGGGGGGGGGGGGGGGGGGGGGTAGACATAATGGCTGAAGGTAAGGGGGGAGTGAACGGAGGAGGAGAGCCGGGCGTAGAACCACTAAGGGACAGCGGAAGAGAGTGACTTGAAGAAGAAGAAGTCGCCCTGGTCTTTGATACCTGAAGGAAGATAACTCCGTGTCTTTCATATTCTGATTCATCAGTTATATATACATGTACATTGGAGATATCCTATGCTATAATTAAGGAAATGAAATATACACCTAAAAGATTTGCATATATTCTATCAAGATTTGCATATATTCTATCAACATGGATGAAAGTATAATACCCAGAAAATTTTGAAACAGAATAATCGATATAAACATGCATGAAGTATGATGTTTGGACATGAACAATGAATGAAACATTTTTACTCCACAGTAGCCAAAGACCTCCTTTTAAACCTTCAGATGGTTCGAAAACAAAATTTGACATATGGAAAATTTTAATTCTTTTCAGACTTTGAGAGGAAGAAGCTTTGGTCTCTATTACAAAAACAACATCTGGATGGTAAGCATAAATCATTTGGTTTAAGTAATTTAATTTGGACTTTTTTCCACTACCTTTTACATTCCATGAAAGCACATGCATGATGACTCAAAAGAGAAAAACAACAAAAACAATACTCAAGGCAGAAAAATAGGAAAGAGCAGACAAGATAGATTGATTGAGAGAACAAAGATACCAAATTTGAAGCAAGTTAAACACAATCAAAAATAGAAGATAATTTGTAACAATACTTGGATAGAAATATACCTGAACTTTCGGGATTTGGTCATCAAAAGGTTTCCTTTTTCGAGTATGTCTCCTGGTTCCAACGGTTCTACTAGAGGGTTAACAGCTGCAGTGCTTTCAAAATCCATGAGATGTGTATCATGTTCCTGAGATGGGGAGTTGCTAGAATCATTCTCAGTCGTAATTGAATTATCTGTCTTCTGTCATTTCGTTTCCAAGATTTATTTTTTTACAGACACGACTTCATCTTCTCGAGTTTTCTTAATTGCAGGTCTTCTTGGGCTTGGAGGACCACAGTGCACAACCACAACTTTGTCAATATTGTTTTCAGAAGGCTTAATAATGGCGGAGGAAGAGATGGAAGAATTGGAGTGTTGCATGCTTTGGGTACGGTATTTTTGGGCTAGTTTTGTATGTAAGATTTGAGTAGGACTGGAGTGCGGATTTAAAGAATATTTTTTTAAGGGTATTTTATTGGTAAATGACACTTGTGAAAAATGATTTGAAAGGGGTTTGTTTGATGGATGGATTGAAGTAGATTGTTGGGTTATGGAGGAAGAAATAGGATTAATGATCGCGTGTTCTTTTTTTTTCGAACAATTGCAACAGATGGAGTTTCCTCATGATGAACTTTCTTCATAATCTGTTCATTACTTGAGTCTCGTGAGGGTTTGGAAGAAAATGTTTTTGAAATGATTAATTTTGCGTTGGAAAGTGTAGCCGGGGGAAGGCGGTGCTCAGAAGCTTTTGATTTAGGGTTTGAGGTGGAAGGCAAGGATGAAAGGCTGTTATATGAGCCATGTGTATTGGTTATGGGTAGAAGGCTTTGTTTGTTGACATTTTGATGGGCTTTTGGGGGTGGGCTTTGGCCTTAATTCTTGTGTAACAAGATTTACAGGGATAGAATCAATTTGAGTTAAAGGAGTACTCCTGATTTCTTCTGCATGAAAAGATTCTGCACATGAGGGTGGACCCACAGTCAACTGTGAGTGTTGAAGCCTTTTCTGGGGAGTAGGACTTACTTGGTGAAGGCAACGATATGACGTTGCTCTGTGAAGTCGTGGTTATGGACTGTTCAGTAACTTGCATCGATGAATCTAAGCCCGTGAATACGTCATTGTTGTCATCATTTTCATCGGGATGATCCCCATGAGATGGTGACTGAGAACTGTTATCCAGGAAGCAAGCAAAAGCATGAGCGCATGAAGATGGAGTAATTCCTCTTAGAGACACAGAATACGTTCTTTTGACAAGATTTGTTTCAGTCGGAAGAATACCATATCGAGCTCCACATCTGGTTTTTTCATGTCCAAGTTTGCCGCAATTAAAACAGAGAAAATTTAATTTTTCAATCCTAATTGGGAAGAACATGTGTTCATTTCTATGGTTGAGGTACTCAATGCCGTTTGGAAAAGATAGTCGAGCATCTAGTAGAACTTTAACTCTAACAAAAGAACCAAATTCGCCATAATGGTTGGTGCCATCCACCTCTGTAGGCTTCCCAATTCTCTTGCCTAGGTTGAAACCATTTTCCCAATTATATCTTTCAAGAGGCAAGCCATAAATTTGAACCCATGCAGCTATTTCATGAAAATCCAATTTTTCTACAGCGGTATCAGGTTTCCATGACTGGAAGGACATGAAGTGACCTCCAATCGTCCATGGTCCTTGAGAAAGAACAAAATCTTTTTCTATTTCAGACTCTAAATTGAATTTGAAAATGCCTTTTCTAACTGGTATCGGGTCAATCTTGTGCGGCAGTTGCCACTGGCGTTGAAGATGCGTCGGAATTAGATTGTCGACCACATTTGTCGCGACAATGATTTTCCTAAAAACCACCCTTTCAAATTGTTGTAGGGAGATATCGAGAACATCCAATAATGCCGTTGGCTTGATGGAACCAGGAAGAGTCAATTTTTTTTGCAAAAATAGGCTCTAAATCCTCATGATCTTCCTCATGAGTAAACCAATCCTCGGAATTTGAGCTTGATGCCATCATCCTTCCGTTAAGGTCGACCCCCTGAGAGAGAAGATGAGAGGAGATGAAGAAAAAGATTAATATAAACTAGAAAAAAAAATCTGAAAAGAAAGAGTAAATAAAAAGAAAAGAAGAGGGAAGTCAGAGGAGAAGGCAAGCTGATGAAGACCGTGGATAGCCTCCACCAAAGTTCTCCGGAGTCAAGTTCTCCACAGGAGAAAGTTCCAAAATGAACTAGCTAGAGTCTTTAATTATCCCTATCAATAAACTGATATCTCTAATTCAAATTTCAAAGAAAGAAAAATACTGTGTGGTTATGTTTTGTTCAAGGTAATTCAAATTCCAAGGAAAATAATTTTTTTAAAAAATTAATTTTTCAATATTTGGTTCAGTGAAAAAAAAAATAGTTTCCTAGAATTTGCTTTCCTATGTTTGGTTCACTTGAAAATGAAAATGGCTTTTATGAGTTTGTTTTTCATGTTTGGTTTTAAACAAGGGGGTCTTTCCATCCACTCCACCTTATAGCCACCCCCATCTCACTCCTCATCCATGTCGTTCATCTCGTTTCATCTGATGGTTGAGATCAAAACTTAAGGTTAATATCCCAAAAAAGCCCCATGTTTAGGTGTCTCTTCTTCAATAGGCCCTGACATGAGGTCATTTTCTCAAACAAGCCCTGACATCATTTTTCTCTATTTTTCTTGACTGAAATACCCCCAAGTACAACAGATCTGCCATCAACATCAAATCAGACCTTTATCCAGTTTCTATAAGCATTAATGACTGCGACAACGACTACAAAACTATTTGTAACCGTTGGATTAATCTGTAGACACGTGGATGATAATAAAACAATGTTTTATCCTCTAAACACAAAAAAGCTATCATTATATCTACATAATATATAAAAAAAAATG
The DNA here is from genome assembly GCA_023053565.1 of Aquilegia eximia. Taxonomy (NCBI): domain Eukaryota; kingdom Viridiplantae; phylum Streptophyta; class Magnoliopsida; order Ranunculales; family Ranunculaceae; genus Aquilegia; species Aquilegia eximia. Next base: position 17,447,140 of record JALIGU010000006.1, read on the forward strand.
TGATCAACTCCCAAAAAAGTGGTTTTATATGGTCTGATGTTTGAACCATCTTCATTGTCCGAAACTTCTTTTACTTCTTATTCTCTCTGAAACATTAACAATCTTCATTTTTTTTACCAAGTTTACAAACCCTTTGTTTTACAACCAATATGCCGAAGAAAAAAAGGGAAATCAAAAGCGAAGGATGAGCAGATCTTCATGATCAACAAGAAATCAAGTAATGCATTAGGTCTTTGGGGATTTTAAGGTTTAATCATAACGGTATCACCATAAAGATAGTGTTTTTCTCACCATAAAGATGACATCTTTCTCACCATAAAGACGATATCTTTCATAAATATGGTATATTTATTAACCCCAACATTGAAACGCTATAAGTATGGAATCTTTATGATCTGAAATCTTCATAAACTCTGTTTGGTATTGTTAGTGACCTTATCAAAGTTAATAGATTTTAGTTGTATTTCACTGTTGTTGTAGTGGAATGGAACATTAAAGGTCCATATGTCACAGTATAAATTGTATATTTTCTTAGAGGCTATACAACAACTATTTAGCCGATAGTAAGATAATGATTAAAGAGTATTATTAGATTTTAGTTGTATTTCACTGTTGTTGTAGTGGCATGGAACATTAGAGGTCCATATGTCACAGTATAAATTGTATATTTTCTTAGAGGCTACACAACAACTATTTAGCCGATAGTAAGTTAAGATTAGAGGGTATTATTAGATTTTAGTTGTATTTTATTGTTGTTGTAGTGGCATGGAACATTAGAGGTTAATATGTCATAGTATAAATTGTATATTTTCTTAGAGGCTACACAACAACTATTTAGCCGATAGTAAGTTAATGATTAGAGGGTATTATTGTTTCAGGTAGAACAATAAATGTTGTATTTCGATTTGGTGGTGAGTTGGAGATTAATGCAGGTAGATTATCTTCATATAAGAATGGAGACACAAAAATAACAGTTTGTGACCTGAAAATGACGTATGAATAGTTTATGGAGATGGTTGAAGGTATAACCAATGTAAAAAGAGAGAAATTTTTAATTTAATGTGTTGTAAATGACTCTCCAATCAGTATCCAATGTGAATCTGATTATGATCAATTGGTGATGGCAATTATAAATGCCAAAAATTTATATGTCATGCGTGTTTGGATATTATGAGATTTACAACCACTGAATGGGAAGCAACTTTAACAACACAAAAGAAGAGGAAAGGAAAAGAGAAAGTAGTTGAGAAAGAGAAAGGAAAAAGAACATCTGCATTGAAAAGAAAACTTTTCCTAGATGATTTTTCTGATTTTCTCCAACCAATTGGGGTAATCAACCTGATTATTCAGATTTTTGCACACCTCAAAAGTAAGGTGTTGTTCCTTTCAAATATTTGATAGACCCTACATCAGCACAGAAGAAGAGTCATGTTATTTTCCCAAAAGGGGGGGGGGGGGGGGGGTAATGAGAACCACCCTTTAGTTTTTGATACCCCACCTGGGACTCAGAGAGATCTTGTGTTAGAAACTCCACCTCCTGGTCCTGCTAAAGTTCCAGGAGATTATAAAACTCCCTTGGATAATGTTATGCGATTTGCAGATAATAATGTGTATAAACTTGGGCCCATATCCGCTAAAGCGCATGCCGCATCCGCTAATATTCAGCCTGGATCCTCTAATTTTGATGCAGGAGCAACAATTCTTTCGCAAATGTATAACAATGATGGATTTTGGGATGTATTCTCCCATGAAATTGAAGAATATGGTGGAAGACAAACACCTAGAAGCTCAATGTGCAACTCAAGGTGAAGGTCAACCAACAAATGAAGATGATGAAGGGTGTTCAATAGAAGCGATATGGCTGAGCAGCGATCCGAACAAACCGACCGAACCAATCTGATTAAAGTATTTCGGTTTGGATTTGGTGGATTGGTGGATCAGATTGGATTGGTTGGTACAAGTACCAATCCGATCGGATCAGTTTGGTTTTAGATTTTAAGTTTTAAAATCTGAAGTAAACCGAATCGAACCAAAAGTTCACTATATACAAACTCCAAATATAATTACCCAAGTAGTTAAACCCATTTACTGGTCTAAACATAATTATCCATAACCCTTTTACATTAAAAGAAGTGGGTACAAGCTGTTGTCAATTACTACCAGACCTATTAAAGCCTTTGAAGTAGAATGAATAGTTTTGAAGAAGTGAAGAAGTAGAAAATTAGAAATTTGCCACACTTCCACCAACTTTGTTCTTTTTTTTTTTATCTTTTCTTCCACAATCCATGTAATTTCAACTTTAAGAAAATTCTTCAACAAAGTAAGTTACATCAACAACTTTACAACTACATATTAAATTTTTTGATTAAATTATTATTTAGGTTTGGTGGGGTTAAAGGGATCAACTATAAATTTAATGAGTCTATTTATTAGTAGTTTACAATAAATTTCTAATTAATTTTTAACCAATAGAATAAAGTTCAAATAAAAGATCAAAACTTAAAAATGATTTTTCAATGGCTCCAAATTTTGCCAAGGGAAAAATTGATTTAGCCAAGGGTCTAATTTTAATATGACAAATATACCCTCAGTTTTGATGTTGGTAAACAAATTTGAACTCTTAATTGTATGATTCGTTATCAAAGAGAAAAAATGACTGTATGATTTAATTCTCTGATTTCTAAGAATTTGTTTAACATTGGGTATCCAATATCCCTCTTCTTAATTGATGAGTTTGTAATGAAAAAAACAATCAATTACTTAGAAAGTGTTAATCAGAACTGTTCAACAAGACAATAATATTTGGCAATTCTTCTCGTCATGGGTTTGCTGATGAATATAACAAGAACAAAGAAGAAGAAGAAGAATTTCCTTTTCATTTGAGTCTCTCTTTAGAAAAATGAAACCAAATAGCTATTAGGGTTGAAGAATATACAAGTTTCTTTTAAAGATCAAAAGACAATGAACAATTGAGATTGAAAAAGATGAGCAAATGACAAACTTCTTCACAAGATATCTATATTCATATAAACATTTGAGATTGGAAACGATGTCAAACTCCTTCACGAGATGTCCATAATAGTTGAGATTGAACAATTTATCCAAAAATAAAATTGAGATCAAACAATTAAACATCATTATTAGAGGGTATATTTGTCATGTTGAAATTAGACCCTTGGCTGAATCAATTTTCTCCTTGGCAAAATCTAGAGCCTTTTCAATTTGTTAACAATATTGGTTTGACAAAAACTATAATTGCTCAACATATTTTTATATTGTTTTTTATTGGGGATGTCTAGGCTGCCATCCTTAGGATGACATCCATCTGGCTCGTCTGTTTTAATACGATCTAACCGTCTGGATTTATTCATCTGTTATAACTTAAAGCACGGAGGGTATTTCTCTCATTCAACTTTTTTCTTCTCTTTCACTGCAACAACAGATTCCAAATGATTTTTCACAATAACTCGAAGTTCCAAAAAACTGAAGTTATTGTCATCGAAAAAGAAATCAAACCAATCCGATTTTTCTTTTCTATTTATAAATTTCTTTTAAAATTAAAACACAAGATTTGAATTGGCAAAAGAAATTGAGACCGACGAACTAAACGTTTGAGATATGAGAAGAATATGTTATGAAGAATTGAAGAGTTTGAACCCAGAAAGAGATCCCTTAATTTCTAATGAAGTTGATAACTTGAAATAAGTTTGTAAAGAAAACTTATATTAACCTCATTTATAGCGTTTTTTATCTTCAATTAAATTCTATTTTCACATAGGCTACAATTCAGTTGATAAGTAACCATTTAGGAGTTATCATAGATGCTCAATGACAATAAAGCAGAAAAACAAATGTTTGTTGACAATTATTAGGAACCATGTAATTCATACCATTAATGGAGAATTGTTGTGTTGTTGTTGCTGCAAGCAGAATTTTAAAATTCTTTCACTCGAGGAGATGGAGATGGAAATCACCTCCCATGTTAATTCATGATGAGAAAGAGACGGAGATTAAATGACGAAGTCACCCTTAGTGTTTTGGCTTACAACACTTGAATAAATCAGAGCGGTTAGATCTAATCTTAATGGACAAACTAGATATGCTGTCAAGATGGTTGTCATCCTAAGGATGACAGCCTAGACAACCTGTTTTTTTTATTTTGTTAACTTTGTAAATTTTACAAAAAAAAAAATATTTTATTTTTATTGTTTTTAGGTTCGTAATAACAATTATTCAAAATACATGTTCTTCACAATAGATATAATGTTTGTTTTTGAGATTTCGTATCAAATGTTGCGCTACTTCATATTATATATGTATCACACAATTTGATGGACACGTGTGTAACGCATACATTTCCACTATATAACAATGATGATATTTTATTTGTTGAAAATTATTTTTGTAAATTTTGAGATTGTGTATCAAATATTGCACTACTTCATATTATATATGTATCGCACAATTTGATAGTCACATGTGTAGTGTATGTATTTCCCCTATATAATAATGATGTCATTTTATTTGTCAAAAATTATTTTGTATAAATTCACATTATTTAGCATCATTTAAAATTAAATTAAATTGGTTTTGTAGTTTGATAGCCACGCGCATAACGTGTGCATTTCCACTTGTTTTCAATTAAAGTTTAGATGGCTAGTGGGCAGGTGGCTCTTTGTAAACTGCAGGGTAAATTAGGTTGTGCCGCATTTTGTATGTGGTTCTTTGTATTTTGTAAATACACGTGGTGTCATTAAAGTTTGGTTTATTTATCAAAATATCACCTATGTATGTATGTTTGCAGTAAACCTTGGTGGACTTAAATTAAAGAGATTTTTGGACATACCCTATTTGAAAGTCAAAATTTGAGATACCCCATTCAAAAAAAAATTAAGATACCCCCATTTTAAGATGTGGTGTTTATCTTAGCCATCCATCATAAAACTATCTTACGGTTGTAAATCTCTTCTGTCTTGAAATGGGGTATTTCAATTTTTTTTTTCTTCAAACGGGGTATGTCCAAAAATCTCTAAATTAAAATTAGTAACCCAATAACACATGTGATTTTATGATTGACTTCTTATGTTCAGGCCACAGCCTAAATTTTTGGCATTTAGCGGATTTGCTCCACTCTCCACTACAGTCTGCTTACTTTAGCCCAAACCCATAATATTAATATATATACATATCTCTCTTCTCTTCTAGTCTCATTCTTGACCCGACTTTTTGAAAATTTTTAGGGTTTAAGCTCTGACTAAAACATTTAACAGTAAACCAAACAAAGCTCTCTAGGGTTTTAGCTCCAGAACCCAAACAAACACAGAAACCAGATATTTCAATCGATTTCAAGCTTCAATCAACCCTAAAAAAGCCATGAATTACAGGTTTCAAAACCTTCTTGGAGCTCCATATAGAGGTGGAAACGCAATTATTTCAGATAATTCAAACCTAATAACCCCTATTGGTAATAGAATCTCTGTTACAGATCTTATTAAATCAGAAACAAAAACTTTACCATGTGAAAGTTCATCAAATATATCTCGTATTGCTGTTTCACCTGATGGTACTTTTCTTATTACAATTGATGACAAATCTCGTTGTCATTTTATTAATCTTCGTCGTCATGTTGTTCTTCATAGAATGACTATGAAAAAACCTGTTTCTGCAATTAAGTTTAGTCCTGATGGTGGTTTAATTGCTTTTGGTGTTGGTAAATTAGTTCAAATTTGGCGGTCACCAGGTTTTAGAAAAGAGTTTTTCCCTTTTCAGCTTATTAGGACATTTGCTGATTGCGACGAGACTGTAACAGCTTTGGATTGGAGTCCTGATTCTAATTATCTACTTGTTGGTTCAAAGGATTTGACTGTGAGATTATTGTGTTTGAAGAAAATTAGAGGTGGTTATAAGCCTTTTTTGTTCTTAGGACATAGAGAATCTATTGTAGGTGTTTTTTTCGGAATTGATAATAAGTCTGGTAAAGTTTGTAGGGTTTATACAATATCCCGTAATTGCTATATATTTACTTGGAATTATATTGAGAGTGAAGATAGTAATAATAATACCGAAGATTTGCAAGGGCAAATTTCGGATCCTCCTTCCCCTGGTACCCCTGAGAAAAACCCTTCTGGAGTTTCTACTGAAATTGTTGTTAGTGGTGCATATGGTAATGTTAGAAAAAGGAAGGAGTTTGACGATACTGGTGATAATGCGGAGGGAGAAATTGAGTTTCCTCTGCATAAAGGGAAATGGGAGTTGCTTAAGAAGGATCATTTTGGGCAGACACCTGCAAGGTTGACAGCTTGTGATTATCATCGTGGGCTTGATTTAGTGGTTGTTGGATTTTCAAATGGTGTATTTGGGCTATATCAAATGCCGGATTTCATTTGTCTTCACTCCCTTTCAATATCGCGGGAGAAGATTACAACTGCATGCTTTAATGACCTAGGGAACTGGTTGACATTAGGGTGTGCAAGGCTTGGCCAGCTTCTTGTGTGGGAGTGGCGGTCAGAGAGCTACATTCTGAAACAACAGGGACATTACTTTGATGTGAATTGTGTCGCATATTCTCCCGATTCACAACTTTTAGCAACTGGAGCTGATGATAACAAAATTAAGGTACATGGCATTATATTGAACATTAATTAATTCCTTTGTATGTTTTGGTTTGCATATTGTCCATGCTCTCGTAACTTTTATGTGACCTGGTTTTGTTGGGTCAACTGCTCTTTCTTGTTTAATATATCCTCAAGTATTATAGATATCTAAGACATATTTTCTTATATACTTTATAATGCTGAATTTGAACATTGCTCTTAGTAGTTACATCATAAACCAAAGTTAAGGGGCCTTTCACTTCCAGAAATTTACTGTTTTCTGCAAATACTGTACAGTATAACATAGAGTAATATATTATTTGTACTAGCTATTGTTTTCAATTGTGTTGGATGCTTGACTGAAACTGCAATAATGACATTGACATTTTTGACAATTCTCTACAACAATAGGCCTCAAAACCAAATTTTGGTATACTATAATAAGTTGTATTTATATGCAACTGCTTATACATATCTACTTTAACTCTATCTTGGCAAACCATTTTTTGTTCATTGATACTGGTTGGTGAGTGGTTTGGTTGTATTGAAATCTGACACAGATAGTGATTCTATGTTGTCACTCCCAGATTACTAGTCAGTAACTATTTAAATTTTAAAGTGTTACGGTTTGAAATGGGAAAAGACCAAAAGGGTAGTATGCGAGATCTAGTCCTACTTCTAATCATGATTCCATTTTACAGAATTTTTTTATTTGCAAATATTGCATAAGCTGTTTAACATGTCGAATGGAGGTAAGTTTATAGGTGCATACCCGGATTATATAATATACCAGAAGGCAAGAATCAAGTAAACCTCAAAGCTTCAGTCCTTGATTGTTGAATCTTTACCTGATTCAAACCTCGATCGACACATCTTAAGATCCATCAAGACTCAGTGCCATTGTTGTTGCCATTCAAACTGTACATCTAATCCCAATCACTGTGGATACGACTGTAAACTGCATACCAATCAGTGACTTAGTACTTAGGCATTTAGCTCAGTCGCTACCTTAGGTGCTTGAGGTGAGCCTAGAGCCTAGCACACCCTCCCTTTATGAAACTGAATGTTGAATTTCCCCAATTTTCTCTTACATATACTAATCATGTAATATAGAGCATAAGTTGTGTCAACAAAGTTGACAAACAAAACATTAGCAGACACATTCAACCTTCATGATTTGAATTCAGCAAAACTTATAATCATTGTCAAGACTCTTACTACTTAGATAATGAGAAGAGCAGGGGCGAGAGAGGAGTAGAGAAGAGAATATATCTCTGCAATCAGTTTATTTAAACCCTAGATTTTTTCTTGAGCCTATCAAATATATCGGGTTAATGGGTTGTCGGTAAATATATGTAAAAGCTGGACTAACATTAAACACCTAAAATTTGACCCAGCTCCTAGATTCATGCTTGATCCCAGTGCAAGGCTCACTGAGGCACTCGCCTAGGCGATATAAAGAGACAAATAGCCTAATAGACCTGAGCAATGCTTACAACTAAGCATTTTACCTCGGTTTTAGTCTAGACTCTTAGCCTAGGCGCACTTTTGACTGCATAGAGTACGTACACAAGATCTTTGAATAATTAGTTTACAAGTAATCATTGTGGATCTCTCTCTCTCACACACACGCGCGTGCTCACGATTTTAATATTTTTTGTCAGTCCATTTTGGTTTGTCACTGTTAAGGTGAGTCTTTCTCTCCCCATATTTTTTGTTCCTTACCGTTGCTAGCAAGAGATAATGGCTTAACCTAGTTTGGATGTCTTAAGTTTCAAAAGGCTTGGCCTTTCTCTGCCCAATGCATTTTTTCTTGCTCCTTTGCAAAAATTAAATCATAAACAAGGGAGGGTTGGAAAAATTAATTGAGAATAGTTAGGACTTTTTATTTTAAAATCCTTAACATACTAATCCCTGTAAACTGTACCGTGTGGTGAGATGAATGCAAGACTGATTCAATTTGCAAAGTCCATAAAAATGTGCTCATGTGCAATTAAATTTTTATTAAAAGCCTTTTGGAAATAACATGCTTTATGAATTCCGGCAAAGTAAACACATCTTGATCCTAGGTCATACAAATCCAAGGTCTTTTTCCAATTGTCGTATCTTTTCTCGGGTTTCTATTTTAAATTATAACCATAGATAAAATTAATGAAAAATATTCAGAAAGATATCTAAATCTTAAAAGAGCTCGTTTATACAGAAGTGAGAGTTGGGAAATATCAATTGAAAACAGTGCACTTTAATATTGAACTGTCTCATGATTAAGCCTTGTATGACAACATTGAGGCATCTGGCAAGATTTGTCCAAGATGAACCCAATCTGTTCTTAGTTTGGTTTGGCAGAATTTGTTTAAGTATGTGTTCTTAAAGGGATTTTATGGATATTAGTTACATAAGAGCACAATTGTATGCAAAACCAAATTTTGACTCAATACTTGGAAAGGGAAGAGGTTTTCTGCATTGGTTTTTTACATAAGGTGTTCTCATTGGTTTTTCATTGGGAATGGCAATAAAAGACGAGGAAACTGATGAAATAGTTGCTATTATGAGAACCTTAGAAACAAAAACTTCTGTTGATTGAAATGATAGATGGACATAGAATGGAACCAGAGACATTTTGAAATCTTTGGGGCATTTAATAAGAATGGAACCCCAGACATTTTTTAATGAGAGTCGCAAAATATTGCACATACCATCCCTGACATCAAAGGGTTGTTATTCGTTTGGTGCAAGAGCTGTCACGACTACTGGGATGTTCCATTTGCTTCTTTCACTTTTTTTTGGGATACTTATAGGGCCTTGGTATCTTGTATAGTTAGTCCTTGTTTTTTATTAGTATGTTTCTTGACTAAGCATCTCATCCCTTGGCATTTTTGTATATTTGCTTCTCTTATAGATATATTGATTGTTTATTTTTATATAATTAAAATAGAACTTAAAATCTGTCTTTATCAAATTGTGCTCTTGTATGCATGATGAAAATGTTTGCTATATTCAATGTTTTACTTATCAATGAAAAAGAAGCGCACATTTCTATCAGATCATGGATCATAATTAACTCCTACTTTTCTTTTGGTCAGAACTTGAAAGCAAATCAACACCTTTAGGTATAGTATAACCTATGTGCATACATTTTCAGTGCTCTAATGAGTCTTTCTAGTATAGTTGAATCTAGAACTGCTTCATGGATCTGTAGTTTAATGGATAGCCGCTACCTTTGCTGATTTCATTAGTTCAGTATTTTTGCTTCCATTACTTTATACATATAACTAACTCATTTGGTTACCACAGGTATGGACAGTTTCGTCGGGTTTCTGTTTTGTAACATTCTCTGAGCACACTAATGCAATCACTGCACTTCATTTCATGACTGGTAATAATTGTCTCTTGAGTGCATCTATGGATGGGACAGTCCGAGCATGGGACTTATTCCGTTACCGAAACTTTAGGACATTTACTAGCCCTCAGTCTAGGCAATTTGTTTCCCTGGCATCTGATCAAAGTGGCGAAGTAATTTGTGCTGGAACTCTAGACTCTTTTGAGGTATAAATCTCTCTTCTCTGGAATTTCAGAATTTTCAGTATTTTTTTATATCGTCCTTACAATAGGTCCATTGTTTGCTTTCATAGATTTTTGTATGGTCCATGAAGACTGGACGTTTGTTGGATATTCTCAGTGGCCATGAAGGTCCTGTTCACGGGTTGATGTTTTCTCCTACAACTGTAAGTTGTTTCTCTTTGTTTTTTGATGTTGTCTTTGATATGCGTAAAAGTCCCTTCTGATGTATATGTCTATGCATGTTATTCTTAATCCTTTCTCATATGTTGAAGGTAACTGTAGTTGTTTTTGTTATGTTTTTTCTTTGATGATATACATTTATGTTGAAGGTAACTGTAGTTGTGGAGCAGGAGCTGTCATTGTAATCTGTAGGTGTGTCCTCATTTTGCATCTGAATAACACAACTGTATTTTGTATGCAGGCAATCCTTGCATCATCTTCATGGGACAAAACTGTTAGGCTATGGGATGTTTTTGAGGGAAAAGGGGCTGTTGAAACATTTCCTCACACACATGATGTTCTGACAGTGGTTTATCGCCCGGATGGAAAACAATTAGCTTGCAGCACCTTGGATGGCCAAATTCATTTCTGGGACCCACTAGATGGTGTGTTAATGCATACAATTGAGGGTCGTAGGGACATTGCTGGTGGGCGTCTCATGACAGATCGACGATCAGCGGCTAACTCAAGCTCGGGAAAGTTCTTCACAAGCTTATGTTACTCTGCTGATGGAAGTTACATATTAGCTGGGGGAAGTAGCAAATACATTTGTATGTATTGTGTTGCTGATCAGGTTTGTTAGCATTTCTTTTTATGTCTACGATTTAAATTGAATCTCATTGAGTTATATTTTGCTTTATCTTACAATTTACGTTTTTTTTATTGCAAAAATTATGCCAAGTTGGTCTAAATGGTTGTTTTTGGAACAGTTCATAGCGTACAAAAATAGTGTCATTCTCTGAGTGCGGATTCTTAGTCAGAATTTTGCTTGCAGAAAGCTACAGATTCTTGAGCGGTTGTGCCCATGTGCCGCTAAACTCCTTTTGCTATCCTTTGGATTGCGTATTTTTTTTCGTGACACATGACAAGCCTTAAAATTTGTGTTCCTAAATTGAGGACTAATCCCAATGCCTCATGATTTATGTAACCTCACATATTGATGTCACTATTAGCATTCCCTAGGTATTCTGTTGCATGCTTTCCTTCATTGGCTGTTATGAACTGGCACTCTTTATACTTTTTCAGCTTTTCTTGTATTCTTTTGTCTATAATTTTTCTGATATACGCTTATCTACAGGTACTGTTGCGTAGGTTTCAAGTAACACATAATCTGTCCCTGGACGGAGTCTTAGATTTCTTAAACTCAAAAAAGATGACAGAAGCTGGCCCATTGGAGTTAATTGATGATAATAGTGATGTGGAGGAGGGCATTAATCGACAGACACGTGGAAAGTTAGGTTATGATTTACCAGGATCTATGCCCAACCAAGGAAGGCCTATTATTCGAACAAAGTGCTTGAGGATTGCACCTACTGGTAGGAGTTGGGCAGCAGCAACAACGGAAGGTGTTTTAATATACTCAATAGATGAATCCTTTGTTTTTGATCCGACTGACCTTGACATGGATGTCACACCAGAGGTAGTTCTTTCCCCTCTTCAAAGTTTTTTAAGCTTGTTTATTGCTGCAACATTTTTTTTATCGAGAATGCAGAACATTCACATTTGTCATTTGGATCAGGTAATCTAGTCAGTCTGTCCTACACACTGATTTTTTCTTACCATGATCTTGCACAGGCAGTTGATGCAGCTCTTAGTGAAGATCAACCAAAGAGGGCATTATTGCTGAGTCTTCGCCTGAATGAAGATTCTCTAATCAAGAAATGCATTATTACTGTGAAACCAGTAGATATTCCAGCAGTAGCATCATCAATCCCCTTGAGGTATTTGCGGAGGCTAATTGAGGCACTCGCAAATCTTCTTGAAAATAGTCCACATTTGGAGTTCATTCTTAGTTGGTGTCAGGTCCGTCATGGCCATACTATCTTAACTATCTTCATTGAGAATATAAATTTGCGCTAGTTGGCACGAAGCTCTCCAGTATTAATTTGTTGTTTTCGCTTGGCAGGAGCTCAGTAAAGCACATGGTCACTCTATTCAGCAAAACTCCAGAAGTCTGCTTCCAGCTCTAAGATCATTGCAGAAGGCAATAACCAGATTGCACCAAGATCTGGCTGATACTTGTTCTTCCAATGAGTATATGCTCAGATATTTATGCTCCACGGGAACCAAGAGTTGATGGTTATCTTTCAAATTAATATTACAAGGTTAGTCTCTAATAAGGCCGAATTCGTTGCAAGAGACTTGTGGAGAATACCACGAAAATTTCATCCTCTTCTGTTCAGACTCAGAAGCTTAAGATGTGAATTGTCATGTTAATATTACCCTTGGCCAAAATGTTAGGATCTATTCTTTAAAAGAAAAACTGTAATCCCCATAAGATGGTCTTTTAATAACACAAAAGATTTGTCATTTGCATACTAAACTCAATTTTGTTGTCCTTGTCATCGGACATCTTGGTCCGGATAGACTGATTCTAGGATATTGTTCTGTCATGTTCTTACACTCTACATATTCTACTCCAAAAGGTTTTAATTGCATCTTTATACATCATGGAGTCTTATTGTCATTGTTACCAGAGAATATGCCTTGTGGAGCCTGAAGCTTCTAATATAATCTGCACTCTGTTTGTCCCCAGCATGATCCCCCTTCCCCTCTCCCACATTCTATACTTGAGGTCTACTTTTGTGTTTTATCCCAGAGTATGCCTTGTGTTGCACTTGCTTGTCCCCCGCATACTCCCTTCTCTCACTTTCTATACTACAAGAGATCCTTTTTCTGCCTGCCGAAGCTTATAATATGATATACACTTGCTTGTCCTGCACACTCCCTCTCTCCCGCTTTCTGGTCTACTTTTGTGTTATTGTTAACTTGGATGGTAATTCTCATAATTTGTTTACCCAGGGATTTCACCTGAGCTAAGGCGCTTGGAGACATTAGCACATTTCTCTCATGTTGGACTGCGAGTGGGGATCTCATATTTCGAGTGATTTGTTGGCAGTAGGCTTAATGTTTAGGAGAGAAGAATTTTGACATTCTGAAGCCTGTCAGCACTCTACAGAAGATTGATGCCGAGGCAGGGGATAATTTATCTTCTCCTTTTGTTCCATGTGGTTGTTGGAGTTAGTAATATTGTAAGAATATCAAGTTAATACAAGTTTTTCAAAATTTATCTCATATACAGACCTGGCGAATTTCTCTTACGTATTTCATTACCACGTTATGGACTCTTTGTACATGAAAGTATGCTGCAAAATACGAAAACAATCCATATAAATACACACAAGTATTAATTTTCCTTTACTGAAAAAATAAATACAAAATCTACTTTTAATTTTCAGAATTATTTTTCAGAATTATTGACAAATTGCACTCTTAACACAATGATCAAAGTAATGACAAGACCCGAGACAGACTAGTTAAACCAAGAAAACTTGTACTGTAGTTGTGGACTACCTATGGAATTCTCATTTCATTATGCTTTTAGTAATGAAAGAATGGGACTTTTTAATGTTGCACCAAATATAATCAAATACAAAGGCCAATCAAATAATTAATTAAATACGAAGGGCTTGATCTTAGGCAAAATTTTTGGTATTGGCATGTATAAATCCAGCTCTTTCCTTGGTAAAACCAAAATCATTAGTAGGCTTTTTACTTCAAAGTTTCAATCCATTTTAATCTTAGTCTATGGGTGGGTGTCTGTCAAGCCAAAAATCTGAGGCAATGCCTGAGGTTCTTTCCACTCTACTTGTCCTCTTGCATTGCATTTGTATCTAAATTTTAACATTTTTACTTCTATGATTCATGTATAGTTTAGGAAGAACAAGGAGAATGTAAAAACCAATCCTTTGTAGAAAACTAGGAATACTCTTGGAAATTAAAGAATAAAACAAGGTTCTTAAGAAAAAAGAAAAGAAAAAAAAGATTGAACCAATAGTAATGAATTTTATTCAAAATCCAGTATTTGAGTAGATAGTTCTTGTTCTTATTGTTTACTAAAAAAGAAATAGAAAAAGTTCTTGTTTTTTGGCCCTGAGTATATATTGTATGTGTGTATTTTATGTATGACCTTGTGCTTATATTGATTTTGGTTTTTGAATAAAATTCATATTATTAGTATCTAATTACTAATTTAATTTTAATTTTTGAATTTTATCTTTTTGCATGAAATATTAGAAAACAGTGATCGTAAGGATTCCAGCCATGACTGATAAGGAATACGCGACAAGAGTTAGGAAAGCAGCCCTAGCTAATGATATAGGTCTTATTTTTTATTTTTATTTTTCCACCTTTTTAATTATTTTTTTAATATATGAATCATAATAACATAACTTTCTATGATTAACAGATGTGGACTACATTAGTAATGATATAGATACTCAACAGCTCATGCTAAAAGGGAAGTTTGTTGCTGATCAAGTCTACAAAAATTTGAGGATCAAGGGGATAGAGTTTGAGATGTTATCTGTAGAATAACAGAGGATATATCAAGAAAAAATAAGAACTATTTATGGTCAAATAGCTGTTCTCTTAATACTTTTTATGAATAACGGTTGTTCTGATAATGTTCGTGCCAGTAAATGATATTAAACCATCTGCAATGGTAGCAAATCAATTTTTTTTTTTTTGGGGGCAATTGTATTTCTATTCATATGAAAACAAATCAAATTGATCTCCAAATATTTTTTTCTGCATTGAGAGTTTTATAAACTATTTCACGGAGGCGGCTGACCACCACACAAATATATGTTCTGCGCAAACAAATAAATAGATTAGAGGATCAGCTTTGCAACTTGCATAGGCTGCTACTGCAGTGGCAGTTTCATACGTGAAGTAAAACGGAAGAGTAAAGATGCAACTGCAAGAGCCATAAAAAAAAATGGTTTATTTCTAATTCAGTTTATTCATTTGTTTACTGATGGTGTTATTCATCCCAACAAGCAGAAGTGAACAGATTCCTGAGCAACTTAAGTAAACAAACCATCAATTAAATAAAAAAGAATAAAAAATTTCAATGATGTCACTCTCTCGACTGTCTCTGGTTCCGGTGATGGTGGTTCCGCTGATGGCTCAAAATGAGTTCATCTTCTAAAGCATCAGAATCAGCCTGCAAGTCAAGGTCTTCATTCGACATGGTAGTTAGAGTTATTCTTCTTTGCCTCCTCCTAAGCACTCTTGTTCTTGAAGAACTACTAGGCAGGCTACTGGTTCCAATTTGAGGTATTTGGAAAACAATAACAAGTTGTAGGACAGGCCAACTTGTGACTTCATCCCTGTCCTCCCCAGCTGCTGAGTTAATTGTACTAAAAAAATCCCTCAAATCCATTTCTTGCTCCATTCTTCTCCAATCACGCTGCCTCTCTGGGTCTACTTCCGATGGTCGCACCAGAGGATGTTCGATCCTCGCATGCTTCCTGAGGTCAGCATAAGTACCACTAAAATCACATGTTTCAGAAGAACAACTCCTGGTTTTGGCATTCATGAACCTGCGAGCAGGTTCTACAACTATGCACCGATTGACTTGTCCGCGGCAGAGGGGGCACACAAGCTTTAGGTTCTTATCATCAGCCAGAAGAGCTTGACCAGGTTGAATATCTGCAGCTCTGCTTTCAGGAGCAGTCATGTGTGTTGCTTCTATTGTCACTGTGCTGGGATAAGAAGGATCATCTTGAATAGGTGATGTCGGCGTGTTAGCAGACGTCTTGCAGAACTGATCAAAGCAGTTTGAATGTCGGCGGCTAGTGTCGCACATGTAAGGACGGCAACCCTTGTCATGGGAAGAACATTGGAGGAGTACAGCATTGTGAGGGTGTTCCATGCACACAGGGCATCTCGCTTCTTCCCACTCAGAGTTTTTGGACAATGGATATGCAACATCACTAGAGCTGCGAGAATATGGAGACGCCCTGGACCTGTTGGAAGAATGAGATCCTCTTTTATCCTTGGGCATTTTGATAAATTTAGATGAAAGTGCCAAATACTGAACTCAAAAACCTAGCAGCAGATGCAGATGTAATCAGGTTTGAAGCTCTGTAACATCATAATAAACTTACGAGAGTAAAATTGGTGTACTCGACCTAACATTTGACATAACGAAAAAATGATGGCATTTAAAGTAGCAAAGCTGATACCGTAAATAGCTGTGATCTCTAGATGAAAGAAGACATAAGTAACTACATGATTGCAGCCATTCTCATTCCAACTCTATATAAAAACACATCACATATCAATTAAGGCATTGTAAGTGTTTGACGTGTATGCACACCCACATATTATAGGAAAAAATGGGAAATGTTGCTGTTTGGGTAAGTGAACTTTGCCCAAATATGCAATGGTAAGCAAACTTTTTTTTTTTTTTGTCAATTCGATCAGCAAACTTTTCAATTTCATACAATGTAGTCAGGCGTTAAATGACGGTGTTAATTTTATTAATAGGAGTCTGATGTGGCAGTTAACTTTCACATGTGTGATTACTAAATTAGACATGTCTTAAATAGTTGGGCACATCATCAATTCACCATGTCATTTGACCCCCTAATACTAGAATCTTGGTCCAAGGACAGGATCTGGTAGGATGGTTAATGTTACAAAATTGATGCACACAAAAATATAAGGAAAATGTCATCTCAGAAGAACAAAGATATTGTTGTTTTCTCAACCATCATAATACTGGTAAATAACAAACCAGATAGCTTAGAACATGCAGAAGTTTTTGATGTAGCGGTTGTAATTCCAAAGGTTTGAGATCATCCTCATATACAAAAAAACCAACCGCAATAGTATTAATACTATCGTGTCGACAGTAGCTAGCATAAACCCCAAGTGCAAGACCAAACATGCACTATTATTCCTTACTACCCTTAAGAATTTTACTTGGGAACACTGATTCACTATTGGACATACTGTTATTTCTAACTGCAACACATGAGTTTCCGGTTTGAGAACTTTCATAGGACAACATAAGAATCCATAGTCAAGATCATAATCACTTTACTCGAACTGACCCTATATCTTTTGTTAATTAATGACAAAAAAATACACCAGACTTCTAATTTTGCACAAAGACCCTAACATGACTAATCATCAAAACAAAATTGACATCAAATTGCACTTTTAGAACTTTCCCCAAAACACACATTCGATACTTGGAACACAAGAGTTCATACGAAATAAGACTTTAGTTTCCACTTTGCATATATAATTATAACCTAATTTTGATTGACTTTAAGTACGGTAGAAACATCAAGATATTAAATCCACTCTCAAAAATCTGCTTATAGTATTTAAATAATGATTCTCATACTCTTCCAGATATAAACCACTTCACCCATGGGTCATGCTTTCAATATATTACAGAACAAAGCCACATAGTTTTGCAGACTGCATGCATCAAAGGAAAAGTATATGAATATTTTTGACCGACTTTAGGAGGTCAAAAATCATGTTTGTCCATCCACTTTTTTATTTATTTTTTCTAAGTCCGTCCATCCCCAACACCTCTCCCTCTCTCTCTCTCTCTCAAATCTCCTTCTTCCTTCTACTTCAACACTCTAATTCTTTCCTTCTTCTTCCTCAACTCCAACCAAGTCGATCCCCACCGTGTCACACGGTTCTATATTCCTTACGCACGTTCTGGTTGTGGCAAAGAAAAAAAAAAAAAAAAAAAAGCTTCTAAACTAATAATTTGAACTAATTTTTGTTGGTTAAAAAGAGAAGAAAAGTAAAATTAAAACTCGGGTAATCCCGATAACACTAAAAATCAATAGAACCATAAATACTTGATGGTACAATTTAAACAACAAACAAAACAATTTCACTATATGTATATAGATAGATAGAACTGTAAGAAAAAGAAACCCCTAATTAACAAATTGAGAAGAATTGTAGTTTACCAGAAGAATTGAAGAAATCTTTAATCATCCGTTGGAGCTATCGATGATGAAACGATTTAGGGTTTTATGATTTCAATTTAAAATTGAAGAGCCTTGTTGTTTTTATATTTTTTTTTATGTCGGCTAATATCATAACCCAAACGGTTTGCTTGTCCGTCCGGTTCGGGTTTTTTTTTCTGTGGGTTACTATTTAGTATTAGTATGACAAATTGTCTGCCAGTAATAGCCCAGTATGATATGGGGCGGCCGGGCAGTGCCTGCCTGGGGGCTGAGCAGCTCTTTCAAACTCTAGATTCTCTGTAAGGATATATTTATTTTTTGTGGAAACAAAAACATAAAAGCATTATTATGAGAAACAAATCAGAACATTTCATAAATCAGCTTCTCGTGTTTCCTTACGGCATTGCTGTGGTTTTGGATCGGAGGGAGTACAGTTTACAAGGATTACTCCTTTGGTGATGTGATCAGTAACTAGGATATGAAGTTTAGCATGAACATTGGAAAAATAATTTTAGCATTTTAGGCTTTTCTGTATTGAAGGAAGTAGGACCATTAAGGGTTCTGTCATAATCTTTGCATACCAGATATAAAAATTATCTGTAGATGTCTATATTTATCATACTAGTAATTTCATTATAAACAAACTGCATAATTTTCATATATTCACAACTTTACTGACATTGTAAACAAACTGCATTTTCAAACCATCAATCTAGTATCGGGATGGACGAGCATGAAGAATAACATCCCATTCCCCAGTCTACACTCTACAGAAGATGCAAATTTATTGTACTATCAGGATAATTATTTTTATAAAATAGTGCTATGGTAACTAATTAATGAGTTGAGCAAATGCACCAAAGCTATTGATATATACCATAATAATGGCTCAGAGGTAGTACAAGGCGAACCGAATTACAATGAAGAACATGCCCAAGGAATTTAGTCATCCCAAATCTACCATACCAAATTAATCAAGCTCAAAGTACAACCCGAAACTTACTTCCATACAAATTTTCCTCAGTAGTAAAGCACTGAAATCAACGAGAGTGGTTACGATCAAAACTTTAGCACAAACTCCAGATGCTAATTACAAAACTAACCACACTACAAAGAGCTTTTGATTGATAACAGTGATCCGTTTATGCAGTAATGTGAAGGTCAAAGCAGTAACCTCATCACAGCTGAACACCTCATTGTCCTTCTGAGTATCTGCTTTATCTATACTAATCATCTGCTACTCGCTCATTACATCACTGGCATCAAGATCACTAAATTCATTTAGTGGAGGGGGTCCATCACTCTCTTGATCAGTTTCTGAAGCATCATCATCAGGTTCATCCTCATCGCTTTCATCCTTATCTTCATAGATAGTGGGTGGAATTGTACTTGTGTCATCCATGTCATCATACATCTGTTCAAGATATTAAAGAGTTAGCAAAAAGCTCAACCATCAAGAAACCCTATTCATACAGATACCCAGTTCACTTACCCCCAGAAAAAGGTAATCCAAGCTACTTGATAACTGAAGAGCTCGCTGAAAAGTCGAGACTCTAGACTCAATAAGCTGGTGACACAAAAAGATAACAGTGTCAGAAGACATCTATTCTTATAATAACAAAATAACTTAAGTTGTACAGCTGATCATCATCATTTTAAGAGTGCTAAAATAATAAAAAAAATTTACCTGATATAGGGAATTAAGTGCAAGTATGGATGATTCGTGGGACATTATACTGCTTGCATGTTGAAGAAGAAGACTTTTCAACCATGGAAGAGCACAAACCAATACTGCACCCCTAGTATTCAAAATATACACCGTTAAAATCCAACACACTATTTTGGATACAAAGATCAAACAACAATAAACAAACAAGATTCCAAACACAACAAATAAACACAATTTTGTCTTCACCTCGTAAAAAATCACAGAGGCTTTACCTTGATTGAACTATGGGTATCAAGGAGTTCAAAAGCTTAAGAACGTCTGATGGACTCAAAAGAGAGATCGAATTTTCAATGACCTGCAATAATAGGTTTAGATCAGCACAGCTACAAGCTCTGAACGGACACCAATCTCTTCAAAGTGAAAAAAATAACGAAGTAACAACGCCAATAAACATTGGCAAGCGAGGAATATGCACTTGGTCTCATCAACTAGTTATAACTTTAGAATGACTTAGTGAAAAATTAGTCTATAAGTTCTTAAGATAAGTATGACAAACCTTCCCATCTTGCGTGTGCAGGCAATTCATCAACAATACACGATCATCAGCACGCAGTGCCTGCTTAAGCAACACATGAACCGAATCTGCACTAGGCGGCTTTGTTCTTGGAGATGGCATTTCTTGGTCCGGGGTCTTTTTATCATCAAGTAAGTTTAGACTAGCAAGTTTCTCACCCATGGTAGGCTCATTTGGATCATCTTCAACATCTAATCCCTGGACGGCTTCTGAGACACAAATTCAAAAACAACATTAGCTCTGAGATCAGCTTTTTATATTCTTACCTACCAGCATATAAATTAAAGTCTATTAAAATCTCTAAGACACATAAGATTTATAAATCAATAGCAATTGATCAAACCAAAACCATTTGCAAGGATGCAGGGATAACAAGATAACACAAGCCAGACATGTTGACCTTTCAGTCTCTTTCACCGCTTTCTTAAGCATCATGCGTACAACGTACTCTTTGCTTTTAGTAGTATATTTGTGCAAGATACCCGACAACATCTTATAGATGATGTACTTAATTACACATAAAGGAAAAAATCTAAACTCTAAAGTCACAGTAAGATATAAGAAACAGATCTGAACACTAAAGCCACAGGAAAAAATCTAAACTCTAAAGTCACAGTAAGATATAAGAAACAGATCTGAACACTAAAGCCACATATCTAATTGGTCAACGGAAAGAAATAAAAGACAAGAAGAGGGCATCCCAGAAGAATTAACCCCCAAGGTCTTAATTCAGTGGTCTGGGTCCAGGACATCTACTAACTGTTTTTATTCCCACTATTTTAGTTGGTAATGTTTGTTTACTAATTCATTTATATAACAAAGCAAGACTATAAAATTAGAGAAAAATCCTGCTATATGGGAAAGAACAAATCGGAATAGACTCTCCACGATTCTCAAGGTGGGCTGGCAATATCTCCGACTGATAAGTGGGATAATAACCGGATGGGGAGATTCGTTGCCTTCACTATCTGGTCATTGCTAATACCGGGGTTATCAGGGATAGAAACCAGACTAAGGTGTGTTTCTTTTGAAGAATTTGATGGATCATGCCTCATTGATGTAAGATGTGTGTGCAAAGTGAAGAGAACATACAAAATCTTTCTTTGAATGTTAATGTGCTACAGAAGACAGTTGGGTTCTTTTAATCATCTTTGCATGGTCAAAGCGACACTGACCGAGGGCTATTGAGCATGTTTCATATGAGGCTGCAGCATATGCTCTCTTCTAGTGCCCATGCTACCGTATGGAAAATATGGCAGGAAAGGACCACAGAATGTCATTTAAGTGATTTGTGCCAGAGCATTGTAAGAGTATATATATTTCTGGAGCTGGGTATCTCACTATCCTGTTGCCAGGGACTTGAGATTTGATAACATCGTGGACATCATTTCTTTGTAGAATTTCTATGCTCTCAAAATCTTAAAAACAAGCATTTAATCATTTCTAACAACAATGACCTGTTTGATAGTCCAAAACTTCAGAGGTTGCAGCTTAAACTATGCTAAAAGAAATATCTACTTGATGCATTAAGTAGACTGCTGAGTATAAAGGTAACAATATTTGAATTTTATCTATTTGACTAAAAACTTTCATTTAAAATAAATCTTCCCCTCCTGAAACTTAAACCAATACTGTTTTCAGAAATGCTAGCGTAGTTCCACTCAATATAGAGGTATCACGCTATTATTTCACCAGGCGACATCTAATTTGATTTATCTGTGGAAACAAAGGATAAAGTTGGGAGGATAACAAATTTGGCTTCACTCCTTTATTCATCTTCTTCTTTGACGTGTTTTGTTTGTTTGTCCCCTTTTTATAATTCCTCATTTCCTCTATAACAACATTAAAGTCAAACTATCTAATAATCATTTCGAAACTTATTATTCTAAGATTAAAAGCTAATTTACAGAATATTTACATTTACAACATCAATCTTGAAAAATGAGGGCAAAATCAACTCTTCGAATTGTTAAGACATAATTCTTTCTGGTTTAACGGAAAAATTGAGCTCAAAGACATCTCTATTCTCATCAAATTTGTATTCAAGGGTCGAAGAGATGACCAAAACTTTTGATTTGTAAAAAACCAAGGCTCAGAATTATATTTGAGTTTCAATTTACACTTAGCTATGAGGGATGAGACAGATAAAGATTGGGAACGTCCATTTGTGTGGAAATCAAATAACCTGTCAATCAGTTTGCAAGTTGGTAGTTCTCACCTAGTAATAAGATGATAGTGTTTTACCTCCGACGAGAGGCAACCCACTAGCATTCTTGTAATAGTTAGTTATCAAGGAAAATAATAATAAGGTAATATATATAATAAAAACAGCGAAGACATATTTTCAAAAAATGGTCTACTTACCTGTCTGAAAAGTGGTTTCATGAGTTTCAGGATCAGATGATGCTGCTCTCTTCTTCTTCTTCTTAGTTTTTTTCTCATGGCCTGAAGCATCTATTGTTTTAACATCATAATTCTTGACACCCATAGTAAATATTTCTGGGATTAACACATATGAAAAATTAGTCTTTCAATCAAATGCCACAATTAAAAAAAAAAAAAAAAAAAAAAAAAAAGTACAAAAGCATGAGTTTATTTAGATTTCTGAATTAATAAAAAAAAGTATAGATTATGATGGAATTTGGCACACTCAATACCATATCTTTATAATAATAATAATAAGAAAATCAATTAAATTACAACAACGGAATGAAAAAAAAAAAAAAAAAAATCTCAATTATCTGTAAGAACTAAACTGAATAAAAAGAAGAAGGAGAAGTAACTATTAGAAGCTTCTTACTTGTTCTAATCCCTAATTGTGCTCCTGATGATGGTTATCTTGTTCCTGCAGCTAGCTGGTAGCCTGGTAGTGAGAAAAAGAAGAAAGAAGAAGAAGAGAAAGAGAGTTTTAGGTCTGAGTTCTGAGGGTTAAGAAATGGGCCGAGGGTTTACTTTTTTTTAATAGCCCAATTTAGATAGGTCCGTTATCATAGGCCCAACTTTCTTTTTAATGTTAAAAAGATTTTTTTTTTTTTTTTTTCTTTTAATCAAAACATCAAAGGCATCAAGCACAGCAGCTCCCATTGCATGCATATACCCATTCTCACACTTCGTTGAGATTGCAGCCAAATTGGAATAGGTAGGCAGGAGAAAATTTCATCCTCTCGCTTCCCTCTTACTATCCCCGATGCTTTGGATTACCGGAGTTTTCTTTTCGTATCCTCAACAGTCACCTGCACATCACCCTTGACAGTCTTGGTCATCAATGTTGAGAAGGTGAAATGATTAATTCATTCTCAGTAGAAGTCGCATTCTCATTCACTTTTACACCATCTGTAGCTGCTTGAGATGAAGATGTCTTGAAACTCAGAAGACTCTCAACATCAATCATCATCATCAGCTGCAGAAGAAGAAGAAGGTGATGGAGTTGGAGTTGGAGGTGGAGGTGGAGTTGGAGTTAGAGGTGTAGGTGTACGTGTACGTGTACGTGTACGTGTGTAAGAGATGTACATTTTGACTTTCGTATTAAGGGAATGGATCTACAGTACAAGGAAGCTTTTTAATTTACACCTGTTTGAAAGAGGAATCTCAGATAAGAATATATCTAATTTCTTACTCATGTCTCCATTCAATACAAGTTGTTTATACTGATGATTCCTATTTGTTTCTGTTTTCCTTTTTAAAGGATAACTTGATTATGAAATACTAAAGAACCAAAATTCAGAGGAACGGTCATGGAACATACTTCCTTTCATTAATATTACACTTTATACAATCTCTTCCAGTCCGAGGTCAACTTTGTGTTTGTACTATACAAACTTTCTACATCCTTCTTAAGTTGTCTAACCTTGCCTGTAGATCATTATCAATCCCACCATTTTCAGTTCCATTTGATTCTGCTTGGGCAACCTTGTTATTTGCAGTTGATGCTATTACTGCTGAAGCAGGTGCATTCACAAGCTGCACATTAAATGTACAAAGAAAAAGTTAATAGGATTCCACAACGCATTATAACTCATCCTCTAAGTTGCCATACTATAGTGACATTAATAAACAATGCAAGTTTAAGGACATACCTCGTTATTGATGTTTATTCCAATTTCATCGAGCACTTGGCTTACAAGCTCGTCTGTTTCTTCTTCTTCCTCATCTCCTTCTAGAGCATCATCAATGGCATCTCCCATTACCTCAGTCACCATTTCCATCTTCTCATTCTGCATCTCAAACTCTTGCATTATCTTCTGCAAAGATGGTAAGTTCATCTGTCGATTCATCTGGCCCATTGCCTTGGTTACACCTTTCATGGCCTCCCCCATTGCTTGTGTTGATTTCAATGTCTGTCAAATTGTTATAATAGTCGAGCATTCAATAAAGGAATCGGATAGCACACATAACCTTTCTAAGTAGGAGAAAATGAAGCTTACATGCTGATATGAACAAAAAAAGAAAAAAAGGTTTGCCCTTGGCTATCTATACAACATCGAACATGTTGCCCCTCTCATACCACAACCTCACAACATTACAACATCTACATGCAGGTGTTGTTTTCAATTTTTCATTAAGGCTTTAATAATTGATCAACCATGTTAAGTAACATCAAAACTAAATTTACAGTAGTCATACACTCATACCCTTCCACTTGCACCATGAGTTCTAGTTTTCCTTTTCTTTTTCAGTCATCTCATTTATAAAATGAAAGAGGCTACAACCTGATAGAAGTGGCTTTCTTAGCGAGGAACTAAGACATAGACACTCCATCAGAACTACATGAATCATGAGTTCTAGTTATAGCTGAACTCCTATAAAAAAAAATGGAAAAAAAAAAAGGTGGGGGTCTCCCCCTCGTATATAATGGCAATTGCAAAGTAAACAAATATTTAAAGATCCAAAAGCAGATTGGCAAAAATACTCAGTTCATGGCATGAATACTGCATAGATGAGTGACGTTATATTTGTGTAAAACTACAAGCCCCAATATCGATAGTATAAATTGAAGGCACCCACTTTAGGAAAAGTTATGATATAACAACAGAAGTACATAGGCATGCCATGTGTGATATTGAGACATTATGACAAAAGTCCATACAAGTGACACTGACAGCATTGGAAAATTTTGTGATCACAAACTTCCTCAAATATTTCCAATATGTGGCCCTGCTTGGTTATCCCGCAAAAATTTGCATGAAATTTAGCCTAATTTAATATGCTCGAAACTCTTGACAATTGGGTTTATGACCAAATTTTATGCAAAAATTTGGTGCTATTTTAACAGGTGCAAAAATTTCACATCTTTTTCTAATAAACTTAGTAGGGGACCATGTATGATTATCTCATACTTACCTAAGGTTTAGGTGGGGGACCAAGCTAAATTAGTTGGGGACCGTTTAAATCAAAGAGTAAATTTGTGAGGGACCACTCTAATTATAGATGGGTAAAGATTTGACTTTTTTGCAGCCCAAACAAGCAGGGCTACAATATAACCTTTAAGTAGATTCAGGCATTCAGCCATTGATCAGTATATTTGACTGAATATAGTTTAAAGGGTGATTTAGGTTTTGGCCACCATAAGTTTATACTAATTAGGTTTTGGAGTCTTTTTCTTTGGAAATTAGGTTTTGGCCATCAATTTTGAACCATAATCCAAAATAACCCGGTTGAACCGAATATATTTTCGAAATACCAAAATTTGCCCCTAAAATAATGCATGTGCACTTCACATGCTGAAAAAATACTAACAAAACTTTTTAAGACACGTGTCATTATTCTGTACGTCCGGATGACCATAATCTAACGGCTCTTATTCTTCAAGTTTATCTCCTTCTCTACCATTTCTCTTCGTCTCCTTCTCTACCACTTCCAGCCACCATCATCGCCACTTATTCTTCTTCTCTTTCTACTATCTCTCTCTTCTCCTTTTCGAATCTTGATGAACTAATTCAGTAGCAACAGTCCCTGCTTCCACCGTTCTCCTCTATTTTCTCATCCCTTTTCTCTCCTCTTCCTCTTGCCACTGCCCCACTACTACCACCCCTACAACCACCACCCCCGCTATTATGCAATCTCAAAAAAAAAATAAAAAAAAACTCCACCACCACTCATAAACATCACCTCGACTCTTTTTCCACCAGCACCACATTCTTAATCCTTTGTTTCCACCACCAAATACACTAACTGTTCGTCGTATCAACAAACAAATTGGATTAGACCCACCCAAAAAAGAAATTGGTAATTGTTAATTTCTCTTCTTCTTCTTGAAAAGAAAAACAAAAAAACAGTGATTACCATTTCAGCTTTGGTAATCCATAACAATCTCACCACCACTACCACCACCCGATGTCTCTCCCCTAAACTACTAACCAATTCGCACCAACAATCAATCCTCCACCAAACAATTCACAACTAGCCATAATCTTTGCTCCAGTTCAACATTCACAAAGAGTCCCAATCATTTCACCACATTCACAATTCGAGGTCATAAGATCTTTGGTCAATTTTATGAATCACAAATCCTAATTTAATTTCAATTAATCTATACTTGAAACCCTTGTGAGTTGTGAATTGGATTGATCACCATCTCAGCAGCAATCTTTGTATTTATTCTTAGAGTTTGGCATGACGATTTGTTGAGAAATCGAAATCTTTGAAAAGAATTTAGATATGCGGTAACTGAAATTATTTTTTTGATAGTTTTGGGAATTCAAGTAAGATAGATTGGTTCTGGTCATGAAATTGGTTTGAGAAGTGCAGGTCTCGTGATTTTCACGTGATTTCTTAAGAAGGGTATTTTGGCCTTTATAAATTGTTGTTTGATTCAACATCTGGTTCATGGCCAAAACCTAATTTCCAAAGAAAAAGAAAAAGACTCCAAAACCTAATTAGTATAAACTTACGGTGGCCAAAACCTAAATCACCCTAGTTTAAAACTTCAAAAGTCCTTTTATTTAGAGGACTAGTTACAATTTCCTGGCAGTCTCAAGTCCACAACCTCTGCCAGGTCAGTCAAACTTAACGGTGGGTTTAATTACTTGTTACATACTTATTTCCAGAAAGATGAATTTCCAACAGTTACTTTTTCATGAACATAAGCTATCTTGCAAAATTCCTTGTCGAAAAGACACGGTTTACGAAAGAAAGAGCACTCATGAACTCTTCACAAGAACACTGAAATACGGTGTTATCTCAAGATTTCAACATAATAATATGCTTCTATTATCCAGATGGTCTTCCTTTCCCAGTATCTTAAAACACTACGACAACTTCCAGGGAAAAATTCTACAACAACCACTTAACTGCAATTCTGATCTAGGGAACAGAGCAATGAGCATAACAAACTCATCATATAGTAATGCCAAATATCCAAAGAGATGGTATATACGGAACAATATATATCAGAGGCATTACCTGAATTCTAAGAGCTACACCTTGAAGCTGTGATTTAAGTTTGTAAAATTTGTCAACTTGATGCCGTGTTCTAATGAGGTCCTTTGCCATTACTTTCACAGCACCCTGAAACAAAATATATCAACAATATCAATATTAGATCACATAGAGAAAACTTAGTATTCTTGACGCCCTTACTCAGGTTACTCAAATTTTATGCCCAATATATTACTTAATAACACGAGAGCAAGTAACTTCGGTGAAATTAACATATACAATGCACAATCATTGTAAACTTAATCCAGCTCATTACACATAACAATTACGACAGAGCTATTTCAGACAGTAATTGTTGGATCATCTCCACTGTCGATTTCTATATGTGCCTCTTGGTCAGAAGCTCAAAATAGGTCACAACCCTGTAGAAGTGGGGAGGGCCTTGGCCAAGTGCAGGATTCAAAATCTCATGGATCAGATGGTGAGAGGCAACTATAGCCTAGCTCCCAGTTGCCCTTGTATAATTTCTCCATGCATTCTATTGCTACCAGCCAGATATATTTTTCATTAAGCTAAGCGCCCTAAGCACTATATCAATCTTGACATACAATAACTAAATTTATTACTTTCTAAAATACTAGGTTTTTTCCAGTACAAATACAGATCAAAACATTTACCCAAATCCATTAGATGAACTATCAACCTTTATCTAATACTCAAAGGAAACGGTATAAACAAGCATCTGTAATTCTGTACATTTTCTAGGGGCAACCAGTCAAAACTATTTGTGTTACTTTAGGATTCGATATTTAGATAAAATGCATAAAAGTTATCAAGATGTGAAGAACAGTGAACATTCACACACAGGAAGAGAAAGTAAATTGTTTTATAACATAAGCCGGTCACTTACTAGAAAAAAGTTTGAAAACATAGATGATTAGAGATTTTAACAAAAAAAAGTGGCTTACAATCTTTGCAAATTGTCGTTGGAAGGTTCATGGAAGAGAGTGTGGTTATAAACCAGGCTATCTACTAATCAAAGTAACCCGGTGTCTCAGAATAAAATGAAGCATATTATTTTCATATATCTGCAACTGTCCAAATCAAAATGGATCACATTCGTCTTGAAAGAGAAATATAGATGGTTTTCTTTATATCCAAATATAGAGGCTTTTGAGTGTCTTTGAAAGTGTATGATATCTGAATATAAATATCGCAATATAGACCTTAAATTAACAGATTTTTCCTTCCATTCTATTGACGATGTAATTTCAAAAATAATATAAAATTTCCAAAAAAGTTTATAGAGAAGATGGCTCTGAGGAAAAGGGAGAGTAAAGTGCATGCAGAAGCCGAACCACTAAGGCAAAATTCAATGCATTAACCAATTTTTCAAGGATAACCAAAAGACCACAAAAATAGTTCAAGATGGTTATCAAATGATAAAAAAGTTGTCAAACAAAGTTGCATTAATGATATTTGCATAATCAAATAATAGTTACCATCTGCCCTTGCTTAGCACTTTTCTTTATCTCTACTATAAGCTTTTTCTCTTGTGCTTGTAGCCCTTGCCGCTCCCTTTCAATTTCTCTAATTGATTTGTCAAGCATTCTCTTATTTTCACGCAAAAGCTCTGGAAGAGGAAAGAAAACACATATAAGCAGCCATAACTAGATATACTTACGATTATCGAGCTGTCAATCAATAAAGAATTTGAATATACAGATTTTTTAGCGAGCAAAACAATAATTTGTATGATGAAGTGTAAGAGAGGTGGTCACACTGATCCATCAGTACAAGCTATAGATCAATGTAAAGTAAGAATAAGGACCTCCCATCTACTGATAAAATCATCATAACAAACAATCTCATTGCTGGCAGGTAGTATCTCCAGTTCCAAGGAATTGACTTCGAATAAAACAATTTTATTGCTATTCACTCGAAAAAATAACAATTAACTTCTGTCCTATTCAACCAGCGCTTATTTATAGTAAATCCTGAATTAGGATGCAGGAAGCTTTCATAAAAATGGAAGCTAACAATGTCCTAAATGGACTCAACTTAGGACTCAGGCAATTATTTAAAGGTATACGTAACAGTCACGGTCTTGATGTCCACTCATGGACCACCACATCACATCAATATTTTCTCCTAATGCTTCTGTACAAGTGCTTCGACAGTTGCTGGGTCACCAGAAAGATAACCACCAACACTTAGTGGATATCCATAAAATTTAAACAAGCAAAGAACAAAGCTATCTAGAGTCTTACCTATTTTCACAAGGAATTACATTGCTTTTTTTTTTTTTTTTTTTTTTTTTTTTTTGCAAAAGGTGAGCATATATTAATATAAATTAGATACAAAATTACAAAAGTTGAGTGCTAAGCACACTCAAATTCAACTAAACTCTCAGAAAAATTTGATAAGGATTCTCCCATCTAACAACCCATTGAGGCTTGCCTTCAAAAATGATCTCTTCTCCTGCCATCAGATTAGCTCCCTTCTTAGCAGCCTGGTCCGCAGAGAAATTTGCCTCTCTCCAAGTATGAGAGAACAAAATATTGTGCAACTTCATTCTAATATTTTTCCACCTCACTTCCACTCTCCAAGGAAGAGATCCTTGTGTGAAAGCTTAAATAGCTGCAGCTGAATCCGATTCAACCCAAATGTTCAGCCAGTCTCTCTTGACTGCTTCCTCAATGCCAGCAATAATGGCCCAACATTCAGCTCCATTGTTAGTATTTACACCAATGCTTCCTGTTTTGACCAACAAAAATTTCCCATTTCTATCTCTGAATATACACCCTATCCCTGCATCTCCAGGATTACCCTTCGACGCCCCATCACAGTTAATTTTTACAGTTTTACCTTCAGGAGGATACCATTTACATTCTTTTGGTGGCTTGGAAAGTACATGTCTAGCAGGTAGGTCCCAAGCTCTCAAAATAAGCTCCTCTCTATCTTTGAGTTGGAAACCTGCCAAAGATGCATTATTAGCAAAAAAGACATGTCTCTTAACTTCAAACTTTAACCATACATCATTGCATCTTCCTTCATCATAAACAATCTTATTTCGAAGTCTCCAGATGGAGACAGAAACCCCGACCACTGCAGCCTACCAAAGAACCCTGATGAGCTTTGAGTTAGAGGAAGCCACCTTAAAAGCTTGGCTGAAGCTCTCAAAATTGTATACAAACCCAAAACTGCTGGAAGCCCAATCCCATAACCTTTTTACTGTTTTACACTCCCAAAGAAGATGCTCTAAAGTCTCTTCCTTTTCCCGACAGACCTGGCATTTGGAAGCTAACTGAATTCCCATCTTTTGAAGCCGGTCATCTGTAGCTGCACACCCTCGGATCAGTTTCCAGACAGTTGCTGCACTATTCGGGTGAATGTGTTGTTTCCAAATATATGAATGCCATGAAACTTTAGGGGATTTCTGTCGAATGGTGTTGTACGCTGAAGCAACAGAAAATTTACCTTTATCATCAGCTTTCCATATCAAATAATCTCCTTCCTCTTGACGTGTACACTCCACTGAAGCCAAAGATAAATTTGAGGCGTCCAGAAGATCTGAAAAAAAAACTGGAACTTCCAACTGACCCTCAACAAGAAAATCTTCTACCCTGGCTCTGCACCCTTTCAAATCAGCTGAACTGAGTTGCAAAGTGTCTTTAAGACTACCACTCCCCAACCAATTGTCCCTCCACAAGTCAGTCTTCTTCCCGTCTCCAATAACAGCTTGAATTCTGGGGAAGATCTCTTGAAGTGCCCATTTTATTCCACTCCAAAGGGAGGAGGGAACATAATACTCAATCACTTCATTATCTCTTGTCCAATATTTGTGTCTCATAAAATTTGCAAAATTTGAATCATCTTGTCGAATATGCCAGGCCAGTTTCATTAGAAGGGCTTTGTTGATGTCCCCAAGCCTTCTTATATCCAGTCCACCTTCATTTTCTGGCATACACACCTTATGCCAAGCCACTGTAGTCTTCCTTGTTTGAGCTGGATTCCTTGTCCATAGGAAATTCCTCAACATTTTCTCCCCCTCTTTGATAAGGCTTTGAGCCATTTGAAGATTGACATGTTATGCACCGGAATGCTACATAGAACATGTTTAATGAGCACATTCCTCCCTTGAAAAGACAACATTCTGTCTCTCCAACTGCTGATTCTATCTTTGATTCTATCCAACATTGGCAGTAGGATTCTTCTAGAAACTCGACCTTGGTGCAGCGGGACACCCAGGTATTTTTCAGGAAGGACACCTCTTTTCATTCCCAGAATTTGCTCCACACATTGTTGTTTATCTATGTTCATCCCACCTACAAAAACTCGACTTTTTTCTGTGCTCACTACTTGACCTGCACATTGTTGATACCAATAGAGGAGTTCAGCAATACATTTGACCCCTTCAAGATTGCCATTCGCAAAAATGAATATGTCGTCAGCAAATAACATATGCGAAGGGCCACGAACACCTTTTGCTTTCATTAGAGGAGCTATCAATTTCTGATGTCGAAGAAAAAACAACCCCCTACTGAGAACATCTTCAGCCAGATTAAAGAGAATTGGAGAAAGGGGGTCCCCCTGTCGTAGGCCACGACCCACTCCAAAAAAACCACAAGGACCTCCATCAACTAAAACAGAAAGCTTTGTTGAACTTAAAAGAGTTTTAAGCCAAGAAACCCAAGTCTGACTAAATCCCAGTTTTCGCAAAACTGCAAACAAAAATTCCCAGTTTAGGGAATCGTAGGCCTGAGCTATGTCAACTTTAATGCCAAGGCTTCCCTCTTTAGCCTTTCTCTTCATACCATTCATCATTTCGGATGCTAGACAAATATTCTCTTGGATACTTCTGCCTTGGACGAATCCAGTTTGCTCTCGACTGACAAGGTGGGGAGGAAAGGAATTTAATCTCAACTGCAAGATTTTTGAAAGGATTTTCAAGCTGAAGTTGTTCATACAGATAGGCCTGTAGTGCTGAACCTTTTTTGGTGAATTGTCTTTAGGAACAAGTGCAATAAAACCATTATTAACCCCCACTGGCAAATGATTTTCACTGAAAAAGGAAATCACTGCTCTGTTCACATCAAACTTGATAATATCCCAACATTTTTGAAAGAAGACTCCTTGGAACCCATCTGGACCAGGGGAGCTATCAGCTGACATTTCAAACACTGCATTTTTAATCTCTTCTGGACCTGGTATAGATGTCAAAATATCATTGTCAAGGTCTGTCAGCAGACATGGCACCAGGCTCAACAATTGTTCATCCACTACCACATCTGTAGCTTTAAACCTTTGCTCAAAGTGGGTCACAAACTGCTGCTTAATGGTCTCTTGATCAGTAATAAGCTCACCTTCGTCGTCATCCAATTCAGTAATCAATGCTCTGCTGTTTCTGAAATTGCTCATAGCAAAAAAGTAGTTGAGATTGTTCTGGCCTTCCGGTAGCCATTTTTCTCTACTTTTCTGTCTGTACATACTCTCTTTATGTTTCATAGCTTGATCCAACTCCTTTTCTTTGTCAGACAGCTCAATAACAAGAGCCTCATCATTAGAGCTATCAACCATCTTCTGCAGGTCAGAAAAAATCTGATGAGCTTCTACTAGTTTGCTGTTGACGTTACCAACAACCTCTTTATCCCATTTCTTGAGGGCAACTTTGAGTCTTTTAAGCTTTCCAGCCAGCACACACTGAGGAGTACCATAGAGAAACTGCTCCCAACTGTTCTTTACAACCTCATAAAACCCATCCACAGAACACCAAAATTTCTTGAACCTAAAAGGGATGTTAGTAGGCTTAGGAACCACATTATTAAACCCAACAAGGGGAGAATGATCAGACCCTTGTCTATGGAGAACTTTACAATTCCAGCCTCGGAACTTGAATTCCCAAGGCACATTGTGGAGAGCTCTATCCAACTTAGCTCTAATTCTGCCCAAACCATGTTGCCCATTACACCATGTTGCCCATTACACAAGGAATTACATTACGTTATGACAAGAAATGGGGATTATATCACTGTTCATTCAATTATAATCTCAATGTTTTATGGTAACAAAAGTATTTATTATGTGCATCTAAGCCACAAGAAAATTATTAACACCACCATCTTATATACAGACAGATAAACACACCAGGAATATATAGATCTTAAACCACACACACTCACCATATTATGATGGTTAATGGTTTATTATTTTAATCGATACAAACAAAACCTCCTTGGTGCAATAACCAAGATCAGGTACAAACTGGTGGCACTCACCAAGACTACTGCAATGCCCTCTGATCCTTGTAACCAAGGAAGCACACATACGGACACGACTCATGTGGGGGCATGGTCACATGATAATATATTCTATATTTAGTGAAAGTTTTTACATATTAATTTATTTGGTGAAAGTATTTATGCACAAAGCATTGCATTGTGATCATTTAACTTAGATTGACCATTGTGAAATTTCTTCCTCATTTACAAGGTGACCAGAAGTATGAAGTAAACAAGAGATTCACTACGTCTACATTTATCATGTACCAACACATCCTAAGGGTACAAAAACATCTAACCAAACTTCATAGTTTATAAATCAAAAGTCCTACAAAAAGACACAAAAGTATCCCCACCTCTCTATGACCTATAATCCTATATTGACCCACCATTTTGTTTTTATATTAAACATATTTAGAGTGCCCAACACGGTGTCCCCGGACTGTCCTATAACTGGCCACACTGTATCCAGGTTCATATAAAGTAATGGCATTCATCTTGCAGTGTCCAACACAGATATAACCTCATTATTGAAGTGTGTATGCTTGTGCTTTCTAGCCTGGATCACCATCCAAGGCTATCCTGTAGATCATCATACTCTACAGATGAAAAAGAGCCCAAGGACAAAGAGTACACCCATTTGGCATGGCACTACGACACACAAATCTGTAAATGTCAACTGCCCGAAGCCTACAAAAACTCCTTGATCTCAATTGCAGTGCACTCTGAACTTGCTCAAATATCTACTGCCGTCACGGAAGGTACAAGACTCAAAATCGGAGGAGTTAGATCAGGAAAACAAAAATAATGTTAAACCTAACTAAAGGTTCATGAAAACACAGAAAGCGAAGACAGACGATATATGTCTTTTTCAGTCTGTTCCAATAAGTCAAATCGACTTCGGATTTTCATGTGAAGTTGTAACTGAAAATAATTATGTGAAGGATGTCCATTCTCATATCCTGCAATCTGTCACTCCTTCATTTACAGTTACAACCTTTCAGCATCAGACTTCTCAAGGCCATCATCACAATAAAGGTGAAGATTGTGCACACATAAAAGACATGTAATCACACGCAACAAATGCACGAGTAGCAAGTTCAGGCAACCTTTTCTTAATCAAGGTGGTCTACGCATTCAATGGGATTATCTGTCTAACTTAAGAACTAAGTGTCCAGACTCCAGCTATGTTACAAGTTATGGCTGTACAACCTTTTCCTTATGGGGGCATCTCTTGGTTTAGTGGGTGAATCTTGATCCTCGAACCTATGTTCAGGGCCGGCTCAAAAGAAATGGGGGCCTTAGGCAAACCGAAATTGAGGCCTTTCCGTATTAATTTTTTTTTAACTGAAACGGTAGTGTAGTTATATTTTCATTGTTAAAAATGCAATTTAATTTAATTTGAGTTTTTTAGTAGAAGAGTTCTTGTAATTGTTATTTTTAACTTTGGAAAATATTGGAATTTGAACCAAAATAACAATATTAGAGAAATATTTTTTCTGATAATCCATACTTGCACCTGTATAAATATTTTTAGAGCCCAACAAGAAACAGAGCCGAACTCTTTGAAATTTAGAGTTTTGTTTAATAAAACCTAAGAAATATAAGAAATAAATACATATAAGTGGAAAATATGGGGCCCAACAATTAAGTGATTAAGTGGGGGCCTTAGGCACCTGCCTAATCTGCTATACTGTAGAGCCGCCTCTGCCTATGTTACAAGTTACAACTGAACTCCATGTTTTCTTCGAAACCATTAACTCGCCTACTCCAGTTAAATAGGATCTGGCCGTCAGTTAGTCTATCTCAATTGGCTTTGTTAAATTTAGCCACTTATACACATAAACTCTCTCCCAAGCACATTCACCATAGTCACTTCACTAAAAATTTAACTTACAGTTTGATCTTGTAGTAAATGCAGAACATAACACATCCGAAAGAGGAAAGATGATTACTCCGACATGAAGAATGACATACTAGTGTAACATCCTCTTGTGCCTATAGTAAGGTTGTTTACAGGGAATGCAATAGGGCTGCAGACTGGTTAGCAGCTGGTTTAGGAGAAAGTCATGAAGCATGTAATGTGTTTTGTAACCCCTATTCTAGGGAGTTGAGTGTCATCGTAGCACAGGATGCTAGTGGGATGATGTACACTAGAATCTAGAATTGATATTCCAGTTGTCATCTTAACCACTAATGACCTACCATCCACCCCTATCAATTTAGCTTTAAATCCCGATCTCAGGTAACCCCCCACCCCCTTCCCCTTAGACTCATAATAATATATAAAGGAATGTTATAAAAATGAAATGTAAATACTGAATATGGTAATCATTTATACCTAGCAGTAGTTGTTGTGATTAGAAGTGAGTAGTGTTTATTTTTTTATTTTTTTGTTAGAGATGATATATCTATCTCTCTTTATTGCCAACAATTAAATTAATTAAGTTGTATACTTGATACTTTGTATTGAATTATAAAGAAGTTAAAAAAATTCCAAAACAATAAAATTAGTAGTAGGGGTGTTTGTTGGTGTTTCTACTTTCTAGTCTAGGTTAGAAATTAATCAATTAATATACCTGCTGGAGTCTTTCGCTTGCCAAACAGAAAACTCATAGCTTCGAGGACGATGTTACTAAAATACGCCGGAGGAGGAGGAGAAGTGCGATATAATTAACAACAACAATTTGGGCAATTAAGCTTATTAATACAAAGTTATAATTGTACTTAAGGATTCAAGAAAGAAAGAAAGAAGAAGAAGAAAAAGATGAAGCTGATGAGAATGAAATCGATTCGATTCGATTCTTTTAACTACTTCTACTGAGTACTGACTACACTTACTACGTCAGTCAGATCCAACATTGGGCCTAACACGTCAATAATAATAATAATACATGAAGAAGGTACAAACCCAACTTAATCAAGTCCTTCTAAACCCCCCCAAGAGGCCAACACACATTCAACTGCATGAGTCATGTCTGGGTAAAAATATTGGAGGTACACAACTAATAAGCTGCTTCATTCCTTCTTCTTCTCTACATCTAATCAGGACTTAAGAGTAGGATAATTAATGGTGACCACTCATGAGCTCAAAGTCCGAGTCACAAGGAAGAGTTAGTTTCTTACTTAGTAGTACACATGGCGCAAATGGAATGAATCCATAGTTATTATAAATACCCTTCAAGCGGGTGATTGGACCAACTCAATTCATCAAACTCCATCTACTATCTTTGCTATCTATCTGCATTTATCAATACTTTTTATACAACACAAATGGCAAGCAACACTTCTTCTCAGAATATTAGCAACAAGGCTGGAAAAGTCACTGGTCAAGCTCAGGTTAGTTACAACAATTCCATAAATCTATCTTTAATTTATTATATGCATTTTTATGATGCTTTGTTTTCTTCAATCAATGCTATTGCAATCTTAATTTATACATACTACTATCTAATGCTTTTCATTTTTACAGGCTAAGAAGGATGAGTTGATGGACAGGGCTGGACAAGCCACTGGTCAAGCTCAGGTCATATACAATACTACTACTACTGCTTATTTTCATTGCTACACTTATTTTACAAGTCTTCAATTCAAACATTTTTTTCTCACAATTGTTTTTGGGGTGCTATATATATATATTA
This sequence comes from Aquilegia eximia, assembly GCA_023053565.1. Classification (NCBI taxonomy): domain Eukaryota; kingdom Viridiplantae; phylum Streptophyta; class Magnoliopsida; order Ranunculales; family Ranunculaceae; genus Aquilegia; species Aquilegia eximia. The sequence goes on from JALIGU010000006.1 coordinate 17,484,848, forward strand.
TAGGCTAAGAGGGATGAAGTCATGGATAAGGCTTCCAATGCTGCCCAGTCAGCCAAAAATTCTGCTAATGAGACCAAGGACCAAGCTGGAGGCTTCCTGCAACAGGTACAATATATTTGCTATGAAAACTGCCCTTTTACAAAGGGCCACACATCACATGATTTTTAAATTTTGGTTGATTTTCTGTGACTTGTAATTATTGTAGACTGGAGAGCAAGTGATGCATATGGCACAAGGAGCTGCAGATGCTGTCAAGAACACTTTGGGGATGCAGAACACTTCTTCCAACACTACCACTACTAACAACCCCAACCCCATGTCTAAGAATTGATATCATCAACGTGCTTCAATTCTTTCTAAGTTAGTTTGCTTATTGTTATTAGGCTCACCTACTCCCTTGATCTTATATCAAGGAGGTGCCCTTGTTTGTTTCATTGTAAGAAGAATGAGTTCATTATTAAACTCTCTCATTGTTTCTTGATTTTCCATAAATGAAATTTCGTTTCACTTATGCTTTTATGTGCTTCTTGTTATGAGAACATTTTCAAAATCTTTTTAATATTTTGGTTCAAGAATTAATGCGCATTTTTGGACATGAGCATCCTTATTAAAGCATGCATATATATCAAGGAAGATACAGTATATTGAGTTACGTTTGTGTAGGAGATGTTAATATCATGGATGTGTGGTAGTTTTAATATCATGGAAAAAAGGCCAACTGGATTGATAGTTTAATCACTTGATGGATTATGTATTTGTTCTTCAAAGGTTTCAGAAGATTATGTGGCTCTATACTGTTGTGCGCAGCGGAAACTTATGCACCATTACCCAAGATTGAAATAGTGTATGAAAGATGACAAAGCAAGTAGTAAAGAAGTAAACCTACTTAGCAACAACAAATAATAGAGAGAGACACCAAAATAACGTGGTTCGGCTTGATTGCCTACGTCCACGGACAAACAAATAGAACTTTTACTATTGGAGAAGATAGTACAAAGCTCTCAAACAAATGGAGAAACCCTAGGTTTCCTCCCTTCTCAAATCCTCACCAAATCTCTCAAAGAGACAATCACAAATTGAGGATACAAACACTCTCTCACACTTGGATGAAGACGATCATACAAGCCCTCACGAAGAAACCAAAGTGTTCTTCCTCACAAAGTTCTCTCAAACTCTCTAATGGCTTCTCACAATCTCTCTCACATCAAGATTTGGTTTTCCAACCTTCTCATTGGCTTTATAACATAGCCTTACAATCAAACACGAAATGGGCTTAAACAGGCCCATATGCACAAAAGCAATGAAGGACGTACGTACGTCGAACAAACGTTCGTACGTTCAGCAAAAAACAAAGTTGTCTGTGATACGGGACGTACGTACGCCCTAACTACGTACGTACGTTCCCAGACAAAAAATTTCCCTCCATAAAAAAAAAACCCAACATATACTTCTATGTGGGTATTTAGATGAAACAGAACATAATTCATGTTAGCATACTGTCAATGTTTCTAAAATGAAAGCACACAAAAGGCAAGTTACGGTGCAATAGAGGCAAAATGAGCAAATTTTAGATCCAAAAATTATTGTTACATGTCACGACTCATCTTTGACATGTTGTGCTCCCACGAAGGACCAAGAATTACTAGCTTGGAAACTCCTGCAAAGAGAAGAGCCGAAGATGTATGTGATTTGTTGTGTGCTGACTTGCGAACAGATAGGAGAAAAACTGTTTTGGTTTTTGGTTCATCTGGTTGTCTAGGAATGAGGCTTGCTTCAATGGGGTTAAGGTTCCACCGCTTGGCTGCATTCAGAAAATAAAATACATGAAGAAACAACTGGAGCTTGTCAGAAATGGTATTAATGATAAAAAGATAAAGACAACGCAGGTGGAACTTTTGCTCAGATGGGAACACCTCATGTGGGTTAAGTTGTGTTGGAAATGTTTTTGAGTAGTCAAAACATTTATATATGAATAAGAAATTAAAGTCATAAGTTATCTGTATTAACCTATTTCTAGATTAATGCACTACTAGGTCAGGTCATTGGGAGACTTGACCAAATGGGGGATGTTTGAGATCGGGGTGGCTGCACCTCGTTGAGATCGAGATTGCCTACGTACTCTAGCTCGAGGGGATTGAACTTAGAGATCAAGCCATCGTAGTTCTGTTCTTATAGAAGGTAGAAGGGCGTGGATCGTGGATCTTGCAGATTCTCCGTCATCATAATGAGGATTAAATGTGTAACGCGCGAGGATCATCCCTGTGAATTAATTATGTAACTGATGAGAATATTCTGTGCATTGAATGAGAGCACGTGTGTAGAAGCAGGTCGTTGCTCGTTGTGAGATCGAGCTGTTGTGGACGAGCTACTAGCGGGTAGAGATCGTGGCGACCTGATGGATGACTGACTGTGCCACGTGGCTGCTTTTGATTGGTTGGAGTATGTAGTACCCCTACATAAGCCCCCTCTTTTTAAGTCGGCTGTGGAAGTCGGGATGAAAAGTTTGCTTCTTGCACTCCTTGTTCTTGTAGTACGTCTTCTTTGCCTTCCTCGAAGCAATCTTTTGAGTTTGTGAGCTGGAGTGAACAATCGTTTGTTTGAGTTGTATTAAACAGAATTGAATTTGATGAGCTTGTCCTTAAGCCGTTCTGATCAGCTAGTTTCCAGGGAGTCCTGGTAGCTCGTTCAAAAGGCAGGTAGACGAGATGAATGGCTGCAAGCAGGACGAATTGAAACAGTTCTTCTTGTATGCCTTAGTTTGACTTTGTTTTTACCTGTAATGGTTAGAATCTCCTTAAGTAAAAAGAAAATTCAATGATTTACCTTTTATTGTTATTCTTGCTATGTTGTCTGCTTGTATGAGTTTTGCAAACAAGTGGTAACCATAGTGCTGGACCTGCTGGTGGATGAGGTCGTGTGTATGGTTGCTTGATTGTACAGAGGTCGTGGGAATGATATGACCAATGCACCAAGTTAAGTTGCAGATGTTTGAACTTAACAAATTAAAATCATCAAAGGGACTAGAGTTTTGATAATTTGTAGGTCAAGGGAGTAGACCTTTAGGAGCCATTCATGTTTGAGCTGAGATGAAGGCAACAATGTGTTTGTATATTGAAATGTAATGAATGGATGCTTACATTTCATTGATAGAACTTTTTCAAGTGATAAGCATTCCATGGGTTCTTAACGATCTCCCCTTCTGGTGTTTGAAGACGATAAGAACCGTTGCTTTGAACCTTGGTGATAATGTAAGGTCCTTCCCAGTTGGCATTGAGCTTGCCAATGATATCTTTCCTTTTGTTGTGGAACATCTTCCTTAGGACTAGTTCTCTTGGTTGAAAAGATCTAGGTCGTACGCCTTTGTTATAAGCTCGTTTGAGTCTCTGCTGGTATTGCTCGAGTTTTATAACGGCGTGATTCCGTCGTTCTTCGAGGAGATCGATTCCGAACGACCAGACCTGATCGTTAAGCTCTGTGTCGACCAGAAGAGATTTGGTCGTTCCAAATGTTAACTCTGTGGGAATAACGGCCTCAACTCCATAGCAAAGGCTGAATGGAGACATCCCTGTTGATGTGCGAGAGGTTGTTCTGTAAGCCCATAGGATGTTCTCCAACTGCTGTGGCCATTGATCATGCTGATCTTCGAGCTTCTTCTTCAGGTTGTTTAGAATTTGTCGATTTGCAGCTTCGACCTGGCCGTTGGCTTGTGGATACCTAGGTGTTGACCTAGAATGCTCGATTTTCCATAGCTCATAGAAAGCTTTGATGTTTTTGCCAACGAACTGAGTGCCATTATCCGTGACTATTCGCTTTGGTAGACCGAATCGTGTGATTATGTTTTCCCACATGAACCTTTGAACATCAGCTTGAGTGATGTTGGCGAGTGCAACAGCTTCTACCCATTTGGTGAAGTAGTCAATGACGACTAGAACAAACTTCTTTTCAGACTTCTTTTCTTTGATGAAGGGGCCCATGATATCTAGCCCCCACATGTGAAATGGCCATGGCGCAGTGATGTTGATTAGATCGTTTGGATGCTGATGCTGGTTATCGGCAAAACGCTGGCATTCTTTACACTTCAACACAAATTTCTTGGCATCTTCTTTCATTCTTGGCCAGAAGTATCCTTGGGAGATTGCTTTATGGGCTAAGGTTCGCCCTCCGGAGTGGTTTCCACATTCCCCTTCATGGATTTCTTGAAATATCATCTGGCCCTGTTTGGGGATTAGGCACCGTAATAACAAACCAGTTGCAGATTTTCTGAAAAGTTTACCCTCATGGAGTTTGTACATTGTGACTTTATGTAACAGCTGTCTGGCTTCCTTTTTGTTTGATGGTAGGACACCAGTTTGAAGGTAAATAATGAAAGGCTCCATCCAAGTCCCTTGGATATCTGCTGGAGTTGTCTCTAGTAGATCAGAGATTTGATGAACATTTTCTTCCTTGAATAGATATGCGGGCTGTGTACTGATTGCTATAGTGAGAGCCCGTGGTCTGTCTGACTCAATCTTAGATGCCAAGAATGCCAATGAATCAGCATGCCTGTTGTCATCCCTTGGTATGTGCTCGATTGTGAAATAACTGAGCTTGTTGATGAGCTCCTTTGCTTTGCTAGCATACCTGATTAGGTTGACCCAATTGATCTGGTAATTACTGGTAATCTGATTGACTACCAGTTGTGAATCGCTGTACACCTTCAAGCGAACTGCTTGTAGGTCGATGGCCATCTGTAAGCCCTGGATGAGTGCTTCGTATTCGGCCTCGTTGTTGGAGGTCGCGAAGTCGAGACGAGTTGATCTCTCGAGCTGTGAACCTTCAGGAGAAATTAATACAGCACCTATGCCACTTCCGTTGGAGTTGTGGGAGCCATCTACATATAGCTGCCATGTGTCAGGAGGGCTGTATTGAACTTGCCTTGTTTCAGGTTCTGGTTCCCAATTGGTATCCTCTGTTGGGTAGTCTACCAAGAAATCTGCAACGACCTGGCCTTTGACGGCCTGCCGTGAAACGAACTCGAATGTGTAATCAGCCAGTTCGGCTGCCCATCGAGCCATATGACCTGTTTTGTTTTTCTTTTCCAGTATATGTCGTAATGGCTGGTCGGTGATTACTTTGACAGTGTGCGCTTGGAAATAAGGTTTGAATTTGCATGCAACGTAAAGTAAGGCTAATGCTAGCTTCTCCAGAGGTGTGTACCTTATTTCGGCCTGCTGTAAGACTTTGCTTGTGAAATAGATAGGTCGCTCGACCTGGTTTTCTTCTTTAAAAAGTACTGCACTGATCGCAAAATCTGATGTTGCGAGGTAAACGCCGAGTACATCTCCATCGTTGGGCCTTGTGAGAACTGGTGGAGTAGACAAATATGCCTTGAGATCATTGAAGGCCTTCTCGCATTCTTCTGTCCACTCGTAGGTAGCCCCCTTCTTTAGGATATGAAGCATTGGTCTGCACTTATCTGATGCTCTTGAGATGAATCTGTTCAGAGCTGACACCATGCCGTTGAGTTTCTGGATTTGTTTCTTTGTTTTTGGGCTTGGCATGTCGATCAGGGCTCTGATCTGGTCAGGATTTGCTTCAATGCCCCGTCTGGTGACTAGGTAGCCGAGGAATTTTCCTGATGCAACCCCGAATAGACACTTCTCTGGATTAAGACGCATTCTGTATTGTCTTAATCTTTGGAATGCCTGGTCGAGATTGTACAAATGATATTGTTCTTTGTCACTCTTTACTAGCATGTCGTCAATGTAGACTTCCATTGTTCGACCTAGGAGGTCGTCGAACATTCTTGTGACCAGTCTTTGATACGTCGCTCCTGCATTCCTTAACCCGAATGGCATAACCTTGTAACAGAAAATACCTTGCTCTGTTGTGAAAGAGGTCTTCTCTTGGTCAGGCTCGTACATTGGGATCTGGTTATACCCTGAGTATGCGTCCATGAATGACAGTAGCTCGAAACCGCATGTCTGATCGACTAGCCTATCGATTCGTGGCAGTGGGAATGAATCTTTAGGACAAGCTTAGTTCAAACTTGTGAAGTCGATGCAGACTCTTGTTTTCCCATTCTTCTTTAAGACTGGTACGATGTTGGCTAGCCAGTGTGGAGTGTTGACCTCTCTGATGAAGTCGACCTGTTTAAGTCTGCTGATCTCTTCATTGACAGCTTCGTGAAATTTGGGAGCAAGCCTTCTTGGTTTTTGCTTTACAGGTCGATAATTGGGATTGACCCGCAGTTTATGACATGCAATTGATGGATCTATCCCAGGCATATCGATATACGACCAAGCAAAAACATCTTTATTAGTGGAAAGAAAATTTACAAAGTTATTAAACTTATCTTCCTTCAACTCTGCACCTACATAGATATATCTCGGGTCATCCTCTGACCCAATGTTCACACGTACACCTGGATCAGTACTTCCGAGATTTAGCTTGGGGGAGCTCTCTAGCTCCTTCTGTAGTTGCTATTTGGTGGCCTCATTCTTTTCTTTTGAAGGGCTCTTTGACTTGTCGCCCAGTTGAGCCTCTGGTGAGATTGGGCTCTTTCCTTTGACTTCAGCATCCTTGGCTCCAGAGGTGGATGGCTTTGACGATGGAACAGCTTCAATAATGCCGTGGCATTCCTGTGCGGTGTTCTGATTGCCGCGAAGTTCCATTATCCCATAAGGGCCAGGATAGCGGAATACTTGATGATATGTTGACGGCACACCTCTCATAGCATGGATCCACTTTCGACCCAGAATCGCATTGTACTTGCTTGCGATATTGAGGACGCTGAACTTGCTGGTTACAACGACCTTGTCTTCCTTTCTGCCCACAGTGACGGGAAAAAGAATTTCACCCTTAGGGTCTTCCCTTGAACTATTGAAGCCAAGGATGGGTGTGAAATCTGGGATGAGAACTGAGACGGGCAACCTCATGTCTTTGAAGGTTCTGTACATGAGGATGTTGCATGATGCGCCAGGGTCTATGAATACCCTCTTGATGGTGTAGTCTGCTATCCGCAGTTCAACAACAAGGGCGTCATTGTGAGGAGTAACGACCTTGTTGAGATCGTCCTCGGTGAAAGTGATGTCGGTCTCTTAGCGGGCAGGGATGTTGAAACGAGCTGCTCGGCCAGTAATGGAGTAGACATGATGAAGATGTTCTACTCGTCTCTTCTTGTCCCGTGAGACAGGGGTGTGGTGAGATTCGTCAATCATGTAAACTACATGACTTTCTGATTCGCTGTCGCTGTCTATCTTGTGTGCGACCTTCTTGTTGATGTGGTCGCGTAGGTCTCCTGTTGGACCTAAGCGTTGGGAGAGGCTACGCCCTCTGCTGCGGACTGGACTTGCTGAGGCCGTTCTGGCCTTGCTGTGATTTCTTTTTGGAGAACGGGGAGGCGTTCTGGACTCCTTCCTCACCCACTTGCCTGTGGATTCCTCATTCCTTCCGAGGATCCAATTGTTGAGCCTTTTCTCGTCGGCCCATGTTTGCAGTGCGCGTTTTAGAACGCGACAGTCATCTGTTTGATGACACCGTACCTTGTGGACTTTGCAGTACGGTCGACCGGATGTATCCTCCAGCTGTGTGAAGGTAGGAATCCTGGACCAGTGGTTGTGCTTGATTCGTTCAAATATGTAACCGGCTTGTCTTGTGAACCGGTGATATTCTCGCTGCTCAGTAGGCAGCGACTTACCCTTGAACCTCTTGCCATCTGACCGAGGTCGCTTTGTTGAGTCAGACTCCACATTGCTGACTACGTGATTCTTTTCCCTCCCAGTGAGGGCTTCCTCGAGCTTGATATAACGATCTACCTTTAGGTAGAGCTCGTCCAGGGATGAAGGTCGCTTCATGGCTAGCGACTTGTGGAGGTCGGACCCCTGGGTCAGACCGTGAGTGAATGCGATGGTTGCAAAGGTCTCGTGCTCCTTTGCAAAATCCTGAATTGAGTGTAATTCAGACTTAAAGCGAGCAAAGAAAACGCTTAATGACTCACCATCTCGCTGCTTGACTTTGAAAATGGAATCGATGGTTACTGGGCGCTTCTTGTTGTGGATGTAGAAGATGACGAACTGCTTTTCGAGCTCGACAAACGAGCTGATGGATCATGGCTTCAATCGGTGAAACCAGTCAAGAGCCGGTCCGGTGAGGCTGGACTGGAACAGCAAACACAAAAGGTGATCCTCTTTGATCAGAGGAAGGGATTTCCGGAATCCCTTGATGTGGTCGGTTGGATCTCCGACTCCGGCATACTGGTCGAACTTGGGGGCATTCAGCTTGTTCGGCAAATCATGTTCAAGGATCTCCTTGGAGAAAGGAGACTCCTGGAACTGTTGGAGGGACTGTACAGCAAGTTGCTCCGCAGTGTGGCTCTTAGAATGGCGAAAGAGAGCCTGGGAGGCTTTGAACTCCGCCAGTTGTTGGCTGAGTTGTTCGTATTTCTGGTTGGAATCGTCAGCAGGAACGACTCCATGTCTGCTATTTTCACTTTGTTGGGGGTTGGTTTGTGCGGCTTTCAGGCGTGCATTTTCTTCCTGCAAAAGAGTGATTTGAGCATGCAGATCATTGATAGTTAATTCTGGGGTAGTCATTTGAATAGATGACTTTGAGAAGGGTGGGAGGGTTTGGGCTTTTCGATTATATCGAATTCCTTGCAGTCGGCGCCAAATGTATTAACCTATTTCTAGATTAATGCACTACTAGGTCAGGTCGTTGGGAGACTTGACCAAAGGGGGGATGTTTGAGATCGGGGTGGCTGCACCTCGTTGAGATCGAGATTGCCTACGTACTCTAGCTCAAGGGGATTGAACTTAGAGATCAAGCCATCGTAGTTCTGTTCTTATAGAAGGTAGAAGGGCGTGGATCGTGGATCTTGCAGATTCTCCGTCATCATAATGAGGATTAAATGTGTAACGCGCGAGGATCATCCCTGTGAATTAATTATGTAACTGATGAGAATATTCTGTGCATTGAATGAGAGCACGTGTGTAGAAGCAGGTCGCTGCTCGTTGTGAGATCGAGCTGTTGTGGACGAGCTACTAGCGGGTAGAGATCGTGGCGACCTGATGGATGACTGACTGTGCCACGTGGCTGCTTTTGATTGGTTGGAGTATGTAGTACCCCTACATTATCCACTGATCATGGCTAGCTTGTGTTATAGTCACATACATTGTATTTGGCCCAACCAGGGGCGGATCCAAGGGGGGGTTTAAGCCCCCACTGACTTTTCTAAAAAGTATATATATATACATATAGGTGTAGGTATATATTTATATACATCTATATTATAACCGCCACTTATAAAACTTGGTAAAGAGACAAATGACGGTCAAGATTTGCACATGAGATTATAGAGATTGGGTTTTAATGAGATTATAGAGATTGGGTTATTTAACCTGTGCAATGCACGGGTGTTATTTTATATGTAAGTTTTACATGTTATAATTTGATTTTGGTTTTGATTTTTGCTATTGAAATTGATTGAAAGTAGAATTTTATTACGTATATGTATATTTATTTTCTAATTCCTCCATAACATTATTGTTGTCTTGATTTAAAGGTTTTATTTTTAAGTTTTAGATCAAATTAATTTTAATTGTATTCTCATTTTTTGTGTAGTTATCGAAGATGTAATGTGAAATAATAATAATAATATTAATAAATTATTATTATTTTATAATGTTTTTTGAGGATTTATTTATTGTATTTGTTTACCTATATAATTTTCTTAGCAATTTAAATTATATAATTGACGTTTTTAATTTGGATTGTAAATTATATCTCCAAGCTCACAATCCAAATTCTTGACATTAACTTGCTTATGTTACTATATTTTTATTTTTTTTAACAAAAGATTTAATTTTAACTTTTGACAAAATACCAATATTTTGGATAAGATGTTCAATTGATATAGTTTGTAAACATATTGATTTAACCAAGTTATAGATAAATAATACATACAACTTATCCTTAAACCTGGACTATATGAGCTTTATACATTTAATTAATATTTTTATTTTTAATTTGATATTTGACTAACGATTCTTTTAGTGATTTCAACCTAATACTATCGTTGTTGCTTTCATGTCAATGCTTCAAATTTTATTTATAAGTGAATAGTTTTAATTTCATCTATACATTTCCAGAAAAATCAAAATTTTCGCAAACAAAAATTTTATTTTATAGACATAATGGTGTGTTGAGGTGATAGCAAAGACTATCACTAATGTAAGTACTTACTTTTTAACAATATTTTTTGTGTTGAATTGCTGGAAATTCACGGACAAATCTATTGTGGAACTGGATGTTTCCATCGAAGAAAAGCTACTATGGATTATCACCTAACAAAGACAAGTTTCAATTTGAAAATCATGTCTTCACCAGTGGTAAATGTTGATTGATTACTTAGATATATTTTTCTTTATATACAAATGGTTGAATGAATGTCGTAACTTCTTTGTTGTAGCCACACAAAATCAGGAAGTAATAAAACTGATATTTAGGAATTCAAAGGAGTTTATGAGATCAGCAGAACAACTATTCTAAATGATAAATGAACCATCAGATTCACCAAGGAATCTTTCAAGCTCTTTGAAAGCGACCTTGGAAATTTTTGACTATAGCTATGAATCTAATAAATAATGAAGCACAAACGTCAGCCAGTTCACTTTTGCCCATAGTATAAATAGTCTTTCACAACCTCTACAAAGTTTTATCAGAATATGATTAATTGAATACTTTCAGTGCCACAGGTTGGTTGGGTCTACATGCAAATACGTTCTTATAGGATAAAGAATTCATGCAAAGGGTTGGTTGACAATTTTTTGCACACGAGACACATTTCCATTCTTAGGTTGTGCGATGTCTGCAAGGTCTATCATTAATATTCAAACTGATCTTCTGGAAAAAAAATTCACCAGAAAACACAATTTTCGTCACCGTGTTTGGTGATCTATGGTTCAGGCAATGTTTGGTTACACTTAAATTTGTATGTTGGGCCTTGGATACATTCCTAAATTAATCTACTGCATCTTACCAACCTATTTTATCCCCAACAATAACACATAATTCTTGTCCAAGGTTAATTGTGCATGATAACTTCTATTGAACTAATTTTAGGGCCAATATGTGTACATTTAATAAGCAAGAATTTCACCTGAACATTGTATATGATTAAAGGCCTCACTGGTTGTTCATCTTAACTGCACAATTATTAGTTTCAATTTTTTGAATTTATTATTTTGTAAGTGACATTAAATCTATCAGGTTACCATGTAGTTTTTTATACTACTATCAAAAATCAGAAACTTTCGAGTTCCAGTTTTTGACATGACCCTCCATCATTCAAGTTCTCTCTTTCTATATATATATATTTCTAGAATTGCAATTTCTTGAATTTGGATGCACCAAAATTATTCTCTCATAGGAACCAGTAGTCAATTGCAAAAGTATTTATTTTATCCTTTGGGAATACGAGGATCAACCAAAGGAACTAGCTAACTGAGATTGATTTTGAATTTAGTGTCTACAAATTTTACTTTATTGTTTATACAATTTAATCAAAGAACACCTCCATTTTACTATCCCTTTACTATAAGTCCCAGAATTACCGGCGATTTGGCTTGATTACTATCAATTTATTCCTTAATCAAATATTATATTCCAGCGTATGTAGCAAGGGGTGGGTGGTATTGACGTACTGTCAAACAAATCCAAGGAATTGTGTGGCATTGTTCTGAAAGTTCATAAGCTCAGAAAATATACTGGTTTAAGGGATGCATACTAAATTATGAAAGAATGATTGTATCTTTCAAGATGATTAGGTGGTAAAAGTATATTCTACAGATAGATCTGATATAGAAATAATACCATAGAGCAAATTGTGTTATAGGGAAGAACGAATAATAGGATGGGCAAAACGTAAACAGTTTACTAAAGTTGGTTTACGGTTGTTATTTTCCTTTGTATTTTGCAGTCATTGGGTCATACTTGATGGTGCGTCAGCCATGCTGACCGAGAACTGCATCATGCTTTGATGAAATTAATGTTATACGTACCATTAATGTAAAGTTGAGACTGATGATAATTATAGATAGGTGCTTCTGAGTTTGTAGATATATGATTATGCTCCTTAATATAAGTGACAGTAAACATCTTTAGCACAAAATTTGTAAGAGTAAGTTAAATCCGTACTTCATGGGTTTATGCTAATGGTATTATGATGATTCAGAGCAAGCCTAAAAGTAGACAAAGTAGCAGTCTAAGACTGTATGTGTTGAATGCCTACATGTGCAATAATAGATAAAGCAAGAGAATAACCTAACCGAGCAACCAAAGCAAGTAGGTACTAAATATCTCGCATCTAATGGAAATTATGATGGAGATTTGGAATAACAGAAACATGGCATTAGAACCTTGAATTCAACTTCGCCAGAATGATGAATACCAATTTTAATTTTGTTGTGCAATGTGAAGATAGTTTATGGGAAACTCAATCATTTCGGTTTAGGAAATTATAGAAGGTGGGACTAAAAAATATACAGAGAATCCAACAGGGTAGCTGACACCTTGCAAAGAATGATATTCTTCTTATTCGAACTTTTAGATCATTAAACCACGATATGAGGATATTCTATCGTACAATGTGATGAGGGTTGCAAGTTAATCAACCTTCATATATGGAATATGACATGAAGACTATTCTATCAAACAGTTGTACAAGCCATACTTGGAGGCATATTTTTCAGATTTTCCAAAGAAGATAACATCTACACATTCCTTCATTAATTATGACATAGAAAATTAACTTCAAAATGCATCCAAGAAATGGAATGACTATACAAACATCACAATAAGACGTTGAAATGGTGTAAATTAAAGGTAGGTACATCATCAAAAGAAGGTGATCCACATATATCCTATGCTATGGTTTCTCAGGGATTTTCTTGACAAAAAATGAAGTCCAAAAATGGTCTAACAACTATTTTCAAGAAAGAATGGAATATGTGAAACTAATAGAAAAGATTCGTGCAACTACAACTGAAAATATCAATTCAGAAGACAGAACTCGTGAAAATGAAGCTATGGAAATTTAATATATTCTTTATTTTATCTCTGTTAAATTTATTTCTGTATACAACAAATAACAGTATACGATTTATTTTTTAGTAATAAAAAAGTTTAATTATCTCTATGATTTACATATAGAGGACTTCACAAATTATATTAGAGCAATCACAATTTTTTGACGTTTATTATCATTGAATTGCTCAATACAAGTATAAAATAAATTCAAATTAACTATTTTAATCAAGTTAACTATCAATTGTCTATTTTAATCATTTAGATTTTAGATTTGTGTCCAAATATAAAAATTAGTAATTTAAATATAATTAAAAATAAGCGTCCCGAAGGGAGGGGTCATACCTAGTATATCATATATGGCTGAATTAATTAGTTAATAGTAGTATTTGAACAGAACTTAATACTCAGTAGTGTACTAGTGTTAGTAGTGTGTGTCCAAAAATCAGATAAGCCCATCATTAATATACATTGGTATAATAGTCAAATACTGGCCCAAAACTAGTAAAATCCATTAGTCAAATACCTAAATACTTAATTGTTGACAAATAGTGTTTCATATTAAATTCTGCCGTGGAGATCAGTCGTTTAGAGATATTGCATATTGAACTTTGAAAGTTCTACAATCTAAACAATCATTATTTTGAGAAAAAAAAAAAACAATTCCCAAATTCCATTTAGTTTTGGGAATTTTAAATTTTGTTTTAGACTTTAATTGAACAACAATAAGTTTTAGCGGAGGTTCAAAGCAATTTCTGATGATCAAATTCTTGTATACGGGTATATTTTGTTGCACTTTCTTTTGGTATTTTATTAAAGTATAATTCTAATTGAATTAATGTGATGCCTAATTATTTTGTAATTATATAATATTATTTAATACATTAGTTTAATTTGTTATGTTTGAGTATGAAGTATTTTAAAATTAGTATTTTTTTGTTCTTCATAAACAGATGGATAAATTTGTTATCCGGCTACCTCGCACATCAGTTGATAAATAATATAGATTTATGTGTTTTTAATATTAAAAGTTATTAATACACAAAAATTAGATAATTGCAATATTTCTTTTGTTAAAAAAAAATTTCGAAGCCCCCCTTATTCATAATTCCTGGATCCGTCGCTGGACCCAACCCATCCCAATGGGTGCGTCTTTCCCCAATAGACACATACTTTGTAGACACCTATTCTGAATAGGTGTGTCTGTTCCCAACATATGTGTACATTGTATTGGGTCAAGTGTCTATTCAAATATGCATTGGATAGACATGTGCCTTTCTGAAAATGTGTCATTCTACTATATAAGTGTGTATTGTGTTTGTAGTTAAATGATTTTTCAATGAATTGTTTTTCCATCTTCTAGTGTCTGTGTCTTGTCATGGGAGAATATAACAAAGAATTGGTTCACGGTCTTCTATGTGTTTGAAGTACTGCTACGCTAAGAAGAATAGATCGTTGTATCCTAGGAGACAGTCCGCCATTAATTGATAAACCGTTCGGCACATGTACGGGGCGAATAATGTCTTAAGGAGAGAGATTTTATCTCGACTCGATCTAAATCTTGTCCTTCATCCATTTATTCTGGTTTGCATCATTTATTCCCCTTTTATTTATTTTATAACAGTAATATATATCGGTGTATATTTTTCTACAATCTTAAGACATTATTTTGCATTGTATGTTTTACCGTTCTAACACTTTTGTGATGCAGAATATTGGTTTTTCGATTAAATTCGAAAATATTATATTTTTTTCTCAAGATATGATACCCTATTATAAGAGTTTGTTGTAATTTTATGTGCCATATGATTGTATGGTGTTCATAATGACATAGAAGTCAATTTTATATTTTGGTGCAAGTTTTGTTTACTGCATACACGAACCTTGTTAGACACTAGTCTGTTTCAATTTTGTTTTTTGTTATGGACACGATGATCATAATAATAATTATGAAATTTATGGTACAACTGTACATATACAGAATTTGTGGGTTTCAAATGCATCAGTTGGTCCATTTAAAAAAACAATGATTAACTTGAATGAAGGATGTAGTTATTTTTTTTAAAATAGTATTTCTTCTTGGGCATGGGTGTTGTTTCTCTGGTTGTAGTTTGTTGGACGGTTGTAGAGATCGACACCAGTTTGTATTCTCATTAGGCTTAATTTTTTAAGCTTGTTGTTGAGATGCATATGACACAACCCAGTGAGGCTGTGAAGAGATACATCTTTTCTTGAAGTATGTAACTTCTTGAATAAAGTGTTTTTGAGATTGGTTTTACATGACCAGTGTAGAGACACGTCTGTCCAAAGGTTTTCATCAGAAATTGAGATCTTTTCATTTGTGCAAGACAACTTTTGTTTTCTGGTACCCGCCTTCAAAGATCTTTATAACTTTCTCTATAAGTTTGTTCTAACTCTTGAGAAGACACTCTTTATGCACTGCATGCTCCCATCTGATTGGTAGTATTAGTTTCTTTGTTATCATGGATTCATGGTACTTAATTATGTAAGTTAACATGCAGTAGAAGCAAATTTACTAAATTGATAAATTACTTGATAGTTGAGGCAATTTGTAATCGAATTTAAGAAATATGATTTATTGGTCGATTTAACATTTGTAGTTGGCAAATTTTATCGATTAACATTGAATCATGACGAAGAGTCGTCTTTAGATACACCCAGACAAAGAAGACGTAGCAAAAATTTGGATTGAATTTCAGTATCGCGCAGTCTGAAATTCGCGGTCGGATGAAAGTCTTCCTGTTCTCCGATCGGGTTGAAATTATTACAAGTTGCATAACGTCATATGCAATAATATGTTCAAATTTCATGATCATCCAACGGTTGGATTGTAAGAAACAATCAAAAAGACGTTACTGTTCATCAGTGACAGATTTTTGAATTTTGAGTTAATCAAAATTTTGGTTACTCAAGTTTTTCGAAAATGGGATTATTCTACTGACATAATCTGTCCAGTGGATCAATCAGTTTGTTCGACATCTCAATGACTTAATTACTACAATTATTTGTAGATTTTGGTTTGATTTGAATGATGTCAATGGATCATCTTTGGATGCATCCAGACATAGAAATCGCGTTGATGGTTGATGGTATCAAACCAAAGCACTAACTAAGTTGGAAGATGAATCAGTTGTCTAATTTGACGTGATTCTCATATGAATAAATGAATTGGAGTTCAAAGAAACATAAGTAAAAATGTTTCATTGGCTTGAAATGATATTGCACATAGTTGTACAAACGGTATCAACACGCGTAAAAGACAAAACATCATGGTGATGGTCTTATGTACAACGTTACAAGTAATTGTTACTTGTAAAATCTTTGAGAAAATTAATTTTTCTTAGAATGAAATAAACATTAAAATGTTTGTGTAAACATCTTTGGTGTCCAAAGGTGCAAATGATTCAAAGTGTGCAAACTTTTATTTAGCCTATGGTGAATTGCCTATATGATTTCATATAGTTTTATAATTTACTCCATATTATTATTTGGTGATGACATTTTCAAGTATATTTGAAAAATGTGGGGGATCTCATGAGTTATGTCATATTTAATGTATGTATATTTTCTTTGATAAATGTTCATTCATAGAGACGCCTTAGAGGCAATTGATGAATATTTTTTATTTGTGCATTTACAAAGAATAATGGCCATTATATTACATTTGAGTGTAATTTTATGGCCCTAATTTTATCTGTGTGTGAGATCCATATTCATATGCATTTGGTTGTATAGATTCCAAATGAAGAGAATTTGTAAATATATGATTTATAATGTTCTTTGTATTCATACAATATGTCTCAAATGTGGGGGTATTTGTAACACCCGTATTTCGTTTATTGGTTTTCTATCTAAGTAGATTTGGATACCTAACAATTCTGTCATCATTTATAATATTTTTATTTTGTTATTTAAAATATATCTAAGTTATAAGACACAAAGGGTGCATAAGTTGGGGAGACAGTTTATAAAAGACAATTTTGAGAGATATTTTGGATCGTAGGATGTTGATATTTTGGACCGTAGGATGGTTTATTAAAATAATAAACCATAATTAAACACCCTAATTAAACATTAATTTGTAAACAATAAGAAACCCTCCTCTCTTCTCAACGAAGCCTCATTCTCTTCTCATCCTCATCAAATCAATACAGTATCTGTTGTGATCTGTTGCTAACCGAAATATTCAATCGTATCAATCGTATTCAATCGTATCAATCGTTATCATCATTTACTCCATCCTCTTCGATTTCCATCTTCAACTTCAAGGTATGTATAACTTTGTTCTGTTTTGTTTGTTTGGTTAGTTTTTGTTATGTGTGTGAATTCCTTTTAATTATGATATTTTCATCACATTCTCATCTCCCTTTGATCATCATCATCGTCTTCAATCAGAATTTGGGGATAGAGCAGGTAATTCTTCTTCTTATCTATGGGTTTTGTTATTTGTTGTTTTCACATCTATGGGTTTTTTTATTTGTTGCTTTCACTAATGTGTAGATTATCTATGGGTTTTTTTATTTGTTGCTTTCACTAATGTGTAGATTTCTATAAGTTATTAATTCAATTGAGTTACCATATCACTATTCACTAGATTTGAATTGAGACAGTACAATTTGCGATTGAGAGAAGAAGTTTGCCCAATTTGTGGATGAGCAGCAAATGCTTCTATCATACACTATACACAGAATATTAATATGTGAAACACATTTCTTTGATGGTGTGAAATGGTACTATCATCTATTGACTGTTGATTGGAATATTTCATGAGGAACAATCATTCATAACCTGTCCAAATTTGGTAAAATACTGTGATTGTCGGAATGTTAAGATGGATTAGAACATAAAACCCAGTTTATAATGAAGAAATAGGATTTATGTCAACAGCCTCACGATTGTTTTGGAAGCTGCAGAGGCCTGCAGTATAAATATTCTCTCCTGATTCTCCTGTCCAGCTTTTGTCTCAGCAAGGCTGCAAGGAGCAAGCCAGATCCTTTATTGAAATAGTTATATCTCTGCTCTCTACTATGCTAATGACAGTTTTCTTTTTCTGTGTAATATCTGAAATTTAGTTTTCTTTTTCTGTGTAATATCTGAAATTTAGTTTTACTAAATTTACAGTGGTATTTGTTATTTTAATTTTTTTTGAAAGTTTTTCTTCTAAAACCTTAAATTCATGTGCAACCCTACTGACAAGGTATGATTTGGTATACAATACATACCTAACATGTACAAGCCTAAGGCTTGTCTTATAGGGAACAGATCTGGCTTGAGTATAAGCTTTAGTAAAGCTTATTGCCTAACCAAAAATCCATTCTACCAGACATTTCTATAATCTAACAACAGTGAGGTCATGGTCCACTATAGACCATTCATTTTTATTAACGATGTACACCAAATTTGGCTTAATCAAAATTGATTTGTGTGGGTCCCATAATTGGTTTAAAGACAAACTTATATGGTGGTTTCATTACTTCATACAGACCATCCCAGAGTAGGTTTTGAACTTTCATCTCATTCACCTATCCGTCAATAATTTTTTCCAACATGTATGCTCAGGTTTTCGTCTTAGTTTGGGCCTTTCAGAATCACTTTGCCTGCGGAGTCTTATCTAAGTGAAATTTACATGCATCAGTAGAGAAAAGTATCCTTAGGTGGCATCGTGTCAGCATCCCCAGCATTCTGCGTATGCACTGGTTGTTGTGCATAGCCTCAGGCCCAATTGCACAACAAGTGTATTGGTAAACCATCGATTTTAAAACTCACTATACGCCATATACGAAACAAGACATTATTATTGTAATATACAGATTCAACCGATGCTAGGGTCTCTGCTATGTTAATTAGGTACTTTGTTGCCACTAATCTCTAATGAAGGAAACAGTTTTTAGAGAATCAGTATTATCAAATCCAAAAATAACATGAAATTTGAAAGATGCTGTTTTTTTTTTTGGAAATTTAAAATTTCGCCCGAATTTAGAATTCCGTTCACAGTAACATGAATGCCGGTACCTTGTATAACACTTTTTACATTAGTATTCCATAACTTTTTGAATGTTATAGAGTATAAACACAAACATATTCAACTTTTGTCGGTAACATGAATGTCGGTACCCTGTATAACACTTTTTACAATAGCTTTTTAAAGCTATGACTTGCAACTAACATGTTACTCATTCATATAGGTTTTGCGATTTAATCTAACAATTCGCAGACTTAGTGAGAGCAATTAGATTCTGGTAACCTATATATTTCAGTGTGAATCACTGAAAATTATAATATCTAACCAAAGAAGATTTTATATGGTAATTGTTGCAGTACTGTCAAAATAAAGCACAACATCAAGTGCAAGCCTAAGTATTATCACTGTTGTTTGCAAATGTGAAAGGGGTGACCCTAAAATTTCTTTTATATATACCAGTTAGCTAGATTAAACCTTAGATCTTTACATTTGGTTACCATTTTCAACATACTTTATCATTATTTGGACAAGAATGTTCCATGTTCATAATTTTTTATTTGTGATTGCAGATTGGTTAGCTCTATTGGATATAAGTTTTATGGAGGTCTAAAGGAAGCAATATTTGAATCGTCAGATTGGTTTAGCTTATAATCAGGTACTTTCTACCACTTGATGTCGAAATTATGATAGGTCATACCAATCATAATAATAATCATCGGACGAGCCCCATTGTCTTTCCAAAAGTAGAGTCTTTCCAACCAGATTTTTTCGCATTTAATAGCTTTTTGAATGTTATAGAGTATAAACCTAGCAGAACAGTAGTAGGTTAATTGAAAGGGCACCGCCCGATGTTTACTGTTGTTATTAGCCGGGACGAGCCGGGAATATGCTTTTTTTTTTTCAAATTTGAAATTTCGTCCGAATTTGGAATTCCAAAGTTTATTTGTCATTACCTTTAAAGACTCGACCATTATGTTAATCTCTATTTTTGATTAAATTGTTTGATTTGCTACTAAAATTGTTTGAGTAATTTGTCTTAAATTGTGTTATGTTAATAAACGCTGACTTAAATTGTGTTATGTTAATGAACGTAGATTGCGTCCTCGAAGGGTATTTTGAATACCTTCAAATATTATGGTACTTCAAGTCCGAACTCGAGAGAATTTGGATGGATTGAAAAGAACTGGAGTAAGTCAGGATTGCTTAATTACGACTTTGCAACCTCAATTCCACTTTTATTTTTTGTTTCTCTCCTATTTTAACATTTTTCACATTTTCAAATCTTATATTTTACAGGCAACAAACACTTCCAATAAAATTGCTCGAGACATTGATATTTCGTTGATAACAAATGTTCTAAATGATATACCAGTAAGTAAACGGAAACAAGCTCAACAAAAAAGACGAGAGAGAGAAATGAATGAAAAGAATCAAATGGAACATATATGCAATGCAAATGAAGGGATATCCAAGCGTTCTGAAAGTCAGCGGAAACGAAGAGAAAGAGAAAAGGAAATATCTGCCCTAAACAAGTAAGCTCGATTCATGTTATATTTTTCAAATTTTTAATTTCAATTCATATGTCTCAAAAAAAAAACAACTATTTGTTATTGATGACAGTTCATCAGTTACAAAGAAGCAGCGACAAAGAAAATGTGATGAACTCAGTGAATCAACATCAAATAAGTAAGTTCAATTAATATACACACCATGAATCAACATTAAATAAGTTCAATAACTTACTAATTTTGATTTCTTTCCTCTTAACAGTTTAACAATCACAAGGAATAATAGTCAAACAAACGAGGATTACTCAAATAAAAATAGCACACAAAGGCGATGCCCTATCAAGTAAGTACTACTACTGTTACTTTATAAATATTTTAAAAATAATTTAAGCAACTAAATTTATTACTTTAAAAATGCAGGGAACCAACTGCAAAGAAATAAAGACAAATAAGGGATGACTGTGCAGAGAAAACGAATGAAGAAGTAACAACCTCTAATGAACCTGTGTTAAGCAAGTAAGTACATTCAAAGAATTTCGTCTATGGGAAAAAACAAATTCTAACATATATTTTTTGACCAGTGTTCCAAGGCAAAACAAAAGATGTTTATCTCAAAGTGCTCGAAGAAAGAGTGAACGTTCTAAGCAATGTGAGTTTTCGTATACAATGGATGGAATAATGAATGAAAATTCACAACCATTACAAGCTGGAGAATATCAAAGAGGCAAAGGAAAACAACCTATTATTGAAAATGATGATGTGGATGAACTTATAGTTGAAGATGATGAAGAGGATGAAGATGATGAGATTACATATTATTTGTATGGTTCTTCATCAACTGGAGATTCGACCCGTGAAAACCAAGTTATGAAACAATACCCTATCAAGTAAGTTAATCCTACATATTAATCGCAAAACACATATTCAGATTAATTATATATTCAGGAATACGTTAGTCTTAATTTTTATGCAACTACAGTTATTTTATGGTCTCACCATTGGGTTAAAACCTACTACAGTCGTAATCAATTTAATCAATAAGTTTTTTTTTCCTGAAATTAGATTTACTGACTCCACAATCAGATCGCTTCCTTGCCTTAATTTGGTGACCTCTCCCTCTTAAAGTAGTAAAGCACAAGTCTAAAATAAGACCAATTAAGGCAAGAATTGACAGACACACTACTGCATAGTAGTTTAATAGCAAGTTCCCTTGATTTGTAAGTCCATGAGCCAATTTTTTCCCTGTACAAGTGGAAACTTCCATCGAGTCTAATGTTGACATCTTCCAAGGGAGTAATTCGTTAATAGCCATTTATTTGCCAGTAATTTTTCCATTGACATTAGTTTGCTTATGTACCATCTTCATATAAGAAATTGCATATTATACCTACCATAATATTGTTGTTATTAAATTGTGAATAATTATTCATTATGTTTTGTTTATGTAGTACCTGGAGCACAATCATGACAAAGAAAAAAATAACTGCCAAAAGTGCGAAAACTTCTTCAACCAACAGTGAAGAGATAAGTAAGGCAAAACAAGGACAACGTTTGAGAAGAGAAAGGGAACGAGCGCAATCGATTCTAAATTCATTAATTGAACCTATGTAAGTTTTTTCAAATCAATGCATAAGGATTGCACATAGATAATATAATTTTTGGATTTTATTTAATTACATGAACAACAATTTTCATTATTTGTAACATAAAATAAACATCCTTATAATGTTACCTACATGGCAGTGATTCAACTTCTCAAACAAAATCATTGGAAGCTATATTTTCAAGTGGAACTGAAGAGATAAGTAAGGCAAAGCTAGGGCAACGCATAAGAAGAGAGAAGGAACGAGCACAATCAATGCTAAATTCAGTAATTGAGCCAGTGTAAGTATTACTTATTCATTTAAATTTATTCCAAAAATGTCGTCAGACATTTTGATTCATATCTGGTGTGAGCGTTAGAGCATTAAATATCATTTTATTTAATTTTAAGAACACAAACTTACAAGAACCAACTCAGGGAATACAAGCAATGTAAGTTATTATAAACGAATTTTCATGAAACAACATTTTACACATTTAATTCATTCTTTAAATACAAAAGCAAATACTACTTCTTTTGAACATAATTTGAATTGTCCTATATTTTGCTCACATTTGCCATGTATTATGTATAATTTGTAGGGATTGTACTGAACAAGGAAAAGATCAAAGAGTTAGCAACTACCAACTTGGTCAACTTAAAAGACGAGAAAAAGAACGTGCCAAAGCGAATTTACTAATAATTGAAACAAATATGACTGAAGAAGTTGATCCAAAGTAAGTTAAACTTTACAATTTTAAATTTAGGGTTTCATATAATTGTCATTTCTATTTTAACTATTTATTTTTGTATGTTAGATATTAAAAAAGTTAAAAAATTGTATGCAGCATTGTAAAAGCAGATAAGAGAACTTTGAGCCAACGTGCTAGAAGAGAAAAAGAAAAAAACAAACGAACTGCATACTCATATGCAATGGATGGAATAAGCATTGCATTGTTAACTCCAAACAATGTAAGACAACCTACTATTGAGGTTATCTATACACATGGTTCATCATCAACTGGAAGCTCTATCCATGAAAATGAAGTTATAACTCCATGGTCTAGCAAGTAAGTAATTCTTATCTTTGTTCTTTTTTGTATATTTTTATTAAAAATTGTAAAAAAAACAAAAAAAAAATTGTATAAATTTTCTCGTATTTAGTTTCTACCCCAAATAAAAATTAAAGTTCTATGATTTTTTTTATTTAAAATTTAGTACTAGATCTGATATCCTGAAAATTGCCATTTTATAGTTGGGACTATTGACCTGCTACATTTCAATATTAGTTAAAAAATTACAGAGATTTTAATAGGAAATAAAACCTTACTCAATTCTATTATTATTGTTATTAAAATGTTTTGAAATTCTTCACAACCCAAACAATTTCAGTATAAACATCAACAGTTGGATAAAGCTCCACCAAAAAAAAAAAAAAAGACATTAGAGATGCCCCATCACAATTCTTAAATGGTTATTAAGTATATTAATATTGCCTCTTTTCAATACATTTATGGTAAAAGAACTATAAAAAATGATATTAGATATCTATTTATATTATGAGATGATTTAGTTAAGTAGTGATAATATCTTGTTCATATGCTTATAAACATTATTCAAACAAAATATAATCTTTAAAGCTACTTGCATTAATTTTGTTATTGTTATTTATATTTATGAAGTTTAATATCTATCATGACTATTTTAATTATTATATTTAACAACTTTATCCACTGTAATAATAATATAGATTTATAAATCTCGTCGTTAAGCTTTACTTGGTTTTTTAATTGAATTTATTTTGTTTTACATTTTTCCAATCTAAGTTTTTTTTTTTGTTTTTTTTTTTTTAAAACAAAAATAGACTATATTTGTCTTCTTACATGTTATATAATTTTTAAATTTTCTTATATTTATTCTTATGTTTTTATTTATAGCGATGATAAATCTACAACAACAGAACAAAGCCCATCAACTGATACTCAACCAATATATGACTCTCATTATGATTCCATCTTAGAAGATGAAACTAGCATTCCAACTGAGAAAATTATAGTCTCAAATAAACGACATAGTTTGGGTAAAATGGATGTTATTTGTAGTGCCTGTTCTGCATATCATTGGTCCGATGAAAAATTATCATCGTCCAAAGTTGATACACCTTTGTTTGGAATGTGTTGTTTACAAGGAAAAATTACACTGCCACTCCTAACTCCATTGCCTCATGCTATACAATCGTTATATAACGGTTCCGGACCATTGTCCAAATCTTTTAGGGGAAATATCAGATCATATAATGCTGCAAATGCCTTTTCAAGCCTAGGTGTTAAAATGGATGACCGCATACTTAAGGGTCGAGGTCCAAAATCCTTTACTATACACGGTGAGTTGAAGCATAGGGTTGGTTCGTTGTTGCCAGAGGAAGGAAATGATCCATGTTATTCACAATTGTACATCTATGATCCAAATGAAGCACTAGAATATAAGAAGAAACGCAACACACACTTGGATCCAGAAGTTTTAAAGATTATTCAAGACACTTTGTTGGAAGAAAACAAGTTATGCAAAATCTACAAGTCTGCATACGAAATACTTAGAGAAGCTAATGATGAAGAAAACCGAAATATACCTGTAAGGTTAGCTTTTATGCCCGGTACTGATCCAAGACGATATAATCTTCCAACTTCAGATGACATTTGTGTACTTTTACCAGGAGATGGTACTGAAAAGGCCAAAAAACGAGACATTGTCCTTCATTTGAAGAGTAATCGTTTAGAAAGAATTAGTGAATGCCATCCACTATATTTACCTTCCCACTACGTTTTGTTATTTCCAGAAGGTGATATGGGTTGGTCTCCTGAAATGAAACATTGGGATGTAACAAACCAAAAATTTTATACAAACGAAGACGATGAACACAGGTTGACACAACGGGAGTATTTTCGTTATCGACTGTTTGATAGAATTACAGAATTTTCTTCCTTATTTTTGGTTGGTCCTTTGTTTCAAGAATTTATAGTGGATGCATGGGCGTCATATGAACAAAACAAGCTAAACTATATTAGAACCAACCAAGAAAAACTCCGTTGTGAAGTTTATGGTGGTTTATCAGATATAGTTATCAATGGCGATGATCCTTCACAAATTGGCAAAAGATTTATTCTACCTTCTTCTCACATTGGAAGTCCAAGACATATGTATGAAATATACCAAGACTCCATGGCAATAACAAGGTTTTTCAAACATCCAGATATTTTCATAACAGTAACAGCAAATCCAAAATGGCCTGAGATTCAAAATGAACTTTTAGCAGGACAAAGTGCAACTGATCGTCCTGAGTTGGTTGCCCGTGTATTCGAAATGAAAAGGAAGGCTATTATGCATGAGATATTGCACAACAATGTTTTCGGTCGAGTTGTTGGAAGGGTTTATACAATAGAGTTCCAGAAGCGTGGGCTACCTCATATGCATGCATTATTGTTTCTCCACCATGAAGATAAAATCAAAACTGCCGATCAAGTAGATAAATTTGTAAGTGCCGAAATCTCCCCCTTTTTGTCACAACAAGTGAACAAAAGAACCAAACAACAAAAGACACGACAAATAGGAAAGAAACAATATTAAAAAAATACCAAGAAAAGAACTTAACACCAAACAAACAATACAAACCAGATAAAAAGATAAAACCTAGCCCAACTCTTAAAGTTCAAGAGAACAACGAATAACCAAACACAGAAATCCATAGTCATAAGAAACAGTAAAGACAGAAGTTAACGAATTCGAAAAACTCGTTCCCAATGACCTAGAGGAAGCTTGGAGAAATAAGCTTCCGCACGAGCCGAAGATCTATTCCATCGGGCGATCACATGATCATCATAATCCTCCAGCCATTCACTCGTACAAAATAACTCTTCAATTCTGCTGTCCAAGCCACAGTCTGTAAGAGGAGCAGCAAGTCCTGGAAACTTCGGGTATCCAACCATCTCCAGGATGTGATTTTGAAGATGTCCCGGTAGTCTCTCCCAATGATTTACATGAACCAAGCAAGGATTAAGAAAAGGTCGATGAATATAGTCATACCCATGGGGAACGCGACATAAACGACAAACCTTAGCATTGTTTTTGTACTCTATCACCATAAACGACACATAACCAACAGTCGGAACAAAAACCCCATGAAGTTCATATTCTGCCATTGAATAATTCTGAGGAACAAAGAGAGAACTAGAAGGAGGTAAGAAGACACAATAGGAGTAAAAGAAGAAAAGACTCCCCTATATATAGGAAAAACAAGAATAAATCTAACATGGGCCCGATTAGGGAGGTCCATTACCTAATTAGCAGAAATTTACTGCAAAACAGAAAAGAACTAGAACTAATATTAAAATAGCAATATCCAATGACATGCTCAATATCTAAATATAGAAACAAACCGATATAACAAAAGAGCAAAGTTAAGTACAAAAATGTGGAGAGTAAACTAGAAGAAGAACTACTCGGACTCCGAGTCACCATCACTGTGCTCACCATCACTCTCGGCCTCACTCTCTCTATCAAAGTCAGCGCCATCAATATCCCCCGCTACAGGAGGCACCTCATCTGGAAAAGGAGGCAACTCTACAGGAGTGAATTCGATCTGGAGATAACGCATCTGAGCGACATTCATCCTATGTAGATCACGAAGCATCGCATCATGTTGAGCAAGAATGACACCAAAACGTTCCATACGAGCGTCCGTATGATCTTGATGATGCCGAAGAGAGGAAACCCGGGCTTCAACTGCAGCAACTGCCCGGTTGCTCCTAACTGAGGCCAATGGAGGACGTCCAGGGGTCAATGTCCGATCAAAATCATCATGACGATCAAGAGCTCGGCCTCCCCAAATGAGGTGATGCGTCAGACGCGCACCCACGGACTCAAAAGCAGCCTTCCTAGACTGGCAGCCTTTCTTGATCGCATTTACCCAGTCATGACCAACAAACCTTGGAGGGCTCAACTCCATATACTGTCCCTGAAACCCCAAGTGCCTGAGTATTGTCATTATAAAGCTAGGGAAAGGAAGAGTACCCTTAGCTGCATCTATTTGAAGCATCCGTGTGTAGATGACCTCAGAAAGATGAAGATGGTGCACCGACATACAAACCACTAATTTCACCATGTCGTCGGTCATGATGATCTTGTTGCCCTTTGTGGGGTAGATGTTGGAATGGGCAACCATGTGTAAGAGGATGGCGCTGTAAAACTTGCCATGATATCGTTCCGTGACCCCATCGATAAACATCCGCTGAACTTGATCGACAAAGTCAATCTGAATCGCATCCGGAATGGGCCATCTGACATGAACAACATCTTCAGAGAGAAGATTATCGTCAATACCCAACGCCTCACGTACCACCTTCGGAGAAATAGTGTATCTCCGACCTTCAATTAAGACCGAAAAACTCGAACGATTCTGGGAGGGTGTCTTCGTCTCATAGAAGGCAATCGTATGCTCAACCGAGTATTTTGTGATTGGTTGAGCCACCCTTAACCAATTTCTAGTCTCAAAGAACGAGGCTATGTTGCCGAGTTGAGAAGCCCCTAGAGGGGTGGCAGCAATGTCTCCCAAGTCAAAGAAACGCTCGGGAACAATGGCCTTGGCTCGAGGATGAGCACCAAGAGATGGGGGATGAGGCGACAAGCCCGGAGTGGAACTTCTACCCCGCGGAGCGCGAGAAGATGACGCACCCTTAGACGCGGATGTCGTGGTGGTTGGAGTGGTGCGTGCACGCTTTGAAGCCATTGTCTACACAAGGACAACAGTAAACAAACCAAAAAAAAATGTAAGAAAATCGACACAAAAAAATTCATGTCCATAGAGAAATTTAATCAAACACCTGGTGTGCATAACCTTGATACATGCTATTGACAACAAGATAGTAATGGTGAGCACCTCAAACACAAATCAAACCAGAAACAATAAGAGAGGAAGCATCAAGACATTGAGATAAACAAACCATCCACCAATTTCAAGTAATGATATGGAACCCAACCACAAACAAAATATATATATATAAAGAAAATATCTAAAAGCAACACTAGAAAATAACCATGCAATCCAACAATACTAAGAGAATAAGGATAAAGAGAAGAAGAAGAATAGAGAAAGAAGTTGATTACACTTACTGGAGTGACGAACAAAGGACACACAAACAAATTGCGTGAGTTGGGCAAGAAACAATCACCAAAGAAAAGAAAAAGTAGAGAGATTGCAAGAAGGAGAAGAATGAGAAGAATGCCCAGAAACAGTTGAAGGAGAATGAAAAAGACTCCCAAATATTCGTGCAAGAGAAAAGAGGGGGCACGATTTGAATGTAACAGTCGTGCCTAAACTTGTAAACATAACGGTTTAAAAGTCGTGAATGGGCCGAAACTGTTTCAGGAACGTACGTACGTTCTGGAGACGTTCGTACGTCGGGACCAAAAAAAAAAAAAAACTACTGCCTGAACACACGTTCGTACGTTGGAAAAGATCTGCCCTCCCAAACGTTCGAACGTCATGACAGCGTTCGTACTAACCCTTTTTTTTTTTTTTTTTTTTTTTTAAAAAAAAAAAAAATGAAGGACCAACCTAAGAACCAGAAAACAACTCGAAATACAACCCAAAAACAAATATTGAGAAACATCACAAAGAATCATATCTACGTATTGTAAGGATTCCAAGTAAAGCAGAATACAATTTAAACAAACCTCAACCACAAAGAAATGCAAAATCAAAGAACTACATCATACACCAAGCCATGGTAGTTACTAGAATAATACAAACATGCAGAAGAACCTGATAGACCTATACCAACCTCCGGAAACAAACTAAAAACATGATCATTGAATATATTGAAAGTCTCTTGCAACTTAGACCAATGTGATCATTGAACCAGATCATAGCAAAGCTAAGGAAACACAAAACATTGTTTTTCTTCTTGTCTTTCAACTAGACAAGTGTGAAAGACACTAATCATTATTTTTATTTTTTATTTTTTATTTTTTATTTTTTATTTTTTATTTTTTATTTTTTATTTTTTATTTTTTATTTTTTTTTTAAAACATTTGAAACAAATGCCATTCCCGTGTGGGAGTATATAATACCTCCATCTTTTACCAGAACACGAGGGTAGGGTGTAGCCTACATCTTTTCGGCAAAACAACACTCAAGAAGTGCAATACCATGGTAACGTGCAACACAAGAACTAACATCTCCTGAGTGCATCCGTCAGAGCATGACCCTCACAGCCCCAACGGGTTCTTAGCCAAATGAGTATGCTCTCAAGACATTCAAATGGCTGGGGATTTTATGAGTCATTGACCACTAACAAGAGGTAAAAAAAAAATATGAAAAAAGACGATGATCATGAAAGGAAACCATAGAAGACTGGAGATATACAGGTATGCAAAACGACAATCCAACTACATGGAAATGCATCATGTAAGAAACTACCAAGACGAAGAGAGTATGATGTAACCCTACAACTATGCATGACACAAAAACAGTTGAGGACGCCAAACTAGAAACAACAATAACATGGAATCCACACAATAGTGAAAGTAGTATGTCCTCAATGCCAACAACAATAATAATTAACAAAAAATAACCGAACCTAAACATCCTAACCATAGACAGTTCCAATGAACAAATTAGGTATATAGATGCGGAAGGGGTGTAGTGACAATGAAACAGTTATCAGATGAACGACTACCAGTTAACACCAAAACATGATTGGAATAAAAAACATCACACTTATCGTCCTCAAACACAACCTTAAACTTAGCATCACATAACTGACTAATACTCAATAGATTGGACTTAAGACCCTTAACAAAAAGAAGCTCATGACTATTGAGCGATCCAACCTCAGAAAAATTACCTTTACCTTCAACCTGAAGCATTTTACCATTTCCAAAACTAACCTTACCTCCATAACCAAGAGTCAGATTATCAATTAGAGTCTTATCACCTGTCATATGACGCGAACAACCGCTGTCAAGATACCATGATGAAGACATTGGTTCAACCAAACGAGCCATGTGAGACACCATTTTCCTGGATGCATCCATACTCCTATCCCAGAAATGTGGTGGTGGAGTAGGCATGGATTTTGCTTGAGGACGATTTCCATAAGGAGAAGTTCTGGGTAAACCCCACGGAGCATAGCTATTCCACATGTATGGAGCCTGCATGGAGAAAGTGGAAGACTTGTTCCAATATGAATTACCTGCAAAAGAAGGATAATGAGCAGGATACAAATTATTCCAACAAAAAGCAGAAGTGTGACCCATGCGACCACAGGTTAGGCATTTAAAGCCTTTGTGTCTAAAATTCTTTTTCGGGACATGCTTTACACGAGTGACCTTGGGTGGGGAAACCACACCAGACACCTGCACAGGAGCAGGAGAAGTGACACCTGTTGGTCTGACAAAAGTAGTACAGGAGGTGCGAGCAGTAAAAATAGGAACAGATGTGTCATAACCTAAGCCAGATTTATCTGAATGGGATTTACCAATTCCCAGCAGAGAGTTTAGATTATCACTAGCTTTACCAAACCCAACCAATTGTTTGTTAGCAGCAAACAACTCAGCTTTTACTTTCTCATGTTCCAAGACAAGGGATCGATACCGTGTCTCCAGTTCATTATTCAGTTTTTCCAGATTGGCAATACGCACTTGGAAATCCTCCTTTTCCTTCACAAATTTTTCTTTCAACACGTTGGAGTCACCTGCAAGATTACAAACATCCTGCCCAAGACTATCTACCTGTTCCTGTAAGACAGTATTAGTTTTTTCAAGCAACTTTACTTGTTCCATGGAAAACTTATACATATCACATAATTCACTAGTAGTAGCATGAACACCAGAATCAGAGACATTAATATCATCGGTAGAGGATACAATACCTCCTGGATGCTCATCCAGGGATGCACTGAAGACCACATAGTTGGAGACAACATTTGAGGGATTGCCATCATCATCTTCATCTGAATCATCCCATGTCACTGTGAGGTTCGCTTTGGAATTATCACCAGGTTTGCGATCCACTTTCTTGTCACATTCATTTGCAAAGTGTCCATATTCACGACACTTATAACATTGGACATCTTTACGATCAACTCGAGCTCTTCTCCCATCCACAGAGAATCGCTCAAAACCACGACTCCTAGGAGCATTTGAGGGATCAGGAAATCGCTTCCGAGGGTCTCGATTCTGCTGATATTTCAGAATCTTCTGAAAGCTACGTGACAGAAAAGCATAGTTATCATCCACATCCTGTTCTTCATCATCAGAAGGTCCTGTGGAGGTTTCTTTAGACGATGTAGCTTTGAATGCCACATACTTGTTCTTCAAAGGTTCTTCTAAGGCCTGTTCCATCTCACATGTCCTTAGTTTCCCCGCAAGTGTCTCAATGGACATGTTCTTAATCACATTACTCTCAGTAATGGCATCCTTACGAGAACGAAACCGAGGAGGCAAAGCACACAACGCAATATCTTACGTACCACTTGTGTGTCAGTATATGCATGACCAATAGCCGCACTGCAATTTATGATGTCTTGGAGACGAATAAAGAAATCATCAAAAGTTTCAGAATTATCCATCCGTAGATTCTCAAACTGAGATGTTAACAGTTCCAGCTTGCTTTCTTTGACAGTTTCGTCACCTTCATGTGTACAGATAAGCCTGTTCCATGCATCTTTAGCCTCTTCACATCCTTGCACACGACGAAACTCACTGGCATTTAATGCCATGAAAATAGCATTGAGTGCCTTGTTGTTATAATTTGCCAACAACTTCTGTTCAGGCGTCCACTTTTCACGTGGCGTCAGTGATGTAACAGCAGTATCATCAGTACCTGTAGTAGTCAGAGGTTCTTTCCACCCTGTAACAACAGAAAGCCAGACTTCTTCTCCTAATGCTTGGAGATAAGCTCGCATCCGTACTTTCCAATGACCAAAGTCTTTTCCACTGAATTGTGGAGGAAGACTTGAAGTAGCAAACTTATGAGGTTCCATAAGCACTATTGATCGTTAGCGTGAGCCTTTACGCTCCTTAACCAGCCCCCAGCTACTGATACCAATTGAGAAACTACAAATAGTGCTAATATAACAATGGAATATTCAAACAAACAATCAAACAATACGCAGAAAGTAAATAACACACAGAAATTTTTAACGTGGTAAAACCCGAAAAGGGAAACGTCCACGGTTGTCCTCGCGACAACAAATAATCCACTAGATGAAAAGAGATGTACAAACCTACCAACTACCTGCACTCACTGCGAGTTGATACTCCTGGTTATCTCTAACACCTTGACTTCACCAGAGCACCTTGATGTACGCACAAGACACTCGACTTCTTGATGAACACACAAGAAGACTCGAAGCCGAAATCACAATAACCTTTGGAAGATCAGAGATTGATGAATTGAGAAAAGGGGGAAAGAAGGGAATTGAGTTCAATAGCCACAAACACTTTCAACACCAAAACCTAAACCAAAACTCATGAACTTGAAGAAGAATGGACGGCCAAAGAACTAACTTGTCCTTTGGAATAGAAACCCTATTTATACTTAGGGTTGGAAACAAAGGAAAATGGGCCGAAATAGTGAAAACCGACTTTGGACGTACGTACGTCGATATGAGGTTCGTACGTCTTCCACACGAACCGAGCTTGCTGACTACTTGGACGTACGAACGTTCTAACTCGGTACGTACGTCCTGACCGAAACAAGTCTGCTGCCTACCATGACGTACGTACGCCCTAACTCGGTACGTACGTCCTGACCAAAACAAGTCTGCTGCCTACCATGACGTACGTACGCCCTAACTAGGTACGTACGTCCTAAATCCAAAACTTATTTTTGACACATGGACGCGAGAACACAGACTCGGGACGATGTGCGTACAACTTGGTTTTCCTAACAATGAAGTCAAGGCGAGATAACCATGGACACTTTGTCACAAAATTGATGTCAAACCACTTCGTGCCGGTTTCACTTCAAACAAGTTGGAGAGCAGATGGATGGCCATTATTTTTTAATCATATTACCAACAGCTTCTCTTCAGACCTGACGAGTACATACCCCAATTGGGAAATTAGAGGAGTTTGGCATCAGGAGCTAACTCTGTTACCTGTCCACATGCACGCCCATCTTAACATCGTTTCCCTAAAAATGGTTTTCCGATTATCACCATCAATAATTTTTGACATCACATCTCCACTACCTGACAATAACTTATTCACATTCCATGCAACTGTGTTATTGTGATGTTGGCAATTTATATTAAGAGATGGTGTAATCTATTGATGAATCGAAGAATTCTAAATGTTATGAGCATGTAATGCCACATTGGTTGCATGTGCGGCAATTTTTGACTGGTTTTGTCGGGTCCAAGAAATTTAAAAAATATTCTAAGAATTCACTGATGACTGAACGTGATGACTGCCCTCCATAAGTGTCTTTTTTTTGTTTGGGTTTTGCTTACTTTCGTTAATAAAAATGAATATCTACTTGAGTCTTAAAATTGTGGGTATGATCAATATACTGATTTTTTAAAATAACAATTTTATGCTTGCTATAATATCATCCAAAAACTAGAAACTAATTAACACGAAAATAAAGTAACAAGGGCCATTACCTAAACATCTTACTAAACCACAATCTCTCCCCGTTCACTTCTTATATTCAATATTAGTAATGAAAATTATTACAACTAATAACACCATTTGGTTGATAATAGCGTGGCGAAGCCATGGATATATATATATATAATATATATATATATATAATATATATTGTATAGATGTTATTTATTTGGTTTTAAGTTGATTTCTACTAGAATGTAGTTAAATTGGATTTAGGAGTGTGGAAGGGCCTGGACTTTGAGTTTCCTGGGTTGAAAAACTGAAAGTGTAATTAAATGAAATATAAAAAGAAAGAAAGAGGTGTCAAGAGGGGAGGGAAACCAGAGAGAAGTGGAGAACACGTGAGAAAGCAAGAGAGAAGGAGCGGCAAAAACAATAGCGAAAGGATGAAATTGAAGGATTCATGTGAGATTTGCGGAACATTTTTTGTTGTGTTCTTGGATTGAGGTGAGTTCTTCTCCTTCTTTTTGTTTGTTTTCTGATCTGATTCATTGAATTGGGTTTTCTCAAAACCCTTTGTTTAAATTCGAAAATTAGGTATTTTGGTTTCACTTAAGTTTGTGGAAATTCAATATCTTTTTGAGAGAGGTTAATATGCTCTTTTTGTTATAAATTATAAGTGAATTGTACTAGAAAAGAATTTACCAAGTTACAGGTCCAGATTTGATTGCTAGTTAGAATTTTTATGCATTTTTGGTTCTCTTTGAAATTCTGGACTGTTGGTGGGAAAAGGGGCATAGAAATTTCATCTGTTAATGTTTTGAGCCGAAACTAGTCTCTTTGGATTCTACTCTTCTTTGTTCAGATCAACTGTGTTAGGAGGAATAGCAATTTCTGCCTTTTTCCAGACTCAATTTGAGTCGCCGCGCCCATCAGTTATGCAGTGATGTTTCTGCACAGTCCTTAGTAAAATGAGCATGGCAAATTACTTACTGAACCTTTTTAGATGATTGCAAATCCTGGAGATAGTAGACACATGGATGATTAATTAGTATGTTCTGGGTTTTTCGTAATTTTAACACTAGATAAGGTGAAACAGCCTCGCAAGTCTGACAATGTTTTGTGACTATATTTCTGAACGTGTAGTCGCAGTTTTTATTTTTATATTCTAAAATTTAGGATGTTTCGTTTCAGCTTTATGATGTTGATCTGTAATACCTATGGTCATTGATGTTCCATATTTTTACTGCTTTATAGATATGGGCACACTTTTGTTATGAAAAGCTAGTCGTGATAGTTTTGTTACATGTGGATAGTGACTTCAGGTTGTTGAGTTATGGGCGACATAATGGTTGAAATAAAGGCTGGTTGATGCCTGATGTGAATATTGCCAACTTGGAAGTGTTTAAGTGCAGGTTATGAGTAAGGGACAAAGATCCATTTTGTGGTAGAAACAAAGGAAACTGTCCGATTTTTAATAGAATGGATGATATAGTATTATGAATGTTGATTGTTTGTTTTGTATACTCCCTGGCACACCATGACCCCTGATCTTTAGGTTAATTTTATTGGGCTTTAGGTGTGGCTCGAGACACCTCATTTAGTGATAGGGAACTTTTGGCGAATACCAAAGTATCCCAACCCACCTATGGTGAATACCAGGGTGTGGATACCCACCTAAGGCGAATACCTGGTGTGGTAATTACCCGTTTATGGCGAATACCGGGGCGTGGTAAGCCCACTACTCGACCTCTGGTGTAGGCGAGTAGCTTTAACGCGCAAATGCATAGATTGAGCCTTACTTGCGTTGTGGGACCCTAGCTCACATCCGGGTTAAGATGGGGACCAGTTAACAGTAGTGGTTGCTCACCTATGCGCAGGGGGCACATGGATGTCTGTGTAAGTCGCAGTAGTGGCGAAGTGACTATCATGGTGACCATGGGAGAATAGTATTATTATATTTAAGGCTGATGTATAATATGTATAGTATTAGTATTAGTTTATTATTTGTTGGAGAGCCTATTTGTGAGTGGTGTTGTATTTGATGGTTGAGCATGTGGTGTACTTTCAAGATATGCCTGTGGGGAGATGGGAACTACTTTGCCTCAAAAGAGGAACTAAATGCCCTAGATCCTTGTGGAAGAAGTGTAATTGATAATATCTAGGGAATGGAGGGATTTTATGCCTCGTTCCTGCTTTTCTTTACTGAATGGATGGTATTCTATGAGTACTAATGGTATAAATTAGTCTCAATATATGTCATGTTTTATGAATCCATATTGTTGACAAGGGGGTAAGCCCGACTAACGTTCCTTGCAGGGCAATGGCTTACCCTAATTAATCGAGGATATGTAAAAGTATTTATATTATTATTTGGGTTAGTATAAGGAACTATTATGTCTCGTTTGAGGAACTAGATGCCTTATTCTTGGGTTTTTAAATTAATGGACTATATGTCTCTTGGGCTTTTAAATTAATGGACTATATGTCGGATGTATATTTTATATGCATGTTTCTGATATACTGTTTTATGTTGGTTTGGGTCTGGAGAGGACTCATACCAGTTCGTTGTATACAAGCTAATCGAAGTTTTATGTTTCTGCATGCTTGGGTACACCCCGATCTGGGTGTAGGCAGAGAGTAGCAGCAAGACACATAAAGCGCGCCGACATGTAGTAGTTATAGATACTTTTGTTGTAGTACTTATGGTGCACTACTGGATCTTTTGTTGGTGTACATGTATGTATATATTTTAGGACTATGTATAATGAGTGAGAGAGACGACACTGTTGATGTATATATGTATTTTGGGGATCCATGGTATAGTGGTGGAGAATACTTTTGTTTTATATATGTTTGTGCATCGACCGTTTGTGACATATCTGTTTTTTTTTTTTTTTTTTCGTATATTGACAACTATTTCATGAGAGCCATGGTTGTTATGGACCCCGCTCACATCCTAAGTTTTGGGATGGTTAAATATCCATGTGGCAGGGTGTTTAATCTTCCAGAAAATTTGGGGCGTGACAGTATTTCGCTCAGTTACATTTGTAGAGTTGAAATTTGTCTAAATAGAAAAAAATTACTTTTTGAATTTTGACATGAAACTTGTAGATATGTAACCAGACTGTGGGAGCAACATCTAGTATTTATGTATGCATAAACTAACTATTTGAGTAACAATGAATTAATGAATATTTGTGCTCAAAGTTTTGGTATTATGCAATTACAATTTTGCGTACTTGACTAACAAGCTTTAGAGTAAGTGTAAAGCTTATGTTCCTGTAGAGGCCCTATCTAAGTAATATAAAGAAAATGTTCTTGTTTACTTAAAAATGTGGGGGTGGCTGAAAGTCTCGATATAGTTAACAATTGTAACCATTCAATGTGGCTATGCTAATCACAAATGTACATTTGAATAAATGAGATTCAAAATGTTGTAGGGCTAAGGATTGAAGATGATCATATTTCTGAACAGACTAACGATTTCTTTATAGAATCGTATTTCTGTAAAGACTAATGATTTTCATTTCTATAAATCCTAAAGCTGTTATAAGGGAGTATGGATGAAGAATTATATTCTAAATTCTTTGGCCTAAGTCCTAACGAACAGTCTAAATTAATTTCTCAACTGAAATTATTTAATCAATTGTGATAACATATGCCATAGAAACACTTAAGAGTGAAAGTGACTTCATCACAAACACTACAAATGAGGGTTAGTTGATTTTTCATGCCACCTGAAGCTAAAACTTTAGTTAGCAAAATGCTCTTCAAAACGAAGATGGAACCTAATGGTTCACAACAAGGCTACACTTGTAGTCGAAGGTCACAAGCAAAACAGAGGCTTGGATTTTTCTGACATATATTCTCCAATCACGGGAATAACGTCTTTCAGAATGTTACTTACAGTCATTATTCTACACAACATTGAAAATACATCAATTGATGTAAACTTGCCTTCTTATATGGTGACATAGAGGAAGAAACCTATATGCCTTAACCAAAAAGGCTTTATTGTTCCTGGAAAGAAACGAAGGTTTGTAGATATGTAAAAACATGACATGTGTTTAAAACAAACTCTAAAGCAATAGCATGGAAAGTTTGATAATGATATGTCGTTATCATTTTTGTTTTAAATCAATGAGAGTGACAAATGTGCTTACATTACAGTCACAAATTTGGATATGCTATCATGTGTCTAAATGTTGATGACATGTTCACTTTTGGTAGTCATGATGATATCATTAAAGCTACAAAGAATATGTTTAACACTAAATTTGATATGAAAGACTTAGGAGTTCCTGATGTAATACTAGGAATTAAATTCTTAGAACATTATATGGAATTACGGTGTCTCAATTACATTGAGAAGGTTCTTGACAAGTTTAAGACATGTTCTTCTGGAGTTGATAAAACACCAGATCCCAATCTTCATTTAACTAAGATTGATGGGGATAGCATATCACTGTTAAATATGCTTGTGTAATTCGTAATTAGATGTACATCACAAATTGCAAGAGACAAGACACATGCATGTTACGAGTGTCCTAAGTCGTTACATGAGCATTCCAGAAATAAGTTACTGGAAATTAATAAATAAGGTATTAAATTATCTGGAATATACCTTCAGTTATGACTTGCACTACAAATATGTTCACATGTACATGAAGGATATAGTGATGCAATTTGGATATTGATTACCAAAACCTCAAAAGCCATGAGTGGTTGTGGTTTTACCTTTGGTAGTGCAACGTTATCTTGAAAATCCTCTAAGCCAAAATGTATTGTTAGATCCACTATGGAATCTGAATTTGTTGTTTTACATAAAACATATAAATAATCGCAGTGGCTTCAAAAACATCTTAGAGGATATTTTCATGTGAAAATAACAAGTGCCAATTACCTGCATGCATTACAATACATAATTTCATATGTGTTGGGCACCGAGTTGTATGAATAACAGTAAGTCTCAATAAATTATAAGAGACACAGAACCGTTAAACAACTGCTCTCTAATGGAAAATCTCTATAGAGGAAATTATTTCGATTGACAACCTAGCGGATCCAACTACTAAAGGTTAGTCACGAGAGCAAGTTGAATCATCGAGAGGAATGGGTTTACAACCTATGACGAAAGAGTGGGCTTGATGGAAACCCAACCTAGCTGACTGGACATCCTAAGATCTAGGTTCAAAGGGACAACCAAATCTTGCTTTACTTGACGAAAACACTGAGAGATTACATATCTCTTACCCTTTCATAGGATGATGAGAACAGTGTTGCCTGCATTGATGAAACATGATAAGTTATACTTTTAATGATTCTCATAGCTTGGTAACACAAGTGGGGGTATGATAGGGTACTCTTCATGGGCAATCACCTTATGAGTGAGAAAAAGGGGCCGTTTTCTGTGAGAATGTTGAAGGTTGCATTTCTCTAAGAGCACTCATGAATACCAGGAAGTTCAAGGCCAAAATGAACACAACCATAGAACCAAGTTCTTTGAGGAAGGGAAACTGTGTGTTAGCCATTGTCTTGGTTTACATAAATGGTTGAGCGGTTCAAGATATCATGTTCACTGATTAGCTAGTAAATCCGATGGTTATTCACTAGGGTAGGTTCAATGCTGAAAAATTGCTACCTATACCGAAGCAGCTACTTTCCGTTTGTAATCTCTCAAGTTTCATCTATTTTTTGTAACGACCCGACCTATATCACCACCGATATTGTCCCCACTTAGTCACTGTGGACATCCCACAGTGTGGGGTTTTATGGGGCAGCAGCCTGCTTCCCAGGAGGTCACCCATCCTAGGACTACTCCCACCCTAGCACGCTTAACTCCGGAGTTCTTTCGAACCCTGAAGCCAAGTGAGCCCAAAACGCCTCGGTGATAATATATGACGAATCTATACCTATATTCCAATGTCAGGACATCCCCCTCTAAGTTTCGTAGGACCCACCCCCTCGGCAAACCACCTGCCGACCTGGGGTGTTATAATCCCACCACCTTTAGAAGAGAGTTGTCATTGGCTCTGGAATATACAACCCCAGATCTCTGACGTTCCCTGCCCCTCGCGAGACGAGTACCCGGCGTAACCATCACCCCTATCCTGGGCTAGGCGCCTTTCCAGCATACTCTCCCACCCTCGACAGGTGAACCGTCATCGGCTCTGATACCATTTGTAACGACCCGACCTATATCCCCACCGATATTGTCCCCACTTAACCACTGCGGACATCCGACGGTGTGGGGTTTTATTGGGCAACAACCTGCTTCCCAGGAGGTCACCCATCCTAGGACTACTCCCACCCGTGCACGCTTAACTCCGGAGTTCTTTCGAACCCTGGAGCCAAGTGAGCCCAAAAAGCCTCGGTGATAATATATGTAGATCTATACCTATATTCCAATGTCAGGACATCCCCCTCTAAGTTTCGTAGGACCCGCCCCCTCGACAAACCACCTGCCGACCCGGGGTGTTACATTTTTCTCGATTGTTTTATGAGTCGGTAATTTTCATTCATGTGGGGGATTGTTGGAAATGTTTTTGAGTAGTCAAAACATTTGTATATGAATGAAAAATTAAAGTCATAAGTTATCCACTGATCATGGCTAGCTTGTGTTATAGTAGATAAATATGTATGTATTTCACATACATTGTATTTGGCCCAACCCATCCCAATGGGTGTGTTTTTCCCCAATGGACACATACTTTGTAGACACCTATTTTGAATAGGTGTGTCTGTTCTCAACAGATGTGTACATTGTATTAGGTCAAGTGTCTATTCAAGTATGCATTGAATAGACATGTGCCTTTCTGAAAAGGTGTCATTCTACTATATAAGTGTGTCTTGTGTTTGTAGTCAAATGATTTTTTAATGAATTGTTTTTCCATCTTCTAGTGTCTGTGTCTTGTCATGAGAGAGTATAACAAAGAATTGATTCACCGTCTTCTATGCGTTTGAAGTGCTGCTACGCTAAGAAGAATAGATCGTTGTATCCTGGGAGACAGTCCGCCATTAATTGATAAACCTTTCGGCACATGTACGGGGCGAATAATGTCTTAAGGAGAGAGATTTTATCTCGACTCGATCTAAATTTTATCCTTCATCCATTTATTCTGGTTTGCATCATCTATTCCCTTTTTATTTATTTTATAACAGTAATATATCGATGTATATTTTCCTACAAGTTGAACTCAGATGGTTCATCTATAGGCAATCCAAGTCCTGCTGGTGCTAGATGTGTACTGAGAAATGAATGTGGAGGAGTCTTATTTGCTATCTCGCAACCTATATCCCATTCTACAAGTAATATGACAGAGCTCATGGCTATAGCACTAGGTCTGAAGGTGCTGGCTATGTTTAGACAAAACAATATTATTTTAGAAATGGACTCACAATTGCTTCAAAGTGCAATTAGTCAATTACTAGTGGTGTAGAAGACCTTCACTGGACCTTGGCAGACATTCTATTTGACATCAAAAATAGTTTGGCAGAATTTTCCAATGTCTGCATGGTTTGGAACTACATACAGAGTAATGAATGAATGTGCTGATGTGCTTGCAGGTTTTGCATGTTCGCATGGTTTGCAACAACAACGACATCATTTTGTCTTTGTTCTTCCTTGTTATATATTTTTTGAAAATTTTATCACGATATATAAATTTTGCCAACACACGTGTTAACATTTACGCAAACTGCAACCTTTTAACAAAATCGAAGGTGTCGAGGGTAGGTTTTCTTTTGTTATGATTTTTTTTTCAAAGAATGAGAGCAGAGAATTATATTTTTAACCACTTTACTTTTACCGACGTTTTCAAAGCTGAATCGAGTATCTGTTGTTGTAAACCTTCTCTAAAAGTTCGAACTTGTAGAGGGAGGCTACAATAGTGTATATCATCGGAACTCCGGATAAACAGGTAGGCACATACCTAACCAAATACGAAGGTGGACTTTGCCACTCTCCCAACTGGGTCACACGCTGCACACACAGTTAGGCCCACAGTCCTAACCAAACATGGGGTGGATCCACCAACATTTGTGATGTTTAGGGTGGAAAATAAGCTCATTCGATTGCGTTTAAGATAGGGAGTTGTTCCGATGTGTTTGTTGGAAGTTCCCATCTTAATATGTATGGTAAATCAGGACTTGTTTGCGATGGTAGAAAAATGTGATAAAATGCCCGAGAGAAATTATGTTTCTTGGGTCATGATTTCGAGTTAAGCTAGGGATAAAGGAGTTTATGATGTTGTGAAGTTGTTAAAATTGGCGAGGAGAATGAGTTTGTGTTTACTAATGTGCTTAGTGCTAATTCAGTTTTATATGAGTTTGTTGATGTTAGTAGGCAAATTCATGGTCTTGCGGTTAAATATGGGTTGTTGTCATTTGTTTGTTGTTGGGAATGTTCTTACCATAATT
This sequence comes from Aquilegia eximia, assembly GCA_023053565.1. Taxonomy (NCBI): domain Eukaryota; kingdom Viridiplantae; phylum Streptophyta; class Magnoliopsida; order Ranunculales; family Ranunculaceae; genus Aquilegia; species Aquilegia eximia. The sequence goes on from JALIGU010000006.1 coordinate 17,527,017, forward strand.
AATAAGTAGCAAATTAAATTTTCACCTTAGGGCAGAAAACGGATCGGATACGGAATCTGTTTTCGTATCCGTATCTGAGTTGGGCTGAATTCTTCGTACCGTATTCAATTATCCGATTCGGATCCAATAATCCGTTTCTAATTTGGATTGAATATCCAAATTTGTATCCCATTTGAATTTCTATAACTAAAATACTAAATTAGAGAACTTATAATAAAAAGTTTCTAATTAACTCCATCAGATCCATTCAAGACTAATAAATACACTGAATCACTAATGATATAATGAAGTTAACCAATAAAATAATTGATTAGCCCCCTAACAATGGTATATTACTTGTATCAAAGTATATATATTCGAATTTTATCCGTATTCGAGCCGGTCAAAATACTATAATTGTATCCGTATCTGAATTCAAATCTGGATACATTTTTTGAACTATATCTGTTGTATTCGGATTTCGGTCGTTCGGATATTCGTATAAATCCAGCCCGATTTTCTGCCCTACCTTGGTGCCTTCTCATTTACTCTCTACATCTTATCGTATAAAAAACGTAGATCTAGAAAACACATAATAGTTTTAACCATAATTCAAAATATCGATTTCAAATCCTGGAAAAATGTATTTTGCCGAGATTTTGAACAGTAGAAATCAATTTGTAAGCCAAGTACAGTAAAGTTTCGTGTATCCAATTTCTCAAAGATCTGCATAATTCGTAGGATATCCCCGATATTTTGAACTATGGTCTTAACTTGACAAAGGCTAAAAAATTTCGAAACATTCAGTTTTTTTTTTTTTCCAACTTGTAACTTTATCATTTCAATATTTCTTCAAAGAAAATATGGATTTTTTCTACTGAGGTGAGGACTGAGGAGTGAGAATGCATATAAATTTCTTGGTGATATTAAAAATTCCAGTTTATACGACAGGCCAAGCCCCTAAGTGGGCCAAAGCCAGATAGTCTACATCATCATATGACGAAGCTACCAGGTCTATTGGATATAAACATAGCAACAAATTAACTATTTTAGATCCAAGCAAATAAAGTTCTCACCTTTATGAACTTTTTCTTCTCAATTCTCAGCGAAAACGAGAGAGAGAGAGAGAGAGAGAGAGAGAGAGAATTAAACAAAACCCACTTTCAGACTTCAGTAGTTCATACTTGATAGTTCTCTCTCTCTTTCTTTGTTGTTTGAACTTTGAAGCAAAAAAAAAAAAAAAAAAAAGGATGTCTTTAACAAGTGTGAAAATGTGTGAAGAAGTATGGTTAACATGTGTTACTCATGCATTGTCTACTGAAACTGAAGAAATTATGGGTCTTCTTCTTGGTGATATTCAGGTAATTTAACCCACAATTTATAATTCATATGCTTGCTTTCTTCTATTTCATATTTAGTCTGATTTACTTAATTTTGGGTATAAACACAAATTTCATAATTTAGGCATTTTGTTCAATTTTTGAGTTCAAATTGTTAATGGGTATTCTTACAATATTAATTTGTGGTTTTTGTGTTGGTTTATTTTTATTGGAATTTTTGAGAATGTGATTCATCAGTTGAATTATTAAGTGAAAACCACAAAAATTAAATACTAATTTTGTGTTTTGTTGTTATTTTTTGGTTTATTTTTGTATCGAATTTAGTTTATTGTTACTTCACTATCTATTAAAGAAAGAGAAAAGATTGGTTTATTGAAATGTGTATGTTTTCTTCTTTTCCAAGCTATAAATTTTATGTAGAGGGAGGAATCTGGCCTACTTAGTAGTTCGGCAATGTTACTCATTGTTTGATAATTGTAACAAAGTTGATCTCCGTTAACTTAGTATGATTTGCCTTTTCACTTATTGTTGGGTTTGTTCTTTCAGCAATCAAAGAATGGGACTGCGACTGCTCTAATCTGGGGAGCATCACCTCAGACACGCTCTGATCGTCGCAAGGATAGAGTAGAGACCAACCCAGAACAGTTGGCAGCAGCATCAGCTCAGGCTGAGATATCCTTTAAAAATTTGTTTTATATATAGTCACTTTATTACCATGACATTAAATTGATCGGAGGAGGGTCTTTAAATGTATAACTTAACTCTTTAGTACAGAATGTCACTGACAACTGGTAGAACGACCAGAGTGATTGGCTGGTATCATTCACATCCGCACATTACAGTTCTCCCTTCCCATGTTGGTAAGCAATGGCTTATGGATATGTTATATTTACTAGTACTTTTATTTTCCATCCAATAGTTTTATCGCATTAGCGTGTAATAACTAACATGCCACCGTTTTTCTAATCTCACTTCCCTTTTTTTGTTCTTTCCACAACTGGCTTACCTATACCCTATATCCAAATCTTAACCATCCTACTCCACCTCATCATTTGCACATCTGTAATCGAAGCAGAGCTTAATGTTCATAACTTGGTGATAAGATGGGGGTCAGTTAGAATTAACTTTACATATACTTTATTAGTCTTAGTGAAATCTACTAATGTCACCTTACAATTTTACTTTTGGAAAAAAAATGGTTGGAAAGAGCTGAAGTAGTGGTCCAAGAGATTTGAAATTAAAATTAGTCTGATGGATTTGTTGTCTGTTAAAGGAAAATGCAAAATTTAATTGAAACAATATACGAAAGACATTAGCATCTATTAGTCATGTACATGTTAGTGATTGATTAAATTTCCATGACAAGTAAGACTTTGAGATATTAAAATGGATCATTATAAAGTATGTTCGCAAGAATATAACTAGACCATTTAGGCATTTACAGATGACTATCAACACCTTGTCATCTGCATCTCTAAATGATACATCCATCCAGCTTGGCCTGGGATGCCTCTGGGACCCACCAACATTGCTTGTAATGATACATTGACCCAGTGCCAGGAACCTGCATTCTCTTATATTAGGGGCTTTGCTTGGCCTAGCCTCGGTGGTCCAATTTTGAAAACTGCATAGCTCTTCCATATGGTTTTCATATTCCCACTTGACAACACAGAAGTCGTTCCCACATGCGATTTAACCTTATGCTTACAAAATTTGACATCGCATCCATGGGATTCTCCTAAACAAAACTCCAGATCTCAGCTTCGGTTGGATCCTCCTCTTGTTTTGGCGTCAGTTATTGTTCCTCGAGGGTGAGAAAGAGACTTTGGAGTATCATTCCTTTTGCGATCCTGTGGGGCATCTGGTTGGAGCAAAACCGGAGACATTTTCAGGATGCTCAGCGGGACGTGGTGGTGGCACTCACCATCCATGACATCAAAGGTTTACAAAGGCTTTGGTGCAAGAGATGGCTGGATTATGGGGAGATACCAAATACTGCTTTTGTGTTCTATTGGCAGTCTGTAATCCTCGAACCGGGTTTAGTATTTGACTATTTGTTTTTGTAGATGTGTTGTCTTATTGTACCAGGGATATCTTTATCCCTTGGTGATCCTTGTATCGAACTTTTTATTATTAATATATTATGCTCGTTTACCTCTTAATATATAATATATATAATGCTGACTTCCGTAGAGGCTTTACCAGGGTCTTCCTGTGCTTTACAGCCCGATAGCATTAACCAACGGATGAAGTTCACACTGAATGTGAAGTTATATTGTTGTCTACAACCTACCTATTAACACGAACTTCTTACCATTACCATGTTGCGTTTCTAATGTAAATGAGGCTTACCGATTGTATCCCTACACTTCAATTCTTCTAAATCTTTCTCAACCACAAAAATTTGGGTGTTCATCAAATCAATAATCCATTTCCATCAAGAGCTGAGTAGGAAAACCAAACAAGAGGGTACCATTTACAACTTTCATAATTATTAGAGCAAATGAAGGAAACAGCTTTTTCTTTTCTTTTTAAGAATTACGTAGACATCCTTAGTATGAGTTACTTGTTTAACATGTTCTTGTAGAGTTGTAGGCTTCTTTTTGAACTTTTACTACTCTGTTACCTTGATTCTTGAAATTGATGTTTGTGTTAAATTCTGTTGCAGATGTGAGGACACAGGCCATGTATCAGCTTCTAGATTCTGGATTCATTGGGCTGATATTTTCTTGTTTTAGTGAAAATTCTCTGAAGGTCTGTATTGAAGTGTACACTCTTTTGCAGTAATACTCTTATTGGACACATTATTATTCAGTTATTTTTGTGATTATTCAGGTTGGAAGAATCCAGGTCATTGCTTTCCAGTCCTTAGATGGAAAACAAAAGCACATGTCTCCTGTGAATAGTTCACTGATAGAGGTTGAATCCTCGTTTAGTTCGTCTGAAAATATATCACCAGCATCTGGATCTGGACGAGCAGAAAGCCTTGAACAGGATACAGGTGATTCAAGAGCTACTTCTGCAGCTTCTAAGGTATGTTTCAACCTGTACTGCTGTTTTCTAAGTGGTTCCATTTCTTGAATACCATAAAGGCGAGCCTATTTTTTTTTTTTTTTTTGATAAATAAAATTTTATTAGAAAGAAAAGTAAAGAAAACAAGATGCCACAACTGTGAAACTTCACAGTGTGCTTCTACTCTAAAACATCAGCTCAATGGTACTGAGTACCCTCTCAACACATCCTCCCAATTTTCCATTAATTCTCTGAAGAAATACTTCTTTCTTCTTCCCCAAAAAAATTTTATTAGAAAGAAAAATAAAGGCGAGCCTAGTTCTTGTTCCCTGTACCTACATTCTTTCTCCTTTTATATCCTTTAGTAAGTGCGCTGGGGGTGGGAATAGGATAGAGGTGGTGAACATATTAACATACAAGAAAAACAATTCAACAAAATACATTGTGTTGCATTTATTCCTATATTCTTCATTTTATATAGTTTGCAAAATAAAAAAACATAAACTAATCGCATTTAAAGACTATTGGAAGAAATAGGACTCAAGTTGTGCTGTACTATTAGCTAAGAGAGACATGAATTGTAGTTCTTAATTGAGTTTCTGATGTGTTTCCATATTTTGGTTACCAGTTTACCGCTATCTCTTTTCCTGGTCGACAACCTCTTGACATAGATTGTATATTTCTTTATGACTTGCTAGGTTGGAAGAAGATCTTCAGACTTGGAGGGTTTTTTCTCCAATGCCGATGTAAACTATCTTGGTAGAGATAACAAGGGAGGAACCTACCAAAGTGCTAGTTTGCAAAATTCAGTAGTTGATATAGACCCTATGGATATGACAGAAAGTATGCAGGAGGCAATGCATCGTTCAAACTTAGAAATGAGGTGGTCACCTATCCTTTTTATCTTATTTTTTCTACTTGCATCTTATAATTTGTTCTATGCATGTAAGAGTTGCAATAGTCTAAGTGTTATATGAAAAAGAACAGAGAGAAATGCTAGATTGAAAGTGGTCTGGCTATTTGTTGGAAAAGCTTCTTATGGCTTAGAGCATGATGAGACAAACTCCATCTAAACTCTTTGTAGTCAGATTGCAAGCACTTGATGGAAGTTTGCCTCCTTAATGTGAAAATTTGCTTGTGGAGTTTTTATACGAAAAATATGAGAAACTACATCAATGCACTGTAAATGAATATGGGATAAGTAACCCTTTTTTACTCTCTTTTGTTTTATTTCCAATCTGGTCAGCAAATAATGGAATACAGAGTTACGAATTTGTGGAGGGAAATTCAATGTTCCTATATCATTTTTTAGTTGTCTTTCCTTTTTTTTGGTAACATCGAGTTACAGTTCTAGCTCGATGTCAGTGGACTTCTTCAAGGGAACTGGAATTCTCTCACTTTTTTGGTCTAAGGTGGTAAAAAACTTTAAATTTGCTAATTAATTGTTTGATTTAGGTCTAGTAGCTTAACACATCTCAATAGCTATGCAATTTTCCCTACCTCAATCACACAGTTGCACATGCTCTTATGGATACACGAGACGAGATGATGGCTTACTTTTGGGAATATACCCCACTCAAATTATCATTTTCCCATCACTCTAGCCACCTGTTGATTTATTGTAAGAGATTGGCTTCCTGATCTTCTATTTTATCCCTGGCATATTTCCATTCACAACACAGGCCATTGGGATTTGAACAATTTTCACTCCTAGATCTTGTTATTTGGTCCGTCTCAGCAAGGTTTGATCTGAGTGAAGAGGCTGTTATGAATTGTCCTTTGCATCTCCGAAATAAGATCAACTGAGATGCTACCCATCAGCTATATTTCTCAGGACGACATGAAGAGGAGAAAATCCAAGCTCTATAGTAGTTTTCTTTGAACTTATTTTGGAATGAACGCAACACTGTAAAGTGTGCATCCAAAATCACACCCTTGACTCGTTACACGACTCTTTTATTTTCTGTCTTCTTTAGTTAAGGAATCAACTATCTATCAGGCTATCAGCATCTACCTAATGCAACAAAAATTCGGGCATCTCTTAATTACTGTAGTTACCTCCAATTCTCTGAATCTTTCACTTCATCGACTGTATTTGAACTTTTCTTCAGTTGCCATCTTTTTTTGTCCAGCTTTACTCTCACTCATTTTCACAAGGTATAGTTCGTATGAAGTCACTCCTACTTTTCGAGTAGTTAACTACCCCTTCTCCTGTATTTTTTTTAAAATGATTCTAACGTAATGGGATCTTGGGTGGTTTTGGATCCAAGAGAAGGAGCTTTGTGTGTATCGCACCTCCTTTATGAGAATGAAACATTACTTTTCCTCTCTGCCAACATGGAAAAGGCTAGGTATCTCAAGCTTCTCCTTTGGTTCGAGCTTGTGTCGGGGCTGAGAATAAACCTTTCTAACGTAACTATTTATGTAGTTGGTGATATCTTTGAAGTTGGTGCTTGTGCCTCATGTTGGTTGTAGAGTAGACCTCCATGGCGTAGGTCTACAGTAGACCTCCATAGCCACCCCCTTCTATAGTTAAACACTTAAACTACCATCTGTATTCAGTTTGATAACTCCTGGTTCAAGTGCTTCTCATGCTCAGCCAATTGACTCCTCTTTGTAGATTGCTACATCGGTCTTAAGAGAGTGTTGGTTTGGGTTGCAAACTCATTAAGGAAGATCTTTTTACTAAGTGGGCTTAAAGATATGGCGAAGAGCCACAAAAGCTATAGAGACAAGCTATTATGGAAAAATATGGCTTGACCAACGAGTGATGGATGACAAAAAATCCGCAATGGCCCTTTTGGAGGATTCCTTTGGAAAGCATATATATGTGCAAAGGCCAAAGACAGTGTCATTACAGGAATTATTTTTCACCTTGACAATGGTAGTACAATACGGTTTCTGGAGCACATTTGGATTGGAGAAACATGTTTAAGGATTGATTTTCCTAACATATACATGGAAGCAAGGAATAAAAATGCTTTGATCACAGATTACCTCCATAATAATGCAGAAAATGTCACATGGAACCTGCTGTTGAGAACAAATGTACCTGACAGATACTTTGAGGAGCTTTGAAATATGCCTAAATCTATAAACATGCGGGAGAAAATTTGGGAAATATGGAAGCAGGAACCATCTAGATGCTACACTGTAAGATTACAGTATGTGTAGCTGGCTGAAGACTATTGAGGGAATCCCTGAAAGTGTAGCCAATAGTTCGTCTCTACGGCATAGTGAAGTCTGGATTCTGGTAATCTTCTATGACTATCAACAAAGTTCTGTTGGACCCTTGCTTTACAAAGGGTCCTTACTATTGATCAGCTGCTGAAAAGGGACATGTTTACTCCCAACAGATGCTTGCTCTATCGAAGAGCAGAAGAGGACATATTACACCTCTTTCTTCAGCTGCCCTTTCCCTGCCGAAAGTTGGGATAGATTTCTTCTCTCCTTTTCTGTCAGAATTTCCAGACCCACATCTGTCCAAGAGTGTTTCAATGCTAAGTTGCTTGATTGGGGATTCAGGCTAAGAGAAAGTGGATGTTTGAACACCTATACATTACTAACCCATGGGCCAATTTGGCTGAATGAAACTGCACGATTTTTAATCCACAAGAACAAATGCCTCCTTAACGACTGATCTAGGGTCTGTGCAGCATTCAAAGTTAGTAGATTTTCTCATTTCATTATGAAGTGGGACAACCTTATTATGTTATTGGCTGCAAACTCATTATTTAATGTATGTCCACATAGCTCCTTACTAGGTAACAACACTAGGGACACCATGTAATATGCAGTCTGTTTATCAATGAGTACAACCTTTTTTTGCTGATAAACGAAAGAAAGAAATTACATTTATCTTTGGTAAATTGTCAACTGCAATGCTAGTTAATTTGCTTATGTGGAAGACTTATTTTGTGCAGAATTAAACACTTGAAGTCTTTGTTTGCCTCTTTCACCCCCGCCCTCGCCTTATATCTATATTGCTTTTGACCAGATTCACGCCAAATTAGAAATTTGTTCATTGCACAAGTTGTTTGTGCAAATCATCATTGCTTATTCACTTCCGGAACAGATAGTAGATTTGATGATATACCGATTGGGCAATTTGCCTAATTGACTTGAGAAAATAAAGAAAATGGTTCGGGAATATCATCAGATCTACTATCTTGAGTGAATCAAGAGATTTGATTCAAAGTATTCCTGGCCGAGTTGCTCTTATAGCAAGATGAAGAAAAAAGAACTGTAAATCTGTGGATCTATGGTGATAAACTTACTTTACGTTTCATAGATCCACAAATGTATAGTTCTTTGTTCTTCATCTTGCTATAAGAGCAGCTTGGCCAGGAATACTTCGAATCAAATCTCATGATTCACTCAAGATAGTAGATCCGATGATATTCCGGAACCATTTTGTTTTCCCGAAATACCTCAAGTGAGTTTTGGTTTGCCCAATTTGCCCATTGCTTATGAAGGCAAATCATCATTGCTTTAATAATCCATTCATTGGTATTTCACCAAGAGTGGGCAAATCATCATTTCAAGTAGAACTACTTGTTCAGATTGGGTTAATATGATAAACCACACTCATTATACATTCTTGCATGTTTGTATTTCTTTCGCTACCGTACGTATATTCTATTATGTTTTCTAACGTTAGATTTATCTGGTAGTGTTTGTGATGTGTTCTCTTTTTGCGGAGAGGGTATAACACACAGAGAAAGCTAGAAACAATAGGGATAACAAATTCTTTCAGGGTCTGTTTGATTCGGGTGGGTTTATTTACCGGGAATTTTTTTTTTTGAGGATCAAAGAGTAATTTCGCTAATATTCTAATCGTATCACGGACTCTTTCTTCTACTCGTCTCCTTCCTCCGACTCCCTATAATTTCGATATTACCTTCGCTATCCAAACTTTTACCGGGGAATCGATTCCCTGGCCTGAATCAAACAGACCCTCAGTTATAAAGAATGTACGATTTTGTGGATATGGTTGTACTATACACAAATTTACTTATTGACTTCTATACAATGGTGTGAAAATTATTGCAAATTGTGTTAAGCCTATGTTTTTGAGCTTGTAGTAAAAGTTAGACCTATTTTGAGTTCACTTTATTAAGTTGGTCTTTTTCTATTATGGTAAAATAAGATCCATTATTTAGAGTTAGATAGATACTGCATATATTACCTGCCGAGTCTCCAAATCCTATTTCTTTGTAATCACTGTGTCCTGTACCGTTGCTGGATTCTAGTCTACCAATCTGTTGATGAGCTATTGGTCATTTTATGACAAAGAAGGGTTGTTCAAAGGAAACTAAAGAGGCAACTATTAATTATAGAATAAAATGAACTAGAGAGATGCTAAAATGAAGACCGTCTGAGGAGATGCCTAGCTCCTGTGTGACACACGACATCAAGATATGACATCATCACATCAGTTTGTGTTTTTCTTAATATCTTTTATTGTTTATGACATCATCTCATCCATAGCCTCTTAGGCTTATTCATATAATATTTGCTTATTGCATACTAGAATAAAAGTCTGTATATAGTCTTTTACTGGAGTCCTAAAATAGTCGATGGATCGCTCTTTCTTGATCATTTGACTCGATATATTTTTCAGTTTTCTCTACTTACTGTGATACAACGAATGTTTCTTCCTCTACATGAATTGCTTAACATCTAAAGTTAGAATCTCAATATTTCTCTGCATGGATGGACAGTGGTGCAGAGTATGTCCGAAAGGAAATTCCTCTTCAAGTTTTGCCGACTTTGTCACTCTTAAAGCTTGATCTCCCATTGACCTCATTTACAGAGTTGCAGCATGTACTGTTTGAGGAGGAACGAGCAGCATATAGCCAAGCCATCTTACAGAATATGCGGTAGTAACCATTATTAAAAAATTTAACTAAGTTTAACAAGTACTTCCATTCTTAGTTAAAATTATCATTCAGACTTTTGTTTCATCTATGTGCAGTGATAGAAAAGTTCATCCTCTGGCTTTTATCCACCACACATCCACGTACCAGGCTTCCATGTGCAAGTTAATGGAGTATTGGTTAGATTGGATGCCCTCATTTTTTCTCTTGCAATTTTTTCATAAGAGTTGAAAGTAGAAATTCTCTGGGAATTGAATTTTTCATTTTACAACTTTTGCAGTCTAAGCCCTGCTATAAGCGCACTTCAAGACCGTCTGAGGGAAAATGAAATCAGGGTATTGTGTATTCTTATTCTTATAGAAACTCATATGTATAGACACACACACACACACACACACACACACACACACTGCTGTTGTCATTCATTTTCTATTGGAAGGATCTGACCAACTCTTGGAAAAGCAGTTGGCTATGTTGATGGATGAAGCGAAGAAAATTGAAGCTCTTAGAGGGAGTGAATCAAGTATGGTGTCTCCTCGAAGTTCTCCTATTCATGGATCCCGAGGCAGTGCAGCTGTAGCTCAGAAGGACTTGTATGCTGCCACAGATTCAAGTGGTGTAAGAAGTCCTGGTACAAGTAGTCGGAGAAAAGCATCGTAAAGTGTACAGATTACCATCGATGTGTAAGGATTGTTGTTAGTTGTTTCACACCTGGTTCCTAATTTAATCTTTTATTTCTCTTTCTGTATGTTATTTCTAGTGCAATTTTGAGATTGTATCATATCGGAATATATGATGTTAGATGCGTCTTATGACTTTTGGCCGATGTAACTATCCGTGTATTCAATCATTTCTGACAAATTTGTTCATTTAATTTGGAAATGATGATCTCATAATTTTCTTCAAAACGTGTTTGAGATGATTATGCCTTGTGTTAACATGGCTATAGGCCAAAATATCTATGCGAACCTATAAGTAGACCAAATTGAAAATGCAATATCGGTTAGAGTAAACTCAGTTTGTGATCGCCATTGTGTAGGGACCCCATAAGTAGTTAGTGTGTCAACGGGTTTATTCCCTTCTTAAAAACCACGCTACAAGCAAATTATAATATTTCTAAAAAGGTGAATAACTCAATCACATCACTCTCCTTGGAACATCTTCCCTTCTACGATTGGAAGAGGTAGCTCAATGGGAACAATGTATCCCATTCAATCTAAGTCATTTAGTAATTTCTCCGGTCAGTTTAAGAACACCTAAAATATTGCCATAAGTCTGAAAAGGAACTATGTGTAGTATGAACACACAAAAGCAGAAACGTTCCTAAATGTTTCTCACTGTCTAAACCTCCTTTTAATGTATTGGGAGTTCGTCCAAACTCCAAAGAATGGTATAAACACGTTCACACTGCAAGCCTACACCATGGTCGTGCTGCAGAAGTTTTGGTGCTGGAAAATTTACCCATTGTTGAATGGCTCGTTTGAGTTCTTATTTCTGACTCCAACAACCCTCGACTTACAGATAATATTACTAGAAGGAACTGCACTTATTCTATTCACTGATTAGGGTACGTTTGAACTAGGTACATGAACTAAGTAACTAACTAGCATTTCTTCATGATAAGAATTAATGAACATTCCTGATTAGGATTTGGTTTTGTTTCTCTTTGAATTTGTAATGATCCGTTGTGGTCCACAAGTACTTCTACATCAATAATTGTCGGTTGACTTCGTCACATAAAAAACAGTTTTGAAGCTTGATATGTTTTATTTTTAGCATCTTCTCAATGGACAGTCAACCCTACTGCCCAACCAGCTAGTGTTGAGCAAGACTATTGTGTTTTACTAACGAACAGAAATCTTCATTAGTAGGTCGCATAATTTTGTTACGTACATGTGCATGCATGTGTCCTTCCATGTGATTGTTTGGCATGCGAAATCCTTGCGTGTTTCAACATTCTATGCTCTAAGACTTCAGAATGTTGGCCTTTTGACTAGATTTAAACTTCCCAAAAGGCTGCAGTAGTTACTGTAATCTATGCGGTTTGGTGTAACTGTGTTTGTGTCGTGCTGTTCTAGTCGGTCATTTGAGAATTAGTGAGGAGAGAATTAATTGCAGTGCCTGTTAGTTGTGATTTATGTGTTAGCTGAAACATCTAATTACACTGAGCAAGGCAAGAACATATCATATGTATCCTTAGTTTAAGTAGCCCTTTCTTTGTTTGTTTAGGTTAAACACCCTCTTCCTTCACTTGCTCATGTTCCCAACCTACTGGACAAACTGTTGGATAAACTAGACCCCATTAGCACATGAAAATAATACCTTTGACTTTATTTGCAAACCTTACTAATAATCCAAGCTAACTGTATAAACTGCCATATTTTGCAGATACATATATAACAAAATATATTGTCAGTTTGATGTGATCACCAATATATAGCTAAAACAATATTTATTACTTGTACGTCATGGTTATGCATCTCTTCTTTAGAAATGCTTAGTTTCAACTTTAGGCGTTGATGTATACCCCAGCTAAAACAATTTTACTATTACCTATATATGGTGATGGTTATGCATCTCTTCTTTAGAAATGCTTAGTTTTAACTTAGGCGTTTGCTTCAATGTATTCATTGCCTGGATATAGGAATTGCTCTTCTTGTTTCTGTCCCTGAGTCTGCTTGCAGCTGATTCCTTATAATTAGATCATTATTTCTGCTTTCATTTTTGTTAAAAAGTCGACTTATTGATCAATGAAAAAAAAGGGGTAGAAGAAGATACAGAAGGAGCGAAACTAAAGAAACATAAGCAAAGAAAACAAAATACAGTTAGCCAAAATTAGCATTTATTGATTTTATTTAGACCATGCATGCACCATTTTTTTTCTTTTCGATTTAGCCCAATATGATTTGTTGGTTATTCCTTGTTAGTGCTTGACATGGTAATCTTAGCAGCCCAGACATGTAAAGGCTTTGATGGTTTGCTGCTCAATTCATTAATTCTATCATCCACCCTTTTTTTTTTGTTATTTTCTTCTTCTCATATGATCTTGTCTTGTTAGATAAACAAATCATTCTTCTTGATTATATTGACTACTAGTTATATTATATTATGCTTTGTCGTGATCTTATTAATATTTTTCTTCATTATCTCGTCTATTTGTTGTCATGCAAAACATTTTGAATTTTGCTTAATTTTCTTGCTCCCTCAACAGCAAGAACAGACGCGGACACACTGGCCCGTCGTTGATTTATACATATAATGAGTACCTAAAATATATCAGAAGATACCAATAACATAAAACAAAATAAAAAGTCTAGGACCCCATGTTTTGCCCATGATGATATGCCCCATTCAACTAGCTGCATTTCCATAATAGATGGTGATAGAAGTCCTTTTGTAATCTGCTCACTTTTTCACTGAAATTCAAGTTTTGTATTAAATTTGTTAGGAAGCTATTTGTTTTCCTTTTTTTCATTTTAATATGGTGTTGTGGGGTGTCAGGTTGGCCATGTTTGTCTGTGTACTCTGCACACTATTGAAAGGGTGGAAGTCTGTACTTTGGATATGATTTAGGGATGAAGCTTTCGATATTTTCAGATTCTGTCCATTAATTTGCCCCCTCTATTTCTATTTTGATTAGTATAGTAAGATGCTCAGCGTATGCTAGTGGAGCTTGAAGTCCACCTTTGATGTTCTGATTGTCAATAAACACTTTCCGAGTTCCTTTCAGCTTTGATGACCACTATAACATTTTTGCTTAGCTGAAGGATTTTGCGAGCATGATTATCTCTATCATAGTTAAAATTTTGCGAGATTTTTTGAGACCCCACTAAGATCTGATACGAGATATTTCTGATGTTTCAGACTTTGACATAGGGGATTGAGACTTTTTAAAGTTAGGTTGGATTTTAATAGGTCTATGAAATATTTGTCAAACGGGATGTTGAGCTATGACTATTGCAGTAGGTTAGTGCTATTATAATGACTGTATTAATGTGGGATGACAAACATATTCCGAAATGGGTGTTGGAGATATTGATAGATAGGGGAGAAGTATCTCTGAGCAAGGTATGGAGGTTGGAGTCTTTTCGATATATTTGCCTCTATGTAGTGCTACAGTTTTGCTTTGCTGTTACCTGAAACTGCAACCAAAAGGGAGAATAATGAGATCCTGCTGAAAAAGGTTGGAATGGAAAGAATCCTATTTTAATACTAGTGTATGAATTCATTACTTTCAGAATAGACCAGATTTACTCAGATGAGGAAGAAGATTCGATATGATAATATATTATGATCTTACCCACTTGAATCCTTCCCCATACTTGAGAGCAGTTTTTGTTGTGCGTAGTAGCAAGAGAGATCCTTCCACATTATTACTATTGAGTACTGTGGCTATTCACACCACTTACTGCACACTTATTTTTTAGTACTTTTTGTTTGGTAACACAGTGTGCGACACTAGAGTTTAACATCAAGTGTCAATATTCCAAGTTGGACACCATTTTTCCTTACTATTATTTTTGCTAATGATGTAAGAACATGAAAGATATCGACCTCACATATAGGCCTTAGCTCTACATGCAGTTCAGAATAGAAAGGGCCACAACTACATTTCCTGAACATTTGAGGGAAAGTGAACAGATCACATTCAGATCCATTTTATTTCCAGTCTACCTCCCATTGGGAATGCTGCCAGCGAGAAACGGCATGTTAAGGGGCTACTGGATTCCTCTGGGCAAAGATTAAGACCTAACCTACTTGCCCCCCTGTGACACAATAGGCCACATGGCTGATCTGAAGCGATGGGGTAAAATAATCGACCATCTCCAATGCACAATGTAAACACTTTTAATTACCGAAAAGGACCAACCATATTGTGTCATATAGTAGATTGTGGTACTATTGGGAAGAGCAAAAAAAAAAAAAATTCAATTAAGTCACCTAAAACTCTAAAAGTAGTTAAACACACAGTTTAGAATAGCAATCATAGTGAATTTGATGAAGCAAAGCTACATGCATCTTCTTCATTCAATTATACAGTCTTAACAGCCTGTCTTGTTTCTTCAGTACTTGCATTATTTTTCCAACTGTTTGATCTGTTTTTGTGAAACATATATGTTAAGCTTGATCTGGTATTGTTCAATATCTTACTTTTTGTTCAACTTGTTTTAGGCAAATTTAAAATTATTGTCATTTCATGGTTCATAATTTTGTTAAACCTAAAATCTACCTCCATCTTCCACCAGATCAATTTTACGGTGATTTTGAAACTTGGGACTGGAAAAAGTGCCGATTTTTTATTTTAATTTTCTTTTCCAGTTTCATAGTTTGAACTCCAAATAACCAGAGGACATGGCAGATACAACTCCTTACTCTTTCTTGTTCACATGTATTGTAGAGCATCTCTTAAACAGATGAAAAAAAAAAAGGCAGCAAACATACACCAGAGGTGGGAAGTAAATGTTGCACGGATGCTGCATGTATTCCTGAACCTTTCAACAGTCTCATCTTGTCCACAATAATATCTGAAGTTCACTTAAAAGTTACAAAATTGGCACTCTTTCTCCCATTTATTCCTATATGACACATATAAAACAGAAAGTGATTTGTCACAAATGAAATGTGACCACATTTTCAATCAGAGTGAGAATAATTTTGCTTCAGTGTTTAGTCCCCTTCAATAATTACAACTACTCTTAAATAGCTGGAATGTTTAATAGCTGTGTTTCATATTCATCAGAAAATGACCATTTTTTTTACAAGAATTTGACAGAAAATGAAAATCATTTGACAAGAATTTTTTAGATCCCAAAGGATACTATAGTCATTAGAATAATTGAAAGCAATAGGACAATATTTAGAGGGACCATTGTGATTCCTCTAAAGTTGCTAAAAGCCTAAAAGTGAGCTCTACTTTATTAACTAATCTTTTAGTAAAAGTAGCTTTCTGTAATTTTCTAAACAAGTGTTAATAAGATTGTTATTATAGCCTAGGTAAAACAATTAATGAGAACAAGTCTTGAGAGTTTCTTGACTATATATATAACCCTTTGGAACTCAAGAACAACACACACACACTCACACACACACATGTTTCATTCATAATAATCTTATAAACATGGGAACTAGAGTAAGAGATGAATCTGATTATGATAGTAGTTGTTCTTCAATCACAGTTCCAGATTCAAATCAAAGTTGGATAAGTGATTTTAGTTTTGGAAGTAGAAGTTCTGTTTCTGTTTCAGTATGTTCTGATCATAGCACACTTTCTTGTGGTCAAAAGCCACACAAGGCAAACCAAGCTGCTTGGGAAGCTATGAAGAGACTTCAAAGAGAAACAGGACGAGTTGGTTTGGACAATTTTAAGCTTTTACGTCGTGTAGGTAGTGGTGACATTGGTAATGTTTATCTTTGTCAACTTCGTAACACGGTTGTTGGCTTGCCGGAGTGTTTTTATGCTATGAAAGTTGTTGACAGAGAAGCTTTAGCTTTTAGGAAGAAACTTCAAAGGGCAGAGATGGAGAAGGAGATATTAGCTATGCTTGATCATCCTTTTCTTCCTACTCTTTATGCAGAATTTGACGCTTCCCACTATTCATGCCTTGTTATGGAGTTTTGTCCTGGTGGTGACTTGCATGCTGTCCGGCAACGCCAACCTGGGAAGCGGTTTAGTATTTCCTCTGCCAAGTAAGTTTGTTTACCATGTTTTTATTTGAAGAAATTCATTTAAAAGTTCATAGGACATTTTAATTCAAGAGTACTAATGAATCTACAAAAAAAAAAAAATGCAGATTCTACGCGGCAGAAATTCTCCTAGCACTAGAGTATCTCCATATGATGGGAATTGTGTATAGGGACCTGAAGCCAGAAAATGTGCTAGTTAGAGAAGATGGTCATATTATGCTCTCAGATTTCGACCTTTCCCTGAAATGCGACGTCATTCCAAAGCTCTTTAGACAGAAACCTGACCCTAAGACCACACACAAGAATGCAAAGAGTTCAATTCCTTCATGTGCCTCACCTATGCAACCTGTACTTTCATGTTTCTCTTCTTCTAACAACAAAAAGAAAATGAGTGCTAATATGATGATGACGACACAAGAGTTTAATCCAGAATTGGTTGCTGAACCAATCAATGCTCGATCGAAGTCCTTCGTTGGTACTCACGAGTATTTGGCACCAGAAGTGATCTCAGGTTTAGGCCATGGAAGTGCCGTAGATTGGTGGACCTTTGGTGTTTTCTTGTATGAGTTGTTATATGGAAAGACACCATTCAAAGGTGAAAACAATGAGAAAACACTCATCAACATACTTAGGCAACCATTAAGTTTCCCTAAAATGGTTGTAAGTAGTACTAAAGATATGGAAGAGTTAGTTAAATTACAAGATCTTATAAGTAAGCTTTTAGTGAAAAATCCCAAGAAGAGAATTGGTTGCTTAAAGGGTTCTGTTGAGATCAAAAGACATGAGTTCTTTAAAGGTGTGAATTGGGCTTTAATTAGATCAATTAGACCTCCTGAAGTCCCAAGAGATTTACAAAGAATTAAAACAACCAAAGCTTCTTTACCTACAGCAAAGCTGAGTAAGCAAGAGAGAGGTGCTACTTATCAAATTCCTCAGCATTTTGACTATTTCTAGTGTGTAAATAGTTAAAGTAAATAGGAAGCAGAGATAGCATTTGTAGCAAATAGATGTAACTTGAAAGACATATTATGTTGTTTTCTTTGTTTTAGGAATAATGAAAAGGATTTAAACTGACTTGTTACTTGTTTTTCATGTACTGTATATCTCTAATTTTAGTGTTATTTTTGCTTGAATGAGTTCCTGAAAGGGCCTAGGTTGCGGATAAAGAATTATGTATGTATGTGTGAGTGTGAGAGAGTCATATAACTCATAATTGTTCCATTTTCTTTTCATGATCTCATAATTGTAACCATTTCTTTCACAAGAGAACTCATGTGGTAATAATAATGACTCTTCTCAATGATGGAAATAACAAAAAGCAAGAAAAAAAGTAAAGTCAAAAACATGATCAAACCTCCTTTTATCAATTGAAAAATACATTCAAAGGTATATTCAAAGAGTTGCAGTCTTGACAGAAAAGGGGCATGCTTGATGGTGTATATATTTATACATTGTGAACCATGTATTATAAATTGCTGGTGAGCGTAGAACAGATAGAAAAGTTTCAAAAACTCGGCAACATGCCGGGGAAACATGAAAAAATGTGCTCCTATAGCTTAAACACCTTTTTTTTTTGACTGCTTGAACATGCTTGCATATTGGTGATTTAGATGACAATTATTATTTTGTACTGCGCAAAAACGACTGAGTTTATGTAGTCAGTAACAAGTATTGGAAGGATTAACAAACTATTTTTTTTTTCGGGATATTTCCTTGAACCCCTATTATTAATTATTATTATTATTATTATTATTTATAGTAGTAGAGATACTTTTACGTTGGCCCCTTGGAAAAAAGTTTTCCTATATGAAAATGCTTTTGAAAAGAAAACCATTATATATGATGATTAGATCATAAGAAGTAATATATTTGCTTTTGAAAGAGTGGCATGCCTGAATGAATGATAGTTTTACCTGATAACTGACATAAATCAACAGATCGAAAGGGCATTGACAAGAATGAAAATAGGTATCGAAGGACAAAATGGTCATAAAAGTAGAAGTGGCAACCCACTTATATATATGATGATGATGGGCTTTAGTGTAAACTGTAAAGACGAGCAGTCAAGTTAACAGGGCACGCGGAGGTCTTTTATCTCTCCACCATCCATGATTCCATGTGCTGAAGAAGAACCAGGACAAAGACAGTGGTACCAGTACTGTGCTAGTGCCGGTGAGATCTTATTCAAGTATTAATTCAACCATGTGTAATGGTATAAATAATATGCATTATACATTATTATATAATGAGATCATTCTAGCTACTGTACATTAATCTCAATTATGTTTGGGGTAAGGGAATGAAGTGCTATTTTTTGCTATTATCAAGTGCTTTATTTACAGTACGGTGAATGATCCATTATCCCATAACTCCTATGTGGTGCCTGACTGCCTGCTGCCTACATATATATAACCCTTTGGGGAAGGTGGATGCTATTATTAGATGAGTCTTAATTATGTGAGTTCACCAGCACCACGATCAGTCCATCACCTATGCGAATATCATCATCATTATCTTCTCTTCTAGGATGATGCAGCCATGCAGGTAAAGGCCTTGGTGACTTACACTGAACATTTGAAGCTTCACTGCCTAAGGGAAAAGTTTGAAAAATATGTAATAGCCAGAATGGGCAGTAGAAAGCCAAAAACTACTCATCCTGGAATGAAATATTGTGGCAGAAATGGCCAGAAAATTTATCATTATTTGATCCTAAGTATCCAACTACCAACGGCGAAAAAAGAAGCTGCAAGAGTGTCGTACGTGAAGTATTTCACTCAGACCTGTACTAGACTTGTATTATATATATTCTGAATCAACTAATTAATTAAGGACCTGAAATTTATCATGCTGGACATAAAAACAAATCAGACTTAGATTCAGTCTGAATCATTTGAGATTGTAACAAGTGCTAAAGAAAATGTGAAAATGCTGAACCAAAAGACATGGCAATTAAGTACTGTTAAACGTGGCCAATGGCGCACTTCATAGTGAAATAGAGGCCTATGTTTAGACAACAATGAGCAATTGGAACTCAATTAATTGAAAAGTAGTACTACTGTACTATGATCTCCTGAACAACAAACAAAAATCACACTATCTAAATTTAGAACAGTAGAGCTGGAGCTGATGAAGACTAGCACCAATGTCTGGACTCTGGTGAAGTTGGTGGTGCTTTGATGATAAATATTTGAGCTACTTTTTTTTTTCCCGACAAAATCACCTTACATATTAATCATCTTATTAATTTGTAATGACCATGAGTTTCACCTAAATCAGATTATTGAGAGAATTTTTTTTTTAAAAGAATCAGATTATTGAGAGAAAAAAAAAAAAAAAAAATTAAAACGGGATCGCTTTAATTTCTTACATACTGACATGTCCATCACTTGAGAAAATCAATTCCATCTAAAATCGTTTTACATTGTCAACTTAAGAATATGTATTCAGATTTTGTTAAGTACCCACCCTTATTCACAATAACAGTATGTTTCTGATCGACATGGCCCATCAATCTATGGATCAAGGGAAATGACCATATCAATCAGTGAATGCCTGAACCTTCAATGATGCACAGCCCACAAACACAGTCCTCTATACCTGTATGCATACATGGCTTGCCTTAGCGCTTGCCGCATACAAGTCCATCATCAGTCGGTTTCAGAAGACTACAATCAGCACATCTTCAGTAAAACAAGACTGCGCTGCACAACACAGTTGGATCCCGCTATCATGGAGCTTACCACTGGCTCATCATCAAGTCCAATTCCCCTTTTCAGTTTTCTGTTTTCACCATGCCTGGCCAGTGGCCACTGGCCACACAATTGTACAAGCCATACCCATGCATCAACACTTGAAATTCTTCTACTCACAAGTCACAAGTCACAAGTCAAAACTGAGAGGTCTAGGTCTGAGACCAAATGACTAGCAGTAAGTAGCCAGGTATTTAGCCCACAAGTCCGGCCCAATATTAGATGGCCCAAGCCCAAAATTAGAAGCCATTTAGAATTAATCCCCTAATCCCTTGTTCAAATCAAAACAACCCTAATAATTAATTTAGAGTCTAAAATAATCAAATTGTAAAATGCTCTTTTCAGTCTACAGTTTCAATGAACCTGTAATAATCTCAAGTTTAAATCTGTCTCCAGGCAGTAATAATGGAGGCATTACTAACTACTACAATGGTTTTATACAAAAAAGAGAGTCAGAAAGCTCCAACCTCTGCCTCTTTGATTCCTGTTATAAATCCTGAACCTGATATACAGTACTATCATTTTTCTCTTTCTATTGTAGTTTGCATTCATGATTCATGGCAATTGGCATGACATGTTAGCTGATATATATAGTAGCCTTCTCTTTCGTAAAGTTAATGATATGATATGGCCAATAATCAGAACATTTAATTTTTTGATCATTTTGCGAGAGGTTCTAGGGGTACTTTAGCAATGCGCGCTGTCTTTCAGTTTAGGTGACGACATACACTGATACGTGATACACCCACCAACTTGAAAGTTGATATAGCTGTTTGACTGTTTAGCTTATGTATTACCCTGAAAATGCCTAGTGTCATATGTTTATCAGGATTCATAATCGTAATTTATGAACCAACAAAATCTATTCGACAACTCTGACATACATGAACATTATGATATATACATGTAAACAAGTTATCATAGTACTTTACTTTTTCCCTATTGCATTTTGGCTAAACCTGCTAGGACTAACGGTTTCAGTCCCTAATTCGCAGATGTACGTAGTTGCTATAGAGATTCAAAATATTGATCGATTTGCAGAAATGAATGTAAAGGTGGGAGATAAACATACATACAGTACTTCTTTTTAAGCCTCTTCAACTCATTCTTAATAGTTATTACTGTATCCTAGTGTGACATGGATGGACCCCAAAGTGTTCTGCAAAACATGTTCACTTTAAATAAGCACTTGACTTAATATCATTAAAGCATATGAAGTAACATAAAGATAACTTAAAACAAGTCAAGAATCTTGCTAAAAGCTAATTAGTGGAGTTTAGGAGGAGACATAATGAATCTATAATTGCTTTTTTCATCTATAACTTCACATATTTAACACAACCATTAGGTCAATGAGTGAACTGATTAAGAGTTGATTGTAGCCTGAAAAGATAGAATCCAATGCGAATAATGTATTAAATATATTTCAACTGAAAACTCTTCATTGGAGGGAAACAATTGATATCAAAATCATCATATTGTAAAAGATTTAAACTATCATTAAACATATGACTCAGAACGAATTCAGAAATCTTTTCGACACTGGGTTTAATTATCCTTGTTGAGGTGTTTTAGACTAATAAACTACTCTTTCATACCACTAGACTAGTCACTAGTACTAACGCCTGAGAATGACTCCTTGATAGAGACACAAGGAACTAGTGCTGAGCCTGACACAGTGCTGTTTTGCTGCGGCTGTGTTAGTCAGTAATGTAGTTAGAAAGGTATTCTGTATGCAAATCTTTTAGCTTGTGATTTATTTGTACAATACCAAGAAACATAATAAACGGCAGATATGTGTTTTTTGAATTCGAACTTATCATTGCATCTTATAGCTTATATATTATAGAACTGAATATATATGGATTCTCATTCTTTGAAAAAATAAAGTTAGACGATCTCTTATCATGAGTGTTACGTTCTTCTTACAGCTTGATGCTAGCTTGAAGGATTTTCGATTGTTTTTGTAGAGATAAATTAAATATCTATTTTTCGGATTCATACAAGTCATCATTGGATTGAATTGATTAAATATATGGCAACTTTGAGAGAAAGGAAAAGAGAGAGAGTTGCTGATATAACTAATAATATTTGATCTCTATTGATAATAGAAAGAGAAGGGGTTTCATAAGCTTATTGTTGGAGTATGCACCATACAACAAACCAAGAAACCCTCTCTTGCAAATAAAAAGACACTGGAGAATACATTCAAACCACCATGGTTATACATCTTATGAGAAACCTAACAAAACGCTGAGTGAAACAGCCCTATGTGGATATTGAGTCTTCAACCATGGTTCATTCAAAGAACCCTAGCACCAAAAGGAAACTAAAGAGAGAAAACAAAAAGGAAAAGATGGTGGGGCTAAAAAGAGTAACTTGGTTATGAAATGGTCCTTCCTTGATTCTTAATTGACTGCAGTACCTGAAAAGCACAAGCCATGATTCTGTAAGTTAAGAAAATACAAGTACTGCCCTATATTAATTAAATTTTGAAATAGTGAGCTCTGATCATACCCAACAATGGAACAATCTATGCTGCATATGGGGATTTGCTACCAGAGTCCCTGGGTGCATTGCATCTGAAACATTCCATCCTGCTTGCAAAATTGTGCTCATTGCAACCCGATCTGACGAGAAGACACAAACAAATAAAACATAATTGAGTTACTCTATATATGAGTATACCACATGGTATAAACTACAAGAAAATATATATATATATATATATATATATAAAGAAGAAAAACATGCATGCTAAAGCCTAGATTTACTAATATTACTGTACAATTTCATGGATGTGTGATACATAAATGGGTTTCTTGATGTTTTGCAGGTAATTACAGAGCAAATAAACAGAGGATACTAAGGCATATTATTCTATATTTTTCGCTTCAATCAGATTCTTCTATAAGGATTAAGGGTGTGCTGACTGCACTTGCCACTTGGAAATTTTGAATAGCCCTTTATGTAGTAGAAGCAATGGTAAAGTAAAGAAACTGTGGAAAAAAGCACAAGTTGGGACTTGGGAGTCTACGTACCTGGAGCAAATCCAGTCACCAGATTTCCATCCAGATCGACCAGAAAAACCTCTGGATCGCGACATGTCTCCATCAAATCCACCAGCGGATTCATCCTTGAATGCACCACACTTGAAGCAACTTGAGCGGCTTGCAAAGTTGTGGGCACCACAGTTGCCAGCTGCGCAATACCAGTCTCCAGGCCTGACGTCTGACCCACTGAATCCAAATGAGGAGCTTCCTCTTCCACCAAAACTGCCAAAGTCACTACCACCAGACCTTGGGTCACCACATCGCTGGCACGAATCTCTTCTGCTGAAGTTGAGATGTTGGCATGATCTGCAGTTCCAATCTCCTGGTCTGTTCATTTTCTCTTTCTCTATAAATTACAGAAAAACAATTGTCAGTATAGGGGACAATAAGAATATTGTTTATATACATCCGAGCTCTTTTGTGAAAATACACAGAAAACCATCAAGAAAACTTCAAGAGATAAAACATCAAATTAACAAAAGTTCTAGACTTGAAGTTGAAAGAAATATCATAAGAATTAAACATGTGCAGGTCTCAGAAATGTCTGAAAACTTGGAAATTTTTGAAAACCAGAATGTTGTTGAAGGTGCTAACCTTAAAGAAACTAAGGAAGAACAAGAGAGGTTTGTGAGCAGTGCAGTAGCAAAAAGAAAGATTGATAAGGGAGAGTGTGAGTTTTGGTTGTGTGGGCTGTGGTGCTATATATACTTGTATGAGCATCAAGAATCGAAATTCGAGGTTGGTCGTGGAGGGTCGTGGGTGTTCTTTTTTCTTGTTCTTCATCTGCCCTTCTTGAACAATGGAATCAAAAAATCTAAAAGAAGAAAAAGAGGATGGATAAAGAAAAAAATGAGATGGATTCCAAAGTAGATTGTTAGGAAAATAGGAAAAGCTTTCAACTTTTGAGAGAAGGATATCTAGTAGTAATAACAAGTACATGCACACACACAAATTTCCCATCATAAGTTCCATTACTACCCCCTCTTTATTGCATTCAAAAACTTTATTTCTAGTTACAAATCTATAAAAATACTATTCTCTACTCTGCATATACATTTCTAGAAGTATCTTGAGCTAGGGTTGTGATTACAAGTGCTTCCTCCCATTCCTCAACCACATGGCTGGTCACTACTTTCAGGCATGGGTGCAGATCAGTACCTATGCATTTTGCATGCATGTGTTATTGTTAATGATGGTACTAATCATTTATCGATTAATTCACAAAGTATTTAATTTGTAATGTGATTTTCTCGCAAATTAAGGTTGTCGGGTGGAGCACTTGAACTTGCTGTGGAATCTATTCCCTCTTACAAAAATTCGAATTCATACATGGAAAACATTAGTATCAAAATGAAACGTTCGAGAAGACGTTTGAGGTATATTAATCTGAATTTTAGGATAGATTGAGTGAATATTGAGTATATAGGTTTCTTATAATTAAGAGATATGGTAGAATCCAAGTGAGTGGCACAGTGAAAGCAAGTTGGCCGGAGCCAACCTTAGCAAAAGGAAGCAAACATTCCATGTCCCTACACACAAAGCAAAACAGGGAAAATTGCAGCCTCTAGACACAACAGAACCTCATCCAAGATCCTTTCAATCAACTCAATTATTAATTTTTGGAAAGACCCTTTGACTAAGACATACAACAAGTCCCACATAGCTGACATGGCAAATCGAGACAAGTCCACATAAGCATAATGTAGCATAAAATTGGTGCTTGTATGTTGACCCTTGATTGGATAAGTAGGAACCCCAATATTTATCAGACAAAATGAATATTCCAAAAACCTAAAACCTTATTCAAAGGTCCAATGCTTATTCTTATCTTGGTTGTATCTAAGACATGTCACATATATATCTCTCTTTTCTCTTATTCACAATCCACATCCTGATGGCCACAAAGAAATA
The DNA here is from genome assembly GCA_023053565.1 of Aquilegia eximia. Classification (NCBI taxonomy): domain Eukaryota; kingdom Viridiplantae; phylum Streptophyta; class Magnoliopsida; order Ranunculales; family Ranunculaceae; genus Aquilegia; species Aquilegia eximia. Next base: position 17,552,624 of record JALIGU010000006.1, read on the forward strand.
TAGTTATTGCTTTTCCATTTTTTTTAATATTCCTCCTTAGTACTTGAGCCAGAAAAATTTTCAATTTAAATCATAAGGGTCAGTTTATGCAAACCTTAATTTAGATCAAGTACTCCATAAAAAATTAGACATCTATATATTAGTGGAGTTTCCATAACTATATTTTTGTACAGGAAATTTTGATGAGGCAATGAACCCTAAAAAAATAGTCAAAAGATGAAGATATGGCTATTATTATGTTGATGAGATGATGGTGATTGATCAAAATCTCTTTTGTACTAAAGCATGTATGCAATCTAGCTTGTAACAATGTAGCACTGCATGCAAATGTAAAATCTTTTGCATGGAATTTAAATATTATTATTGCTTTGGTAAAATTATTACTTTGTGGTCAGATAAATTTCATACAGTACAGTATATGAAAAGAAAGAGAATATTTTTTATAGCATCTAAAGTGAGCATTTTTTTTTGATTATTTTCATGTAGCTTAGCTAGCTGGAGAAATATATACAACAACAAAGAAGAGGTGCATGGTTCAAAATCAAAATCGTCTAACATGCACTTCACTTCAAGCTTCAACTTCAAACTTGAAAAGAAAAGAAAGGTAAAAAATGGTGAATTTCGATAAAGATAGTCGAAGTTGATGATGAAGAAAGGAGTCTTCGAGGTTATATTTTGACCATCTTTCTTTCTCTTTTCTTCATGCATGCATAATAATGTAAAGGGGTGGGTGTAGTTCAATTCACTATCATTTTCTTTCTTTTTCTAAAATCTAAATCACATATTATTATTATTTTTGTTATTTTTTTTTTCAAACTCATATCAAAACTTACTTTTACTTTTCGTCTCTGCAAAATTAAAGTTGAAAGAAGAAGAAGAAGAATCAAAATATCAGTAGTTTCACCAGGCTTTTGTTATGTAAAAATTTATTTTCATCCATATATTCAAAACCAAGGAGATTTGCTACCATGCATTTTCTTGGGTATCGTTAAAGGAGTTTCGTGGCAAACTGTAAAAGAAAAGGTGGTGTAAGATGTGGGGAGGTTTCAATTTAATTGATTCGATTCTCTTCTTGGGAAATGCTTCCATGCATATGAAGTTAGACACCAAACCCCAACACAAACATATACCACCAAAGCTTTCTGGCCAATTCCATTCAATTAGCTCCCACTTTTTAGTCTAATGTTTGCTTTTTCTTTTTTTCTTTCCTTTTGAAATTTTAATGTATTTATATATGAGTCTCTCTTTTAATTTATAGCTTTGGTTTGTTCTTAGCTATAATTTGCTTTATAATTTTCATGTTTAGAAGTACTAATTGGTCAAATAGACATGATTTGATGTGATAAAACCACTACATTAATTTGTTTGTTTGAATGCAGTACAAAGTTATCCATAGGGCGTAATATATAGTCCTTTAATTAATATCAAAATTTAGGAAAAAAAAAGTGCATTCTCTTATAATCTAGTCATGCACTCATGCTAAGCTATTCTGTTCAACCATTATCTATACATATAATGGGATGACGAGTGTGAGCAAGCCTTTCATACACTGAAATGCTACATTGCTATCCTATCTAACTAACACTTAAGAAAATTTTGTACATATACCTTGTTGTGTCCGAAGTGGCTGTTAGTGTCGTTCTCACAAGACGTGAATGTAGCAAAGAAGCACCAGTCTATTTCTTAAGCAAAAAACTCACAGATCCGAAAACAATGTATACTCGCATTGAGAAATATGGCCTAACTTTGTTCTTCTCAACCCAACGGCTCCGCCCATACTTTGAAGCATACATAATGACCGTGGTCACAAACATGCCTTTAAAGCAAGCTGTACTCCGAATAAAAAAAGGCGGGCCGTATGAAAAAATGGGCCATAACTCTCAGCAAGTACGACATTCAGTTCGAATCTCAAAAGGTGGGAAAATCCCAAGTCTATGCTGACTTTCTGGCTGATTTTCCCGTGGAGGATTCGACATGGTCTACAGACATAATAGTAGACACGAATCTTGCACAGAACGACGATCAAAGGCCTCAAGATGATTGGAAAAACATCACAGGTTGGCGCTTGTTCACAGACGGATCCGTCAGCGGAGATCGATTCACCGTAGGTGTAGTATTCTTTACTCCGGAGAATACACGTGTAAAGTTGGCAGAAAGGTTGAGCTTTCCCGTCACAAACAATGAGGCAGAATATGAGGCCGTGCTCTCTGGCTTGCACTTGGCCAAATCGCTGCACGTAACAGAACTTACTGTCTTCACAGATTCCAAACTGGTGGCCGAACAAGTCAATGGAGGGTACCGAACACTAACCGGCAACATGTCCGCTTATCTCAAACTCCTCCAAGACACATTGGCAAGTTTTCGTTCAGCAAAAATCATCCACCTACATCGAAGTGAGAACCGACATGCAGATGCCTTGGCATACCTAGCCGCTACAATGGGTGATGAGGATGTCAGAACAATAACTTTGTCCAAACTCCAAGAGTCATTTCTTTATCTCAAGAGCCTAACAATGGAAACAACACACTCGAGGGCGTCTTGGATGGATCCCATTATCCTATACCTACAAGACAGAATCCTCCCTGAAGACAACGCCCAAGCTCGAAGCATATCCCAACAAGCAAACGGTTTCTGTTCATTAATAATGAACTTTAACCTAAAACAGTGGGTGAACCATGCTTAAAGTGCGTCTATCCCAACAATGTCATGCATGTGATCGCCGAAATCCACAACGGAACCTGCGGTAACCATTCACCAGGCAAAGCAATGGCCCGTCGACTAATCCTTCATGGATATTACTGGCCCACCATGTTAGTTGATTGCACAAAGTACAGTAAGAAATGCATAGGATGTCAACTCCAAAGTCGCCTCGTACATGCACCAGCTGAAGAATTCCACTACATAAGAAACCCATGGCGTTTCTCCATGTAGGGCCTTGACATCATTGGCAAGTTGCCTAAGTTAGGAAGGAGCAAAGTGTTCTTAATGGTGGCAACAGACTATTTCACCAAATGGATAGAGGTTGTACCCCTGCAACAAGTAAAAGAATAGCAAATCATCGACTTCATTTGGGAAAATATTATTTGTCGTTTCGGTCTACCTAGAGCAATCATCACCGACAGTAGACCACAGTTCCGAGGGGGTTAAGTCAAAGAGTACCTAGAAAAATATCGCATCAAGCAATTTTTCTTCGCTCCGAACTATCCGCAAGGGAATGGGCAAGCCGAGGCATCAAACAAGGCTATCTTGGAGGTCATTAAAAAGAAACTAGAAGACAATGGTACAAAATGGACCGAGCAACTCCTAGAAGTATTGTGGGCATACAGAACATCCCCGTGCCAACCCACGAGTGCAACACCGTTCTCATTAACATACGGAATGGAAGCTGTCATACCACCAGAGATGATCAAACCAACAACACGGACATGTGTGGTGGACCTCGGCATTAACGGTGACATAATCGGAAGATAACTGGTGTTGGCTGATGAAATGAGGGACTGAGCTCGAACCAAGCTGGACCATTATCACCGACAGCTCCACAAGCAATATGGAAATAATGTCAAGCCCCTAATACCTTTAGTGGGTGACTTGGTACTCCGACGCCAGTATCCTCCCCCAACAAAACTTAAACCCAATTGGAAAGGCCCCTACAAAGTAATCTGTGTCGGTATCAACGATGCCTACTACCTTACCGAAATGGATGGAACACTAATCGACAAACCATAGAATATTATCAATCTAAAGAAATATTTTGCTTAACTTCTATGGACAGTCTGATTTTGTACTTAAAACGATGAATCAATATAATTCTACTTTTGCACAAAGTATTGGTTCCGTTATTTTTCATTCATGCATATCATATACATATAACGGGATCATACACCCATTAAAAAATTACCTCTTTACTGACATAAGAGAAGCCTCATTACACCTATGCAAAAAAGGGTAACGGGTCGCCCTTTTGTACTTACAGTACAAAGGAAGCCCGACCAGTGCACTCACGCGGGCGACAGACTAGTGGGTAGGAGTCCTGGCCACACGAGTTAAAATCTCGCACGTAGCCATGCGGCTTCGTCCCACACGGGAGCTTGGCAACACCTGCGCCGTGGGACGCCTCGTCTAGAGAAGAGCCTAAGGGTTACATGTTAATTTAAAACTATGAAATTAGCAGCCGTGACGACGAGGCTAAAAGTACTAGATCACAAATTACACGATTACAACATTCACATGTTAAAAATATTATGGATATTCAAAGCAAATAACATAATATTAAAAGTCAAACAGTCTGCCTATCCCCACGGACCAAGAATTCCAAACTTTAAGCAGAAATAAGTTATTAGGCCCACGGCCACAACAAAATAAGTCTGCTTGTCCCCACGGACCAGGAAATCCAAACAATGAAACTTAGTTTTTAGAACAATTGTACTTCCTCACAAACACTCAAAAATAAATTAGTGAGGCGAAAGAGGCTGAGAAGGCTGAGCGGACGGATCAGGAATGGACCCCGAAAGAGCAGGAGAAACAGTCAAAGCAGAATGAGGGCTAACAATGCGCCTCGGAGTCATATTCGCCTCCCGTTTTTGTCTAGGTTCCTCGTAACGACGCTTCGTCTCCCTGCGCCCGGCGGTATCAAAGTCTTCCATCAAACCATCAAACGTTTTCGTCCATACCCAAGGCTCTTTGCCTAAACAAAAAATGAGCATTTAAAGAACAAAATAAAACAAAAAGGGAATGGGGTTCAACAATCAAATACTTACAATATACAGAGTACTATCAAAATCATTAATCAAACACCACAGATCTGCCTTCTCCATAAGTTCGTAATCATATGGCGTAATGCCTGCATGGTTAGCACCGCCAGCAACTCCACCGTCATTGAAACCAGTATCATCAACAGTGATCCGTGTACCATCTAGCTTACATGGCATCGGATGCCAGAAAGGAGCTTGAACAACGTTCCCAAGGAATTTCTCCTTTACAGCAGGTTCTTCAGCAACCTCCGACTCCGTCACAACCACTCCCTTTCCTCTAACATCAACCCGTTGGTGCTTAGAAACGGATTCTTCAGGCCTATAGGCTACAAGCTCATCTCTTAATGGGCTGACAAGTGCATCATCATGAAGCAAATTCACAAGGTTTTGATCAAGATCATCAACGACAACAGATCCGAAAGTAAAACTGCTGGGATCCATCATATTCCTTTTTCTTTGACGAGGCAGTAGGTTAGTAGAAGTATCAACAAGTTCAACTTCTTCCTCAGACTCTTCAGCAGATTCCTCCGACACAATAATAAGGTTCTTTCTCCTAGAAGAAGACGCTGCTTTCTTCGGTTGACTTTTCTTCTGTACTCGGAAATCACTTTCTTTCAGACCACCTTTTGGAACAAAAACCGGCGGCTTGTTTCTTCCAATGCGGATCCCACAGGTCTCAACAGGATGGTTGCCACTACCGTCGGCACCTGTAATACTTTCAAGAAAAGAGTCGTTACTGGTCTTATCACATTTCTCCTCTTTGCCAAGAATCAAATCCACGACGAAGTCAGTGGTGTCATCCAATGAGCCGGTGTCACCGTTTATAACTGCATAATACAAACATGCATAAATAAGAAACGAAAACATTAAACATAGAGAAATCAAAGAAACAAAGCATATCTCCGGTATTGAACCACAGGTACTCAAGATAACCAAAGGGCTATTTCCTTTGGTTATGTTTTCTCAACATAATCACCAAAATCCCCACCTACAACCAAAGGGAAATCGGGCCACTCTTTGTCAAAGGTCTGCAAGGACCGAGCAACAGGCCTCTTACGGGGTCAACTACAATAGTGATAGTAATGGTCAGGAGACTTTTCAGAATGATGCACACAGTAGTGCTTACAGATGTCCATCAGACTCACGGAGTAGTTTGGATGCTCATTTATCTTGTTGAAGCATCTCATTTTCCTCAAGAATTTTTCGATACCCTGACCAGGAGACATCTTGTAAAAGTTTAAAACAGCCTTGTCTAAGTCGGTCAAGAGAAACCTCAGACCCGTATGAATCTGGTGAGCCGTAACAATTATGGTTTCTGACCCAGCAACAGGGTCAAAGTCACAATATCTTAAAGCTTCAGAATAGTGAGTTAGGGTTACGGTGGTAGGAATGGAGTACACTTGACGGAACACTTCCAACACAGGTCTCCACTCATAAAGGTCATGATCGAACTGATCAAGCTAGTAGACAGACCCACTAGTACTAGTGCCACCAACATCCTCTTTCCCCGGAGGCCTCAGATTCGATCTTTCCTTCTTAAAATACTCTCGCCATTTTACCATTCCATGTGGTTCTTGCTCCATCTTTAAAAAAGGTAACATGGGCGAGGAGTGTGTCACTACTAAAAAAATCAACATAGATAACGCTGGATAAATGCTATTAATTAATTGTATTTTATAACATATAAAAAACGCTATCTATGGCCATGCTATCCTTTTTTTTAATAGCATTTTCTGGCAAACCCCCAAACGCTATAATGTAACTGCATTTAGTTATATGCTATTCTTTTTAAGATAACGGTTTGTGTATAACGCTATAGTCTTTAATAACATATATTTATATGCTATTCTTTCTAAGATAGCGTTTCGTGTAAAATGCTACATTAATTAATAACATTTATAGATAGCATATTATATGAACGTTATTAATCAATAGCATTTTGTAGATGCTACTGTTCAATAACTATAGCATTCGCAAAGGGCCATTTTTTATTGTGCAAATATTTTTTTTATATTATTATTATTATTATTTTATTATTTTATTTTTTTGAATTGATCACCAATTGAGAAATCCAATTTGTTTAGCTTTTGAAATGGTATTTCAATCATTGCATATTTAATTAAGACACATCAATATTCCTTTCAAAACATATAGCGCAACAAGATAAAAGAAAATTAAAATGTCATTAGTATAATAATCATCCAAAGAAACCATTACAAAGTTCTCCAAAGAAACCATTACAAAGTTCTGATCATTATATATTAATATGCACCTTCAGATCAATACCCACAACAAAGGACATTTCCTTTGTTTACAAAATATGACTTCTAAACAGTATATACCCGATCATCGATATTAAGTAGAGATCGACACATAGCATTCTTGGCCTATACACACAAAAAACAAACAAACTGCTATCCACCATATAGAACATGTCAAACCATGTCGTCCCATATCTCCGATAGCTTTTAATTTAACTACCACCTACAATATAACCCAAAAGTCCATAAGCACTATCTCATATATTTAAAAAAAAATGCACAAAACAATGCAACCGAGGAAAGAACAAATAACATCTCTACGACATTACAATTTATATTTTTTATTAAATATAATGAGATGGTTATACCTCCATTAGTCATCCCCTCCTCGGTAATGAGAATGTAGTTTGTAGGCCACGCAATTGCACTGCCCACAACATCATCTAAAGTCTCTACCCCATCATCAGTAGTTTGCCTCCATAATTGTATTGGCATTTCAACCTTATCTATCAGAAGCACCCTCTCCAAACGATTGAAAATGTACTTTGACATTAGGATCACTTGTTTTCCAACGACCATAAGCAACTATTTCATTAGGCTTCAACCAGTTCATCAACTTGCATTTTAAATTCTTCGCATTACTTCCATATACCTACAAAGAAAATAAATGATAGAGATAAAACAAGCATGATCGACCGACTGTCTATGTGACCTGGACTCTTGTTATGTGTGTGATCAGTAGAAGAAATGTGCTCTTTGTACTCAATGGAGGTGATCGACTGAAAGGCGCGAAATAGTCGTTAATTAGATCACACTCTTTCAAAACCTTGCTTTGAGTACCTAAAATGAGTATAGCTTCAAGAAAGGGTTATCGAATCCACGTCTAAGAGAGAACCAAGTTAAATGAAGAAAAGAAAACCATTTTTACTAATCTAGAGAATATTGGGAAATTAATTTTGCAAGGTATTGATGATTAACTACTACTAATATAAGAAATAATTGTACGAAGATAAATATGATGAAGATTTCAAGAGATTGAATCCACCAATTCAATTATGTAATACTTAATATATAGATTTATCAAGATTAATCCGTAGATAGATACTCATTATACACTAAGATGATTCGAAATGCATAATAGAAAGGTATGGCTTAAATCACTTATTCTATCTACATTAGAGTCTATCAATTCTGGAAAACCAATGATACTTCTTATCATTAAAATGTGAGGAAAGACTACAACACAATGTACAACTATTATGTTGGTGGCAAGAAAGAGTACGTTCGTCTTTCAGACCGTCACTCAATGTGTCCCCAAATAGCTATAACAAAGTGTATATTCCACCTACTAAAATAAATTAAAGAACTAAGAAGAAAATAAATAAACACCGTTATATGTTTCATTTCACAAGTAAATCATTGCAATTACTTACCTCTAACCTTCTCTCGAAGCGCTAGATCCTTGACCTCCAAAATTACTCTAATGGATTAAAGCTTAATAAATCATATATTAACTACTACATAAAATGAAAAGGCTTCATCTCTCCCTTAAAAAAAGGAGATTAGCCTAGCATAATACTAAACTAAAATGTATTAAATAAAATGACATAAAATAAAAACTAACTAAACTAAGAAGAAGAAGAAGAAGAACTTTTATTAGAATGAGTTTTGCTCTCAACTCTTGATGATGAATACAATGAATAGAGGTCCCTATTTATAGATCCATAGGGAGCCTAAAAGGGGAAAATTGCAAAATATTACATAATATTTGATTTGATTGCTAATCAAATCATTTGTGGAAGAAAATGTCAAGAATAAAATCTTTGAATGATTGTGGTCAAAGATTAATGAAAAACATGTGTTGAAAATCAAATCCTTGCCACCATTGTTGCCAATTCTGTATAAAACTGCCATATATAGTGGTATTCTAGAAGATACTGGCAATCTTTCTTGGATGGTTGAGTTGTCACAATATTCTCCATATTTTACACATGTTAGAATCTTAAATATCAACCTGATTCCATACTCCATCTTCTATTTAGTAGTCTCACTTCACTTATCTCCTTAATGGGCCTCTCTTGGACTTAAGCTTTGTAGATAATTTATGGGCTCATTTAGATTTAATCCACTAAGATTCATTCAAGGCTTTGACCATTTGGATCCATGACTTTGGGCTTCATACTTGACTTTTCTCTTTTTGCTCTTTTTATATCATTTTGTAGGCTTTTTCTTTGATTTATTCTTTTCTAGGTTCTTTCCTAAAAAAATACAAAAACAATAGATATTACTCTAATTCAAGTCCAAAAGTGAGTTCTAACATCATACTAATTAGGGGTAAAAACTACGTTTTTGGATACTTATCATCGACCGACTGTCTATGGGATCATTGTATTAGTAAAAAGGAATGGACTTCTGCAATATTTCATAATTTGTATACATTTTTTGTAGTATTCTTTTTCAAGTTCATCATAAGATTTACAATGTCGCAAAGTTGATTCCCTGATATGACCTGGACAATAACTGACCTGTTTGGGCATAGATGCATGTGTGGACTATTGTTCTCAGTTATCGCTAAAGGTAAAAATCAACCTATAGCCTATAAGAAGTAATAAGAATGTGCAGAAATACATGTGTAACAAACCAACACTATATAAAATGAGCTAATACAAAAAAATGACCATAGAACATTCTATATGGTATGTTACTTACATGTGGAATTGAAGCAACTGGGTTACCAATATTTGGAGTAGAACTTATTGGTGAAATTGGAGATGAAACATCAAAATTAGTTGGACTTGGATTAATTGAGGTTGGATTAAAAACAACAAGCAATTGTGTGAACTGTCCACTCCCAATGGATTGACCCTATAAAAACATTTAACCATTATACAATATACCTCAAAAGATCAATATTAATTCCTATAGTGTTAGCAAGTATGTAAAGACTAAAGCTAACTTGCATGCAGCTTAGCAACCAAAGTATTAATTAGGTCATGTTGGCTATGAACCATCTTTATTAAATTGTCCACCGTTTCCTTCATAGATGCATTCTGCTCTTGACATTGAGTGATCATCGCCATGTGTTGTGGCACTAGTCCTAGTTTAGATAGAGCCAGTCCAGATCCTACACCTCTTGAGCGACCATAAGGATCAGGTCCAAGTACTTGTGAAAGAGGGTCATTTTGTATATTCTGGAGAGAAGAGTTTGCAAGAGCTGAGTGTTGGATCTCCCTAATTTTTTTTTCTGAAATGAAACGACGTCATTTAAAATCGCTATTTCCTAATAATATAATTGTAACGTATTTGTAGTTGTAAAAAAAAAAAAAAAAAATTCCATTTTCTTAGCAATTTTAGCATTCAACGGTTCACCATTTCTCTTGGTGTGTCCTTGAACCCAAACATTAGTCCTGGTTATAGAAGAAGGATTTGGACTTTCTTTTTCTACATAATAGATATTTCAAAAGAAAAAGAAAAAAATTCAAAATCACATTCATATTTTTTTCAAAACAACAAACACAAAACTTACCATATCATCCTCCAAACGTGTGTAACCTCTTCGAGCACATGTATGACGGAGATCTTGATTTGCCCGCATCTCCTGAGATTTCATACTTTTTTTTCTACAATATAGTAAAAAGAGCTATCAATAGCTATCATACACAAAAAAAAAAAAAAAACAGCATCCATGTAAACATGATGTAACATATAAAATATGTTTATAAATAACAAAAAAAAAAAAAAAAAAAAAAAAATTCAGACTTGTACACTTTCAAACAAGTTGTACTATTAGCATATACATGGGAAAATCCAAGTGCAGGTCAGTAATCATGTAGGGAAAATTGTACCTTGTATACTCTGTTTGACATTTTTTTTTATAAATATCTTCAAGTCATCTTTGTTGATTTTACATTTTTTTTTCTCAAAGCCTTAATTTCCTTCTTGTTCTCACAAGCTCTTATCTTTCTTCTTAATCTTGATTTGCGCGCTCTCCATAGTTTTCCAATCTGTTGAAAAGCATAAGGTCTGCCAAGCTCTTCATCAATTATAAATTTTTGCTACACAAGCCAATTAATCATAATTAACAACGTTAAAACAATAATCAAATAACCAACAAATTTCCAATGCAACTACACATTAAAATACCTGGATTGTAGACCAATAAAAGTTCTTATTTGGGACTGTCCTCCAATCATCAAAATTCAGTGGCACCATATCTCTTGCTATATTTCCCATTTCAATGGATAATGCAATTGGATTTTCTCCTATAGGTTGTCTCTTATAATTAAATACAATTTTCTTTTTAGAACTACTATCGAACATATGGTTAGGAGTTGTAAGCTTTCTAGGTCTCCTAGACATAGTAGAATCTTTGGTCGAAGGGACACTATCCTCTCCATTGTTGAAACCCCCATCAGTAGGACTCCCCCCAATAGAATTTCTGTTCTCAACAGCTTGATTAGGCATGCCTTCCATTTCATCACCATTATCTTGTTTAAGTACATTATTGTAATATAAAATACCAAGTAGAAATTATAAAGTATATTAAAAAGTAGCAAAATAAAAGTATGAATACCATCCTTTGTTTGGATTTGTTAGATTCATTTGTGGAAGGATTTTCTTCGTCACTCTCTTGAGATGGCTTTTGGACACTATCCTCTCCGTCACTACTTTCTTCGTCACTAGATACCTCATAGCATCCCTGACTATGATCATCATTGGATTCTCCATCTCTAGGTTCTTCATCACTGGAGTCTGTATCGCTAGTATCTTCATCAATAGAATCTCTGTCACTAGAATTTCCACATCTAGGATTTTTTTATGTTGATGTTCGGCTCGTTTAAAAGCAAACTAGCTTAGTCGAGCTAAAAAACGAGCCAAGCCCGAGTTGAACTTGAGTTACTCGGCTAAATTTACATATAAAAGTGATATCCGAGTTGAACGCGCCGAGTTTTAGTATGTTAAAGCCTAGCTTGTTTCTTTAGTATGTTGAAGCTCGACTTGTATGGAAACGAGTTGATACCAAGACAAACCCAAATTTATTATCGAGTTTTTTTTATGTTGATGTTCGGCTTGTTTAAAAACAAACTAGTTCAGCCGAGCTAAAAAACGAGCCAAGCCCGAGTCGAACTTGATTTACTTGGCTAAATTTACATATAAAAGTGATATCCGTGTTGAACCCGCCGAGTTTTGGTACGTTGAAGCTCAACTCAGTTGAAAACGAGTCGATCTCGACCTGTTCGACTCAAATCACACCACTAGATGTATTTGCATTGCAAAATCTCCAACGGTTTTTTTATCTTGCGTACTTAATAACCAAAAACTTTAGGATTATTTTGTATTTGGTCCCTCTAGAAGATTGGCAATTAGCATCTGGTCCAGACTTTATTGTTTATTAGCAAATGGTCCCAAAATCGTTACTTGACTGTCGGTCAACGTAATTGACTCGAGTCCACGCATCTATATTTTTTTAATGTCAATACTACCCTTTCACATGTATAGCACGTGACACCAACTTAAAACTCACACACCTAATTCTATATTGTACCATCCACGTGCCAATTAATCTAACTCCATCCAACGGTCTACATTGAAACCCCCATATCTTTATTTTTCTTTTTCTTGTACAATTTGATGGTCGACTAATAGTAACTTGAGTAAGAACTAATCTTCCATCTTCTTCTCCATCCTTCAACAACATCTAAACCCCTATACTTTTAAACATTTTCTTCTTCTTTTTCTTTAACTCTTTCATTTTCATCAAAAAAACATTTGTTTCTTTTATCTATTCCTGGTTCTATTACTCTTCTTCTCTTCCCCATCATCAATTTACCTCATTTTCCATTGTTTTTCCTGAATTTGACCCTATAACTCATGAAGAGAAAGATGCCAGTGCTTCTGTGTCGCGACGGGTATTGAAAGCTATTGAGTTACTTAATAAATAAAGAGAATTTCAAACTCGTGGTGACTATACTGGTGCTCTAAATTAGTTGGAACTTCCTCCACACTTTTAGTAATTAAAATCTTGATGTTTATTGATTGATGGGGTGGTTATATCTCTTTGAAATCCAAATCTATTGCCCAATGGTCTGGAATTTTCATGGTTTACACTCTTTCTACAACAATAGCCGTAATAAACTTTTGACTAGGATTTGATAATCAAACAAGGAATCTAATCATCCACTCCAATTACCAATTCCTTCTACAGTACCCATATATAATTTACCAAGAAGAAGCAATTATCATCCATAAAATTACAATTCCACCAAGGTTTCTTCAAGTTCTATTCAAAGGGAAGAGAAGAAACATGTGAAAAAGAAGAAGGGCGAGAGAAATCTGGTATGGTGATGGGTTTTCAGATTGATTGATTTAATTTGGAGAATTGGGGTTTCACTTGAATTTTGATGTTTTAAGAAGAAATTGATATTATCCAATTTCTAATCGAAGATTACCTTTACTTCAATTGAAAGAGAAGAAAGATGGGAAAGGAGACAACAAAGAGATACATAACAGTATAACATCATTATTTCTTTCAATCGTGATTTAAGTTTTAAGTTTGTTGTCACATGGAAGGGTAGTATCGACATTAAAAAAATATGGACGTCTTGACTCGAGTCAACTGTAATGACTGACAGTCAAGTAACGATTTTAGGACTATTTACTAATAAACGATAAAGTCTGGATCAAATACTAATTATTAATCTTCTAGAAGGACCAAATACAAAATAACCCTAAACTTTATTATTTGGCTAAAACCTACGAATCGACTTGTACTAGCTTGAAGCGTATTTGGGGTTATTAACTTATTATACTATATTTGGCTACAAAGCAAATACAGTTGCTCCACTATATTGCTAATTAATCGTGTATCAATTTTACTAAAAAACAAAATTTTCACTCAGGTTAAATTTTTTAATTTTTTTTTTTTGATAAAATATTTGAGATTATTTTTTTACTTGGCAATTTTGTAATGGAAATCTCTTTTGATTATTTAAAACACAAAACTTGTGTGTTATATATTTTTTGATTTAAGAAAAAAGAATTTACAATACGGTATTGAATTAATGAATGTTCGGTATACGAATAACCTCACTTAGATTATAATACTACATTTAGATATTTTTTTTCTCCAATTTATAATTTGAGTGCATCTTGTGTTTTTTTTTTTTGCTCCCATTTATTTATTTATATCTCTCTCCAATCCCTGGATTGATAAATATTATTTTATCAAAAAATTAATAAATTATCTGGTGCAACAAGTATCAACCCAAATTATAGCAAGAACCTTTTATTTTAGGGCGAATTTCAGATTGCCCACTGGTTTTAAGTGCTAATTTGTGATTACTCATTGTTTTCAACAAAATTTAAGAATGCCCACTACCTTCAACTTTCAGGTGCCGATCATTTATTGAATATTTCAAGAATACCCTCCTTGAGCCATGTCGGGTACGATATTAGTTCGATCTAACCATTAGATCGAAACTCATGTGTAGATAAAACTTTTTTTTGTTAGAAAACAAAGTTTATGTTTCCCTACTTACCCCACTTCATTCATCTTCTTCAGAAATAATCATATCTTCAACTTGTTATATGATTACATATCATTGACCTGCCAACGTGGTATCTAACTGCCAGCTAATTAGAAAAAGAAAAGGGCAATTCAGTAAAAGAATAAGGCTTGACCGAGTTAGTGGTGGTTTGACCACCTGAAAGTTGAAAGTAGTGGGCAATCTTAAATTTTATTGAAACCAGTGGGCAATCGCAAATTAGCAATTAAAACCAGTGAAAAATCTCAAATTCGCCCTTTATTTTATCAAAGTAAAATTGTTCCATTCATTGCTTCAAACTGTTAATAATACAAAGAGATGGTACGTCGTACATAGAAAGTACAACTTGAACAAAGTAAAACTGTCCCATTTAGATTGAAATCTAAAACTAACATTAGAAGGAATAAAAAAAAAAAAAAAACATATCCATTGCATCACCCTTGACATTGCAGGACCTGCAACAAACTTCTGACAAGGTGAGCATAGCCTTGCCCATCTCCTATAGCAAGCGAATTAGATCGCTGCAGACTAGGCATTACAACATGTCACTAATCAACATATAACAACAACACATCACCAGACTAAACAAAAGCAGCAGCTTGACAGCCCCCTGCATAACATTTGATATCAATAACATTCACATAGGTCCATGCAAATAAGAAGAACCTATAACTTTAGGAAAATTCAGATCTGCATGAAAATGATATAATTATTACCAGAATTAATAAAAAGAATTAAGAAAGAATGTTCGACAATTACATGCATATCCAATATGTCCAATTATCCAACTCTTTGCTACACATACATGCCTCACAATCTTTTCGAACATTACGTACCATCATCTTTAAATTTCATGTTAAGTTTTGTGACATCCAGGGGTACTGTGAATGAATCATTATATTGATCATACATATCCAACCCATAAAATCCTCTTGGTGGTGTTTTTATTACAACATACCAATTTGAACTATCATTTTTTCTCCAATAGAACACTTGTTTTGCATATGATGCTAAAATAAAAGGATCATTTTCAAACTGTTGTAGTCCTTGGTGGAGGTTTACCAAAGTGAAACCATCCTCAACCTTTACACCATTGTTTACGTTCGTCCAATCACAATCAAACAAGGGAACATGAAAACCACCGTAGTCAAGTAAAATTATATCTTTAATAACCCCATAAAAAGTGACTTTGCTTGCAATAGGGTTCATGGTTGTCGTTTCCAATGATACACCACTATTTTGGGTAGAATTCTCCACATCCTTTCTATGATACAATTGACCATTAATAATATAACTCGAATATGACGATGCTTGACTTCTTGGCCCAAAAGCAAGGCATTTTAATGTCTCGGAGATATTAGTGTTATCATCACCAAAAACCTATCCAATATTTATAAAAATATCAAAAACTATGGTGTTGAATCACCTGAAGATGGTAATTGGTTCATTCATTCATTGTGCTTCTTGATAATGTTTTCAGTGATAGACCATAAGAAACCTTGTCTATGAAATACGAGTTAAATCACCTGAAGAAAACAACTGAATTCTTGTCTTTTGCGTGGTAATATTGGTTTCGCCAAGAATTCCATTGTTTTATTCCGATTAGGTTCTAAACTGTTAATGATTTGGTCTGCCATACGCCCATACTACATAGTATGGAATAGGTGTCAATTTAAATCTTATAGAACATATATACATATATATCTCATGCATATAGTAATAATAAAACTATTTTGAAACAAATTTTAGTATATAAGATAGAGTGGAATTTGTCCGGGTTAGAATTTCCATAGCCAAACAAGGGTGAATAGCAATTTTTTTTTTCTTTAATGCAATTGGCTATATAGAGTTTAGAATGTCTATAGCTAAATAAGAACTTGAACACTCAGTATGTTGCTATTATCAGCAGAAGCTCAAGCATGAGGCGGAAACACGACAGATTTTCAATGCAGTGAACAACTAATAACTTAAACATACATAATGTAACAAAGACATATTGGGTACCAAAATAGGGCATATTTTAAATGCAGTGAACAGCTAATAAGGCAACTGCAGACTAGCAACAACAGACCAGGATTGTAACTGTGTTTCTTGGTGATCATATAAATTACTATTCTATTAAAAATAATAATAATTGTCGAACGATACCTTGTCTCTTAGCCATGAGAAAAAGTTTTCTGAATGCATCTTCCAAAGTAAACCATCATTTGTAGCAAGATTCTCATCCTGAAGCTTTAACTCATTCAAATGTACTGTATCCTAATGCATAAAGAAAGAGTAATGAGGCTTACTATTCAAAGGACTTATTGTTGATCCTAAGTTTCCTACTAAGTTTATGTTTTTTTTTGATAGAAGTGTTACCATACTAAGTTTATGTTTGTAAGAGAAGTGTTACCATACTAAGTTTATGTTTGTAAGAGAAGTGTTACCATACTTATTGTTCATAAGGTTTTACTTTATGTGTATTGAACAACACATAACGATGAGCAATCTATAATCTTTCGTCACTTAATGCAATTGACACTACCAGAAATCGGTCGCCCACCCACAATTGCATCATTCCCAAAACTTCCATTCCTTTCGTGGTTATTATTGAGATCAACCGCTTGTTTCATGAAGGTACTACAAAACCTCGTACACTCGTCTGCAAGATAGCATTTTGCTATGGACCCTTCAGTTTTTGCTTTATTTCTAACAAATCCTTTCAAGAATTTTATAAACCTACACACATACAACACCAAATTAGACATAGAATTGTGCAATAAGCAAACTTAAAGAATACATAAGAGAACTACTTTTCAAACACATACATCCAACGAGGATGGACTGGTCCACATAGTCGTGTTTCACTTCCTAAGTGAATTGTCAAATGAATCGTGATATCAAAAAAGGACGGAAAAAAAAACCTTTCAAGGAAACACATAGTCACCACCACATCCTTTTGTTCTTCTAACTTTTTGCAGTTGATGACCTTTTGGCATATCTCATTATAGAAGGCACACAGTTTGAATATTGTATTCCTAGGCCCTTTGGGAAGAAGTCCTCTTAACGCTACTGATAATAGTTGTTGCATTAGCACGTGGTAGTCATGAGATTTAAAGCGTAATATTTTGAACTCTTCCATTGATACAAGTTTTCCAATATTTGAGCTATAACCATCGAATTTTTTTAATTCCATAAGCCTTTTGTAGAATTTTTTTTTTTTTTTTTTTTGATAATGTATGTAAGGCTGGTGGAAGATATGTCCTCTTCCCTTTGCTCGTCGGATGCAAATCATTTCTAATCCCCATTTCTTGAGAGCATTGCGGGACTTAAGCCCATCTTTAGATTTTCCCTTTACATTCAACAATGTCCCAATAATACTCTCACAAACGTTCTTCTTTACATCCAGATTATGACGCACAAGAAGATGCTACAAGCCAACACAAATTTTTTTTTTTGTTAGATATGAGATTATAATTACTAGTACTTTAAAACAATTTAAAAGAAAAAAAAAAATTATATATTTACCTCCCAATATGGCAATTCAAAAAATATTGACTTCTTCTTCCACATTTTCTTAGGTTCCTCCATTTTTCTCTTGTTTTCCTTTATCGGCTTCATCTTTTTTACCTTTTCCAAAATCATTCTCAATATTACATACTTCCTGAAAAATATTCGATCTAGACATTATTAGAGGCATGTCCCTGTCCTCACGAAGACCATTAAACCATTTTTTATTCGATCAAAATTGATGATTGAGTGGAAAAAAAACGCCTGTGATCCATATATATAGTCTTCATAATAGCTTTCAAATAGGCCGAACAAGTGTTAACACCACATACTGGACATGCTGTTTTACCTTTTATCGTACATCCACATAATTTCCCATATATATGTGGGAAAATCATTAATGGTCCACATCAAAATCACCTTTAAATTGAAAGAAGATTTTGTGAATGCATCATATACCTCCACACATTTCTCCCACAACTCCTTTAAATCATCGATAAATAGTGGCAAGTATACATCAATGTCATTCGCAGGTTGTTTGGGTCGTGGAATCAACAAAGAAAACATCAAATGTTTTTTTTTCTAATGCATAACCATGGAGGAAGGTTTTATGTAGCCAACATCACTGACCAACAACTGTGCGTGGAGCTGAGATTACGAAATGGATTAATTCCATCAGTAGCAAGACCAAGTCTAAGGTTCCGCGGCTCAGTTGCGAATTGAGGCCATTTCTTATCTATTGCATCCCATGCCGAGGAGTCCACTGGGTGGCGCATATTGCCATCTGTACTCTTGTTATTATGGTGCCACTTAATTGCTCAGCCAATTGTGAAAATTGAAACATTCTTTTAAACCTGGGAATGATTGGGAAATATCTTCACTTTTGCCGGATGACCTTTTTTTATTTGCTTAGTACGACGATCTCTTTTCCATCGAGAGGTTTTACATCTAGGACAAATTTCATGCTTTTCTAGCTCTTTATAAAATAAACAACAATCATTAGCACACACATCTATCTTCTTCTCTTCGAGCTGGAATTCTTTGAGCAAAACATCAACTAAGTATGAAGAGTTAGGTAGTGTATTCTTCTCTGGCAACGTATCACTAAATAATTCCAATAATTCATCGAAACCTTAGTTAGAAAAATCATGCATGACCTTTAGCTTGTATAGCATGATTGTTGCTGACAACTTTGTGTATTTTGTGTAACCTTTGAATAAGGGAAGTTCAGTTTTTTCCACGTACTCGGTAAACTCAGTTTGCGTTTCCTCTTCAAGTGTTCCATGGTTTGCATCATCATGCATGTAAATAAGCAACTTCACATAATTCGCGACTCTCGGAAGTATGTACACCAGATTTTTCTGATTCTAATTTCTCTCCATGCCAAAACCAAGTGGTATATGTCACATCCATCCCATTTATGACAAGGTCTTCTTCAAGCAATTCACCATTTCCCCAACGAAAATTCCGACATATTCTACATGGGCATCTCAACTTTGATTTTCCTGTTTTCATTTTTGCAAGCATCACAAAATTCTTCACTCCTTCTCGATACTCATTAGTCGTCCTACAAATAAAAAAGTAAGATCATTAATTAACGTATGGTAAACGAAAATCAGGTATGAAAGCATACTAATTAAATTCTTATTTCAATACCTTTTAAGATGAACCCATCCTTTGTCCATCATGATGATTACAAATGCCAACTTCAAACCTGATAAAACAAACTCAAAAAATGTGATTGACGCACTATTTAAGTTTAAAGTTACAAAGAATTAAAAAATGTGATTGTCGCATAAAAATATTCTTTATTAGTGTTCCACAAATTTATCTTAACAAATGTAATAAAAATAGTTTAACAGAAATCATTTCCGAACAATACCTAGTGAAACCTAGATATCAGTATCGAGTAAACAAATAATCAATCATTGAATTATATCAATCCATTACAGGAGAATGTAACTAACAAAAAAATAGTATTATTTTATACAAATAAATTAGCTACAATTTTCTATGAAAAAAATGAATCAATTAAAATTGTTTCCATCATTCATACGCTTCCGGCAAATGTACGGACATAAACAAATGATTTGATTTTGATCAACATATTGCTTCCCTAAATTAACTGAATAATCCTTTCTAATGTAATCTAATCATTTATCTATAATTCTTTCCGACCTAATCTAATCAATTAACTTAATTGAGTGATCAGGCCTGTATTTCTCATTGAGTGGTCAATAATAATTCTACCTTAATGAAAAATAAAATAAAATTAAATCTATGGTGATATAAACACAATCTTAACATCAACCATACTATCAAACTAACATGATTAACACCCTCATATACAAATTGAAGTATTGAAAATTATTAAAATCAAACAACTTTCGCAACTACAGAATTCTTTCAATAAACTTCACAACTATCAAACCATTAGAAAACATAAAAAAATTACCTTTATTGAATCAGAAACAGGGCAACGAAACACGAATTGCAAGAGATAAAGATGATGACTCGCCGAAGAATCCAATTAGAGAGGTGAAAATGAGTAAAGGAAGATAGCAACTACTTGTTGCTTGTTCAACAATGAGAATTAGAGAGGTCGATCTCATTGTGTGGTGATGATCGACTAACTATAGAGAAGATGCAAAGCTTGTTGGATCGGGCTTTATAAACTTTTCTTAAATGGACCTAGGTGAGTCTGTAATGGCTCGGGTCGTATGTCATTTTTCTTATGTTTTTTGACAATATCAATAAATTTAGGGAAATCATATTGACACCCAGCTCTTTACAAAGAGCTATCCAAAAAATTAAAAACACCCCTAATAAACTTATTTACACCTTCTACTAAGAGCTACGCAACTAAAACCTTAATACTTTTATTTTTTTTTTGGTTTTTTTTTTTGTTTCTATCGTTCTTTTTGTTTCTTTTCAAACAAAGCTTGTTTTCTCTCTTCTCCTTCGTCTTCTCCAAAAAAAAAAACTTGATTTTTAATATTTCTTTTATTTGTTCCATTATTTGCAACCATGAAAGAGTTGCAAGAGACTACAAAAAGTGAAATAGAGTCCATTAGCAACCTTCCATTAGATGTAGATATCAAGGCAAACTCATTCTTATGTGAACAAATACATGTGGTTTCTTCTCAATAGGTTCATGAAAATTTTGCTTCATTATTCATTATTTTGATTTTCACTTGTTTTAGGGGGATTTAGGTTTTAGTCACTGAAAGTATATGCTATTTAGGGAAATGACATTTTTCTTTCTTTAATTAGACTTTAGTCATGAACCGGTAACTAAACCAGATAATATTTATAAATGGCAAAAATACCCCCACTTAAAACAATTGTTATAAATTTGGTAAGAACATGTGTTGCTCATCCATTGGTTGGAAGTGCTCAACTAAAATCTAAACACCCATCTAGATATATTACACATCTCGAGAATTTGAAGTTCATGTAAAGAAATTCAAAATCTTCAAAAAAATTTCTTCAAATTCCTCTCTTCAATCCAATGCCAAAATTGCAAAGAAAATCTTGAAACCCCTTATCACAGGTTCAAAATGTCTTCTTCAACTCACTTCTTCCCTTCTATCTTACCTCAATTTCAAAGTCATTCACAAAGTTCTCTCTAACCCACATCTCAATACTCAAACTTTTCAAAATTTCTTCATTTCTTCAGAACCCATTTGGTTCCAATTTGTGGAGTATATACTAGGTCTCCTTCGTTTCACAATTTTGCTGTAGATGAAGATCAATTTGTAAATACCTAATTTTTGTTGCTGAATTTAGTCTAACTGTTTGTTAAAATTGAATTGATTGTTTTCTTTGTGTGAATTTAGTCTTTTTCAGTTATGGTAAATAATTAAGGTGTGTAAATTGGGTATATTTTTATTCTGGAATTTAATTTCAAAGAGAAAGAAAAAGGTGGTGGTGGACAGTGGACAGTAGAAGGGATGGAGAGAGAGCAGTAGAAGAGATGGAGAAAGAGAGAAAGAGAGAGAAAGATGGACAGTGGTGTTGTGGTAGAAGAGATGAAGGAGGGGTGGATGTGATGGATGGAGAGAGAGAGAGAGAGAGAGAGAGAGAGAGAGAGAGAGAGAGAGAGAGAGAGAGAGAGAGAGAGAGAGAGGTGGTGGTGGTGGTGGTGGATAGAGAGAAAAGGAGGTGGTGGTAGACGGTGGCTTGTTGCAGAGAAGCTAAGTTTTTTATTTTTTTTTTGTCTTTGAATTTTACATTCCAGCCATTTAAGAAAAATATCCGGTTAAACCCGGTTTTTTTATAACTCGGGTCAAACCAAATGATCAAAACCTAATTAATCAAAGAAAAATGTCATTTCCCTAAATAGTATATACTTTCAGTGATTAAAACCTAAATCCCCCCTTGTTTTATACTCGCCAAAAACCGATTCACAATCTAACTTAATTATTATTGGTTTTTAGGCAAGTGATGCGAATATTGAGAATAAATATCCTGATTTATCAACGACATTCACCACTGATAGGGTACATTATTTGTTTATACAATTTGTGATTTTGTTGATTATGTGAAGTGCATTATATACTGGTCTATAAATTCTTCACATACTAATTGATTTTTTTGTTTCTATTCATTATTTAGGTGTTCGAGACCCGCTTAGATTTGATTCAGTGGGCTCAAAAAATAGGACTAACATGTGGAACAGTTGTTGTTGTTTTCAAATCAGAGAATGCTACATCAGATGGAACACGCAAGTTATATCTTGCTTGTGAGCGCAGTGGTATGTATAGGGATCATCGCAAGAAAGACAAAAATGACAATAAAGAAAAAGTTGACAAGAAAGAAAAAAAAAGGAAAGAATAAACCGAGGCGAACGAGAACAAAAAGAACAATTGCCCTTTTAGGTTAAAAGGTGTTTTTATACGTGGTAGTGAAGACAAATGGAAAGTTGAAGTTCTATGTGCTCGTCACAACCATGATTTGGCAATTTCTTTTGAAGGACACTCGTATGTGGGACGACTTAGACCTGAGCAAGAAAAGCTTGTGTTTGATTTGATGAAAACAGAGGTGGAGCCAAAACATGTTCTAAACGTCATCAAAGATAGCGATCCGAAACAATTCATCAACTATTCGGCATATTTACAATGCCAAGCAAAAACAAAGGAAGTTAGAAAAGGCAGATAAGACAGAATTGCAACACTTACTGCAGTTACTTCATAACAATGGGTATGTAGAAGTGAGCAGATGTGAAGAAGGTTCAACTATCATTAGAAATTTATTTTGGGCTCATCCAGAGTCTGTTAAGTTGGCTAAGTGTGAAACCGGCACGAAGTGGTTTGACATCAATTTTGTGACAAAGTGTCCTTGGTTATTTCGCCTTGAGTTCATTGTTAAGAAAACCTAGTTGTACGCACGTCGTCCCGCGTCCTTGTCTTCGCGTCGTGTGTCATTAGTGTGTTTTTTGGTTCAGGACGTACGTACTGCTTAAGGACGTACGTACGTATTGTATGTCAGCAAGTTAGTTTGAGTTCTGGACGTACGTACCTTTACAGGACGTTCGTACGTCGCAGCAGGCAGCAGGCGTATTTTCGTATGGAGACGTACGAACGTCATATCGACGTACGTACGTCCAATGTGGGTTTTCACTATTTCGGCCCATTTTCCTTGGTTTCCAACCCTAAGTATATATAGGGTTTCTCTTCCAAAGAACAAGTTAGTTCTTTGGCCGTCCAATTGAAGTCTTATTCTTGGAGTTTGTTTAGGTTTTGGTTTAGGTGGTTTTGGTGATTGAACTCATCTTCTTATTCCTTCTTCCCCATTCATCTTCTTCTTCATTATTGTTTATATTGATTTAGCTTCGAGTCTTCTTGTGTGTTCATCAAGAAGTCGAGTATCCTTGTGTGTTCATCAAGGAACTCTGGTGTAAGCTTGTTTCATAGTTCGGCTTCGAGTCTTCTTGTGTGTTCATCAAGAAGTCGAGTGTCTTGTGCGTACATCAAGGTGCTCCGGTGAAGTCAAGGTGTTAGAGATAACCAGTAGTGTCAACTCGCAGTGATTGCAGGTAGTTGATAGGTTTGTACATCTCTTTTCATCTAGTGGATTTATTTGTTGTCGCGAGGACAACCGTGGACGTTTCCCATATTGGGTTTTACCACGTTAAAAATATCGTGTGTTCTTTATTTGTTTATTGCTTTATTGTTTGCTTTACTATTGTTATATTGCACATATATTGGGTTCTCAATTGGTATCAGAGCAGGGCGCTTGTTAAGGAGCGTAAAGGCTCACGCGTAAATCCTTAGTGCAATTTTAATGGATTCTGATAAATTTGGAACACTAATTTGTCCTCCTAAATTTAATGGAACTAATTTTCCCTATTGGAAAGTTCGTATGGCTGCGTATTTGCAGGCTATGAGTGAGGATGTGTGGATCGCTGTGGAAGATGGTTGGTCACCACCGAGAGTTACTACAGGTAGTACAGATGAGGTTGTTACAAGTGTTAAGCCTCGAAACACATGGAGTGTGAAAGACAAAGTTGCTTCTACTAACAACCAAAGAGGGCTTAATGCTATATTTATGGCTTTGGATGCTAGTGAATTTCGGAGAGTTCATGGTTGTATATCATCGAAAGAGGCTTGGGATAGGTTGGTAAGAACTCATGAGGGTGACATTGCTGTCAAAGAGAGTAAGCTTGAACTTCTTATTACTCAATTTGAAACTATGAAAATGGATAATAATGAATCTTTTGATGAATTCTTTATTCGTTTGCATGATATTATCAACACTAGTGCATCTTTAGGTTTAGTGTACACCGATACTCAAATAGTACGTAAAGTTCTTCGGTCTTTGCCATCTAGATTCCGTTCTAGGAAAGATGCCATTCAAGAAAGCAATGACTTAAAGACCATGTCCATAGAGACCTTAGCAGGAAAATTGAGAACTTATGAACTTGAGGTTCAACTTGAACAACCTCAAAATAAATCCTTTGCTTTTAAAGCTGGAACTTTTGAGGATGTACAAGATGAAAAAATTAATCATGATAAGTCTCTTGACACTAAGCAACATCTAAATATCATTTATCGTTATCTTAAACATATTTTTAAGACTATGAAATATAATGGTTTGACTAACCATTGTTTTGACGAGTGTAAGCTTCCCAAGAAATTTGGTGCACAAGGGATAGAACAACAAAAAATCAAGTTATCTACCACTTGGGAGGAAGATGAAAGCGATGATGATGATGATGATGATGTAGCGGAAGACCATGCTATACATTGTGTTGCCTATGGAGCATCTTTGAATGAGAATGTGGATTGTCAGGTAACCGATATTGTCGATCATGAATTCGATGATTCTATTTTGGTAAGTCCTGGTGAGTTAAGGGAATTACATATGTCATCTGTTAAACAATGTCAATCCTTGCGTAAGACTAATCAGATTTTAAATGATATGGTTGAGTCTCTTGTGAAAGAGAAATCTGTACTTGCAGGTGATATGAATGCCTTATCTGAGGAGTTTTCCCAAGAAAAGCTAGATTTCCAATCTAGAATTATTTCTTTGGAAATATTCAATCGTGAGATAGAAGATAAGTATCGTTCTTTGTTGCTTGAGCATGAAGCTGTGAAAAAGGATTTATTCGCTTCTACTAAGCGATTGCAAGGGTTTGAGAAAGCTTCAGTTGATCTAGACACCCTTATTAAAAGTGGAAAGTCTTCTTCAGATAAGACTGGTTTAGGATATGACTATGTCGGAGCTTCCTCCAGTTGTGTCCCTCCTACTACTTCTTTTGTGAGGCCATCATTGCCTCATTTGTTACCAAATCCTCATATTCCTACTCCGTCTGCACCTACCAAGGCTTTTGAATCTAAGCCAAATGTGATGACCAAGAACAAGACAAGTCCTAAACATAGACATTTTAAGTGTTTTACTTGTGGTCGGTTAGGTCATACTTCCGCTTTCTGTTGGGATAACAATTCCATAGTTCCATATTCTTCTTCTTATGGTAATAATTATTGGAACTCACATTGTTCTTTTCCTGTGCAGGCTCATCATTTCTCTTGGCCTCCTTTTATGAGAAGAAGTGGCCCTAAAAAACCACAACACTTCAACAATAGAAAGAAGGTTGTGCAAAAGGTCACCAAACCACCTCACATATGGGATAGAAGCATCGATGCTGCCAAATGTAGTATAGAGAATGAGAGGTTAAGGATTGGAAAGGCCTCTATCAGAGATAATATTCAAAAATCCTCCATATCCGGGTCCAACTTGCAGAATATCTCTCAAGTATGGGTACGAAAGGATGACTTGAACGTTCTCTTTTGACTTCTTAAAGTCAGATTGAATATCATCTTCGTATTTTTATTTTTTGTTTGTTTTCTAGCCTTGTGTTATTTTAATTGCATATTTCTCTAACCACATAGGCTATTTGTTTGGTACTTCTGTTTTTTATGCTTTGTTTGTTTAGCTTGCAGATCATGCTGCATGTCTGAATACATTGTTAATAATAAAAATATATAAAAAAAAAAAAGGGGGGGGGGGGGGGGGGGTTGTTGGTTATTCCTTCTATTTTTTTTGTTTTTTCTTTATTTATTCCATGTATGTGTTGTTGGTTGCATCTTTTCTGAGATATTGGTTTAACTCAATTGTCTTAAATAAGTTGCACTATGTTTGGGTGTTTTCTCTTTCTGAACTCTTAAGTATGTTTTGGTATGTATCATGCATTTTTCCTCGTTTGTTTGCACAGTGCACGGCATGCTTGCATGATGGGAGTTTTTGGAAACCACTTACATATTCTTTGAGCTCCTAGAACTTCTCTATCTCTCGAGTATTTATGTGATCTTGAGTTATCTCTCCTTTGTTTTGGTTAATGTTCATCTTGTTGTTCGTGTTATTGAGCATTCTTATCTTCCTATTACAACTCTTGTTAGTGGTCAATGACTCACTTTATCCCCAGCCATTTGATTGTTTTTGAAGCAATATCAGTTGGCTAAGAACCCGTTGGGGTTGTGAGGGTCATGCTCTGACGGATGCACTCAAGAGATGTTAGTTCTTGTGTTGCACGTTATCATGGTATTGCACTTCTTGAGTTTGTGTTTGTCAAAAAGATGTAGGCTACACCCTACCCTCGTGTATTTGAAAAGATGGAGGCAAAAATCCCTCCCACGCGGGAATGACATTAGAGTGATGTAGACTAAACTCCACCACATGCGGCAAAATAAAAATCCAAGCGCATATTCACTGTTTTTTATGTAAGGCATACAAAGTTTATATTCTTTTGCCTTTTTCATGTCTTGGTTTTCATTTGAAGATCATATTTATATTTGTTTGCCTTCTACTCATAACGTTTGTTTCAAAAGGGGTTGAAGTTTGTTTCTTCTATGCTCACTTACTCATCTAATCGTATGTCTCTTGTTGATGGTTCTATATTCTACGTCTTTAAAGGGTGTGTTCTAGTGGTGAACTTTCTCTCTCTTTATGCATTGCATTGCATCTACACACATCGAGGTTTAGTTTATGATGCACTTCAATTCTCTTATTTGTTCAATCTTTTGTTTATCCCCATATATTGTCTCTTATTTTTGTACGGATTGGGATTGGCTACTGTTTTTGGAAGTTCATGATGTGTTCCTCTACACTTCTATGGTACATCGGTTCTTTTCCTTTTATCTTCTTGTTAAGGTTTGTGAAGTTGTTTTAGTTAAGGATGTTTCTAATGTTAATGGTGTTTGTGTTGTGTTGACAAGAGTTTGTTCTATATCTTCTGTTCAATATCTACTTCTTGTTAACATGTTTTATTCTTCTCTTCTTCTCTTATTTGTTATGGTTTCGTTTTTGTTTTTCTCTTTTTCTTTTGTTACCTTGCTTCATTTGTGACAAAAAGGGGGAGATTTATGACTCTAATACTAACACCTTCTTCTTCTTTGTTAGTGTATTTTTGGGTCATGTTTCAGGTATGCTACACGTATGGGGGAGTGAACGTGTTAATGTTTAGAGGTTGTACAGTTTTGGGTTATGTTTCAGGTATACTACATGTATGGGGGAGTGAAAGTGATGATGATCACAAAGTGCATGTACAGTTTTGGGTAAGCTCGAGTATTAAACCTTGGAGCTCATGAAGTATGGGGGAGTTGTTCGAGGAACTTCCGTTGGCTCTTTGATTGTTTCAGAATTTCTTGTTCGTTGGCTCTATGATTGTTTCAGAAATTCTTGTTGCTTCCGTTCGGTCTCTGATGGTTAAACCGTATTACTCAAGCTGGATATCATGTGTTGGTGACTCGGTATGTATTCTACTATGAGTGTTTTTTTAGGCATGTTTTATAAATGCCATGGTTTGGGTTTGTAAGCACGTTTTATAAGTGCCATTAGAGTCATAGGTTTTTGTCACAAAATCAATGTCAAAGAGGGAGATTGAAACCGGCACGAAGTGGTTTGACATCAATTTTGTGACAAAGTGTCCTTGGTTATTTCGCCTTGAGTTCATTGTTAAGAAAACCTAGTTGTACGCACGTCGTCCCGCGTCCTTGTCTTCGCGTCGTGTGTCATTAGTGTGTTTTTTGGTTCAGGACGTACGTACTGCTTAAGGACGTACGTACGTATTGTATGTCAGCAAGTTAGTTTGAGTTCTGGACGTACGTACCTTTACAGGACGTTCGTACGTCGCAGCAGGCAGCAGGCGTATTTTCGTATGGAGACGTACGAACGTCATATCGACGTACGTACGTCCAATGTGGGTTTTCACTATTTCGGCCCATTTTCCTTGGTTTCCAACCCTAAGTATATATAGGGTTTCTCTTCCAAAGAACAAGTTAGTTCTTTGGCCGTCCAATTGAAGTCTTATTCTTGGAGTTTGTTTAGGTTTTGGTTTAGGTGGTTTTGGTGATTGAACTCATCTTCTTATTCCTTCTTCCCCATTCATCTTCTTCTTCATTATTGTTTATATTGATTTAGCTTCGAGTCTTCTTGTGTGTTCATCAAGAAGTCGAGTATCCTTGTGTGTTCATCAAGGAACTCTGGTGTAAGCTTGTTTCATAATTCGGCTTCGAGTCTTCTTGTGTGTTCATCAAGAAGTCGAGTGTCTTGTGCGTACATCAAGGTGCTCCGGTGAAGTCAAGGTGTTAGAGATAACCAGTAGTGTCAACTCGCAGTGATGGCAGGTAGTTGATAGGTTTGTACATCTCTTTTCATCTAGTGGATTTATTTGTTGTCGCGAGGACAACCGTGGACGTTTCCCATATTGGGTTTTACCACGTTAAAAATATCGTGTGTTCTTTATTTGTTTATTGCTTTATTGTTTGCTTTACTATTGTTATATTGCACATATATTGGGTTCTCAAAGTGTTTCCCTAAAGTTTTTATTATGGATCCCACATACAAGACAAACAAATATCGTTGGCCATTGCTTGAGATCGTAGGGGTTACTTCTACAATGAAGACTTTTTCTATTTGCTTTGTTTTGATGGAACATGAGAGTGAGGATGATTTTACATGGGCACTGGGGTGTTTACAAGGCTTGCTTGGGGAAAATATATCAGTAGATGTTATAGTGACTGATAGGGATCGTGCTTTAATGAATGCAGCAGATGTGATATTTCCTACTGCGGTAAAATTCTTATGTCGTTGGCATATTTCAAGGGATGTTTTGGCAAAAGGGAAGAGACTAATTCGAGATTAGAATACCTCAAATGATGTTTTGACAACAGAGAAGAAAGATAAGCAAGACAAAGATATGGCAGAAACATTGTGCGATAAGTGGGCAAATGTTGTATTAGCAACTACCGAAGCCGAATACATTCATCAGTTAGGTGAATTAGAAAATGAGTTCAAAAGGTGGCCTAAGTTTATCCATTACCTCCATCAGACTTGGTTGGGATATAAAGAACTATTTATTGCAGCTTGGACAGATCAACATATGCACTTTGGTAATACCAGCACAAATAGAGTGGAAGGCGCACATGCATCATTAAAAAGGGCTTTGAAATCTAGCAAATATGATTTCCTTGACATGTGGCAGATAATTCATCCTCCACTTACTGTACAAATTACAGAGATTAGAGTATCATTTGAGAGAAGTTTGCTTTATGTGAAGCATGAGCATAACATCTTATGCTTTCAGAATATTAGAGGTATTGTCTCCTTAAATGCATTGGATTTGATTGTGGAAGAGATGAAGCGATGCGGTTATGTGGGCATGGACAAGCAGATTTGTGGGTGTAACTGATCGGACCTCAAAAGTGTATATTTATCTCCCGAATAACACCTTGTTTGTCTAGCACTTAGCTTATATTATTGTATTATATCTATTGATTAGTGCATTTCTGTCTTTATGTAGGTTTTCGGAGCCAAAATGCGAATATTGAGTAAAAGCCCACAAAAAGACGAGAAAAGCAAGCAAAGAGGTGTTATTTGCACAAAGGAAGAAGATTGGATATTTGCACCCGCGGAATCTGCTAAGGGCACCTCGTGGTCAACTCCGGTCAAATAAGTTGGGTTGACTTTTTGGTCAATTTTGACTAAGGTTGACTTTTTGGTCAATTTTGACTTTGGTTGACTTTTGGTCAAGGGTTGACTTTTCGGTCAACTGCTGCTGACTTAGGTTGACTTTCGGTCAACTGCTGACTTCTAAAGACTTTGGGTCAAATCTATTGACTCATATGGACCGGACTTCCTATTTTGGATCTTAATCTTATAAAGGCTCTACAAGGAGAACTAGAAGTCCATTGGGGTCCATGACATATCAAACTGAAGGTCTTGGCCCAAACTACAATTCTAGCCCAAGAGGATTAGGTTTTACTGATTGCCTAATCCCTCTAGGAGGCCAACAGCAGTAGCCACGAATTTCACTAAGTTAGAAAGTCTTTGCATGCAAGTATTCCATTATGTAATGTCTATATAAGAGAAGTTGTAACTAGGCTTTACTAAACTTTGGTTGATCATCAACTTGAAGACCAACTTTTGTACTCAATTCAATATCAATATCAATCCATGATTTCAATTATGATATTCTTTGATTTAATTATTTGTTCCATTGGTATGAGTAGCTAAATCATCATGGGGGGAAGGTGGAAGCTTTCTAGGTGATGTATGATTATTATGTTGTTTGTTCTTATTCATTGTGATTCGAGGTACTTAATGCTTATTTACTTCTAGCTGCAGTATGAGGTAAGTATGATTGTTTGTTTGCTATTGTTATCCATGGTATTAAATATTGTTGTTAGAATTTAGGGAGACCTAGTTTTGATAATAGTATTATATTTATTGTAGATGTGTAGTGAAATAGCTGAGAGGTGATTACTGCATGTTTGTAATATGTATCTTTTATTGGAACTCTTTCATGATTAAATTCAATAGTTGAGAGGTGAGGATTTAATTATGAATAATATGTGGAGTTAATTAGATTCAATAGCTGAGGGGTGAGGATTTGATTAATGAAGCATATTCAATAGTATACATAATAGAATCCCGTTTTAATTCAATTTAATAGCTGAGAGGTGAGGATTGATTATTATAGGCATTAATAATTGATAGGAATAGCTGAGTGGTGACTTGTTAATTATTATATATTGAATATGAAGAACAACATGATATGATTGCTTAACCTAGTTTGTGGAAACCTACTACTCCCCCTATGTCATCATATAATTCTCTTTTCCATATCTTCCATATTCTTAAGTTAGGATTTATTTATTGTTTATTGCCTGTAGGAAGTAGAATCAATTCTCCAACTTTTATTATTGATTCATTGATGTTTCTTAACCATTGTTCTTAATTGTGTTTGAGCTAAGATCTCCCCCTCTGAGGTGGGTACGACCCTTCCTTGTTACTTGTCTACTTTGATCTCAATCTATACAGGCACAAGAAGGAAAAATCTACAAATATAATCTTTTGATTTACAATACACAAATATTGTAACATTAGTAACCTTCGTCGTATGCATGGGCTGCCATGTGCACATGAACTTAATCTAATTGGTCTTCAGGGTGACAAGATCCATTTGGATGAAATAAATGACTTCTGGAAAAAACTAAGTATTACTGTTGTTGATGTTGACTTGTCTGATCTTGAGGTGAGACCGGAGTTTCTTGCACTCATTAATTGTTACAAGAACTCGACAACTGACCAAAAGACTTTTATGTTGAAGCAAATGTTTGAATTAGGAAAGTCACAATGCAGTGGCTTGCTTCAACCGTTGGTGAAAACTAAACCTAAAGGACGACCATTTGGATCGAAGAACAAGGTGCCAAAGGACGATAACTCAACGAAGCGTGATCCATCGAAGTTTGAGCTGGAAATCCCTGAATTTCATTTATCCCAATCTGCTAATCTAATGCCACCATCAAAGAAATTAAAAGTTACCAAACCAATATCACAATCGAGTAAGAAATTGAATGTTATAAAGACACCTCGGAGTTTGGGTACAGTGAGTATATTAATTTTTCCAGACTTTTTTCGACCATTTATACTTGATTCGAATAATGTTGATGGCGATGGGAATTGCGGTTTTAGAGCCGTGGCAGCAGTGATGGGGATGGATAACGAAACTGGATGGATGATAGTTCGAACTGACTTGAGAGGCGAACTCCTTTGTTTTCGAGAGGAATATAATAAGATGTTTGGTGGTGAGGAACAAGTTAATACACTTCTTGATATTCTGGATACATTTGATAGTCCCTGCCCATGAAAGAACTGGTTCTTCTTACCTTATATGGGTTATCTTGTTGCATCAAGGTATCATCATGTGCTTGTGTCTATTTCTCCTAAAGTTTGCTTGACTTTTGTACCATTGAGAACTGCCCCTCCTAGTAAGAAGCAAAAGGTGCTTGCTATTGGTCATATTAATGACAATCATTTTGTACCATTGAAGTTAAAAGATCGTTGTCCAATTCCTGAACCTGTTGCATTTTGGAAAAAGTTTCACCATCGAGATGTGGACAAATGGGAGAATTTACTAAAGCATCGTAACCCCGCGTTTAAAGAAATTGGTGACAACAAAGTACAAACACAAGAAGGGAGTTATGATCAACCGATTGTATTAGAATAAGAATATAATGTTTGTTAATAGTTTAGCATTTCACTGAACTGTTAAGGCTGAAGTAACCTTCATGGCTTTGTTAACTTGGGGAAATGATATATGGTTTTCTATTTCCTTTGCTATTAATATCTTTTAACCATTATCTTGTACTATTTGTAGATGTAATGAAAAATAATAAACATATATAGAATTACCAGTAGCATCTACCGCGGACTTCGAGCTTCAGCATTGCAGCCATGTGACCTCATCCATTGTAGCAGCAACATCAACCCTGATGACTTCATCATCATACACCCAGTTCATCCCTATATTCTAGACCCTGCGGCAATGAAAATCCAGCAGCCTCGTCTCTGTAACCAGTGTGAGAACATTTTAAGTACCCATAGTAAAAATCAAACTTGATCACTTGAAAAAGGCTACACTTGAAATGAACGAAAAAATTCAATTTGGATCTAGATGGATTTGAACCATCAACCTCTCAATTTATGAGCGCTCTTCCATTTTGAGCTTATAGATCCAAGTCTAAGTTTGAGACTTCCTAGAAATTCTTAGATGAACTGTGGTCACAAGTCTATATATACATCACTGGCCACAAGCCCATAACCTTTAACTCCTTACAGTAGCAGTGTAAGGCAATGACAACATATAAAAGCTAACAACACAAAGAAAATAAAGCAATATCTCCATAACTGATGCTGAGCAAAAATACCTTCGTAAGAGACCTCTCATCCAACATTGACCGCAGACTGTTAAGAATTGTTGTTGCGTATGCTTTGGCACATTTGCTTCATTGTAAATTGTTGTTGTTGAGCTCCATTCTTACAACCCCCTCTCTACCATGAAACATGTCGTCCATAAGTATTTCACAGCCGCAAAGAACTCTAGCTGTTGAAACCATTCCTTGTTGTTGTATTCACACCAAGCCAAGCGAATTGATTAACAAAACATGTTTACATCATTAATTACAATTATTAACCCTGTTTTTTTGTTTAGTGGAAGGGCCACACAGAATTACTTTATGAGTTGCAAGCAGATTGGCCAAATATAGTATTTACTAAATTATCAACTACCAGTAAATTATGAACACACTACTGACTACTCTGTGTTTGCATTGATCCAAAAATCTTAAGTGTAGTATTTACCAAAAAAAATCATCCAAAGAACTTTGGTTAAGTATATGTGCTGTGCTAGTTCTAAAACAGTAAATAAACAAGGACACATAATCTTCTTAATCTCAATGTGCCACATACTGAAACTGTAGCCATTTATAAGATTATGCCTTTGTTCATTACAATTTTACTACAACATCTGACAAAGTTTGTAATTATTCTTAATTTCTCTAACTACATTGACAAAATTGAAATAGACAACAATCAACTACTAAATTAAGAAGATTAATAAAAACAAAAAAATACCTTCTTTCTCAATACATTCACCGTGGATCTTGCAACAAACATCAAGATCATCGCAAGGCTTTTGTCCTGGACAACCAGTCCACCCAATTCCATAAAACTTCCAACATCAATTTAATTCTTTTTCTGAAGAAAAAATAAACACATCTTAACTTCTTAGATATATAGATAGATGAAAAACCCTCTCAAGTTTTGCTACAATTGATCTAAGATTCAAAAATTAAGGTCGTGAGAGAGACTTGTGATGGATAATGGATTGGAACGATATTAATCAATTTGCATAAATCGTCGAAGGATATCTTTTAAGAAGAGAAGAGAAAGATATTAATTTGGGTAGCTCTTATCACATATATCACATAGGGTGCTTTTATAGTCATAATTTTAGGATGGGGTGTTATTAATTTTTTGGATAGCTCTTTGTAAAGAGCCGGGTGTCAATATGATTTCCCTAAATTTAAGATAGCTTAAATTAAATGCTATCATTTTATAGCACCTTTATGTAAACTCTATCTTGCACTAGCACACATGTAAAACAACGATAACATTTAATAAATATTCTATTAAGAAAATAGTTAATAGCGTTGATTTGCAAATGTTATTAATTGAAAGCTATCTTTATCTGTTTTTCTAGTATTGTGTGCACCGTGAACACTGAGTAGTCTGACAAAGAAACGAAAACTAGTTCTGAAATTTTTCTTAGGATCAAAACGTTGAGGGTTTCAAACAAAACCTAAGATGCAAACGAAGAACACTACATGCTTCACTAAAACCTACTGACTCAAGTTCCCCGGCCAAAAGGTAAAGCTAGAGGCAGTCTTTCGATCAAGTTTGGACGGGAAAAAAAAAGAATCAAGAAAGCCTTCCCGACTTAAATAGAAATTCGTGAAAAAAAAGGGAAAGGGAAACTCACCAGAAGGGATGAAGAACATAAAACTCCAACAGCTTCCAAAGTGCAAAGGACAGAAAGCTTCAACAACTTTGAAGTTTAAAAAGCTTCAACAAAATTCGTCAATGGCGGATTAGAAGAAGGAGAGAAGATAAAGAACAGAAAACAGAGGGAAAAACCTTTATTATGGACAAACACATTCTCTCTCTCTCTCTCTCTCTCTCTCTCTCTCTCTCTCTCTCTCTCTCTCTCTCTCTCGTCAAACTATGCAAATGTTTCAATTGACGAGGAGAATCGACGACATTGTCTTTTCAGCCATAAAGGTATGCGCCTTTCGAGGCATACATGACATGCATGTGACTCCACTCACCTGAGAACAAACACGTCCAAATGGTCAAAATCTCCTGTTGACTTCCACGTCAGCTTTTCCCGCCAAAAATATCAACTAACTTTAAAACAAAATGCTCTAAGTTCCAGAACACACCTGATCCTCCGTATTGTCGGAAGGAAATTCTTTGTACCGTCTCCTAATAAGACTTCGTCACCACAAAGAAGGGGGCGATGTAAGTACCATATTATGTACACCCACCTATTGAAAATTAGAGGTAAGCTAAGAGCTTAAAATGCTTCTGAGACCACTGGATCTACGGACACGGGAGAGGCACAAGGCAAGCTGTCCTCCATTGTTTGACTAACAGTCAAACAGTAGTCAAACAGTACAAAGAACATAGGCTCTAAGACCACCCACATGTCCAACATCTCCAGCCGTTGATTGTAAAGAATTCAACGACACCGCGAAGACCGACCGATTGCCTATATAGAGAGGATCCATTCCCAATTATTAGGTACGTTTTCTCTATCCCATCTGTCATTTCAGCTCTCCACATTCTTTGTGCTAACTTGATCGTTGGAGTGCAAACACCAGTTGTCTTCTTATTTTGCAAGTTATCCGCCGAAGCACAGGCAAAACATCTCCACGTGTCCCACGGAAATACAAGGCCCAGGTGAAAGAGATAGTATGCTCTAAATGATATTATTTTTCATTTTTACTTTTGCTAAAGTATAAAGAACGTAATTAACCAGTCTAGTATGAAACTACGAACTATGAAGTTTTTTAAAAGTTAATCTGATGTACGTATTTTTATTTTTTTTATCCATACATGACGTATGAAGAATGATTTTGATAAACTGAGTAGATTCTTGCATGTTGTTTCATGGGTGAGTGAATGAGATAGTAGAGAACTGTCATTACAATACAATAACATCTTTTTTTTTTCTTTTTTTCTTTGTAATAAGGTGCACCATCTTTTTATGTCTGAAGATCTTACAAGAATAGTTGTTGTTAAGGAATGGAGCACCTGATCATTCCATTACCATCAGATGGGTAATTCTCATGGAGGTAAATCTTCTAGGATATTCTAGTCAACGTTATTTCCATCACATGTGCAAATCATTCTCCATGATTTATGTATGATTTGAGTCTGTAATGGTAAGTATATATTGTCAAGGGATCTGATCAAGGACTATGTTCCTCAACCAGTTGTATATATATAGAGCATTGTAATGTTAATCAAAGCAAGCAATTGTTCTTACTTTATATGGTATCAAAGCAGGTCTAACTCTGCTCCCGAAATTTCATTTTTTTTTTTTTGGACTCTCTTTGTAGTATTTTTCAATTCTCTAATGGCCTCATCCGGTTCGTCAAGTTCCTCAACAATGACTTCAAGCTCTTCATCTTCATCTGGAACAACTAGCCTGAATGTTTCTCTTCCTTCTTTTGCGAACCTGGTTTCTATTAGGCTCGATAGACATAATTATTTGTTATGGCTTGGACAGATCGTTCCTGCATTGAACTGCCATGATCTTTTCACGTTTGTAGATGGCTCTTACCCTACCCCATTGCAATTTGTGACATCTGCGGATGGCAAAACATAGGAATTAAATCCATCATTCTTATCTTGGAAGAGGCATGATCAACTTGTTCTTAGTTGGATCAATGCTATGTTAACTGAACCCGTTCTTGCTCAAGTTATTCGTCTTCATACTGCCAAGGATGTATGGGACGCTTTAACTCGGTTATTCTCATCCAATTCTGAAGCGCGTGTAATGCAATTGAAGAAACAAATGATGTCTCTTGATAAAGGATCTCTTTCAATGATCGATTATCTTGGCAAGGTCAAAGGTATCGCTGATGCACTTGCATCCGCACAAGCACCAATCTCAAACACTGATCTGGTGTTAAATACTCTTCACGGGCTCCCTAGTGAATATGAAGGTTTCGTCACTACCATGATGGCCAGGTCAGAAGGTCTACCTTCATTTTATTCACTTTCTGATTTACTGATTAATCATGAACTGTATCTTCAAGATCTAAATAAAAAGATTAAAGCCAAAACTGAGTCCATGGCTTTCTTTTCTGCCCAAGGAAAAGGTCGCGGATGGCGTGGTGCTAAGAATAACTCCAACACTAAGACATATGCTTCACGCTCGTTCTCTACCAATATTCCATCATCAAGTAGAAACGACCGTGGACATGATCGTGGCCGTGGTCGCGGTTCTTTTCATGATTTTACATATGCATCTCCAAAAATGAATCCATCGAGAAACATTATATGTCAAGTTTGCAATCATCGTGGTCATGTCGCAGTTGATTGTGAGTACTTTCTAGAAAGAAAGCATCAAAGCAAGGATGATGTCTCTTCAGCCTTTGCGGGTCTCACTGTCAGTGATCGTAGTTGGTATGCTGATTCTGGAGCCACAAACCATCTCACTTCTAAGGCAGGTGTATCATCAAATCGATCGGAATATGATGGATCTGATCAGATATTGATTGGCAATGGAATGGGTCTTCCAATTCAGGGTCTTGGTAATTATTCTTTATCTACTCCCTCTCGTACATTTCGTTTGAGTAATGTTCTGTTCGTTCCTCGTATCAAGAAGAACCTTACTTTCTATTGATAAATTTGTGAAAGAGAATGACTGTGTTTTTGAAATTACACCTTATGCTTTCTTTATTAAGGATTGGAGGACACGGAGAATTCTCTACGAGGGCAGGAGTAAAGGAGGACTATTTCCTATTCACCCACATGCATTCGAATCACCACCATCTTGTTTTGTGGGAGTGAAGACAAGTATGAACCAATGGCATCATCGTCTCGGACACCCGAATTCGAAGACTTTATATTTTTTGCAGAAAAATAAATGTCTACCTTTTTCAGGTTTCAGAAATTTTAATAAAGTGTGTCCTAATTGTTTGGATGGGAAATCACACAAATTGCCATTTGCATCTTCTTCATCAACTGCTTCCGGCCCACTAGTTGTCTTACATGCAGATCTATGGGGACCAGCCCCTCTTCTTTCACGGAATGGAGATCGTTATTATCTCTTAATAGTTGATGAATACTCTCGTTTTTCTTGGATTTTCCCCATATCAAATAAAAATGACGTCTTGGGGTGTTTTGAACAGTTCAAGTCAATGGCTGAGAATCTCTTTGATTGCAAAATTAAGTATTTTCAATGTGATGGGGGAACGGAATTTACTGGACGAGCTTTCAAAAATTTCTTGAGGCAACATGGTATTTTTCAGAGGATTTCCTGTCCCCATACCCAAGAGTAGAATGGCTTGGCGGAGCGTAAACATCGACATAAAAAAGAAATAACTTTATCTCTATTGTCGCATGCCTCTATGCCTAGGGCTGATGCGTGTCATGCTGCAGTTTTCTTAATCAATCGTTTGCCCACACTTGTTCTCAATAAGAAATCACCATATGAGGTGTTGTTCAAACGCTCTCCAGATTACAGGTTCATGCGAGTGTTCGGTTGCTCTTGCTATCCATTTCTTGGTGCATATGCCAAAGACGAATTAGATTATCGCACCAAGCATTGTGTTTTCATCGGTTACGCTGCTCATTATAAAGGATATCTGTGTTTGGATCGATCCACTGGGCGTATTTACACATCTCGACATGTCATCTTTGATGAATCTTCTTTTCCATTTGCATCTCATCCTGATAGTGAGCCTAAAACGACCAATGACCAGTGGTTGCATTCTTCACTCATACAACTTCCTCCTCCTTCAATTTTACCACCTATGGAATCAAATAAATTACCACCACCTGTCCTTATAGATTCTCCATCTCCGTCAAATAACACTTCACAAATCATTGACACTCATCCATTACTACCACCACCAGATTCCTTCCAAGAATCAACACAACCATCCACTTCAATAGACATACCTCAACCAACATCCACTCTTCCCTCAACTCAACTCGATGTAGCAACATCCTCCAATAATCCTTCATCCACATGTCATCACATGGTCACTCGCTCCAAAGACGGTACTCGACGTCCAAAGGGTTATCATGTCATCCGTCATCCTATACCTTCTTGTTTCTCTACACAAATTGGTTCAATGGAACCAAAATCCTTCAAAGATGCTTCCACTGATTTGAATTGGATTGGTGCAATGAAAGATGAGTTTGATGCATTAATTCGTAACCGCACATGGACCCTTGTTCCACCTCCGTCAGGTAAAAAAATTGTAGGGTGTAAATGGGTATATAAATTGAAGCGTAAAGCCGATGGATCCATTGAACGTTATAAAGCCCGACTTGTTGCTCTTGGTTCTAGCCAATCTCATGGTATTGATTACACTGAAACATTTTCTCCAGTTGTGAAACCATGTACCATTCGGTTGGTTTTAAGCCTCGCCCATTCCAATGGTTGGATAATGCGTCAACTTGATGTTCAAAATGCTTTCTTGCATGGACAATTAAGTGAGGTTGTCTATATGAGACAACCACCAGGCTTCAAGGATCCTGCTCATCCACACCATGTTTGTCGTCTCCAACGTGCACTCTATGGCCTTAAACAAGCGCCACGTGCATGGTTCACCAGATTCAGTTCATATTTGATCAAGCTTGGATTCCATAGTAGTCGAGCTGATTCATCTATATTTATCCGTTGCGATTCTCGGGGGATTCTATTATTATATGTGGATGATATTGTCCTGACTGGTTCTTCTAATGAAGCAATTCATGAGTTAATTCAGTCTTTTCAATCTCAGTTTGCTATGAAGGACTTGGGTGAGCTTCACTATTTTTTGGGGATCGAAGTCACAAGATCAAATGGTAAGTTGTATCTCACACAGTCTAAGTATATCCTAGACCTATTAACTCGATCAAATATGTTATATGCTAAGTCTTTACCAAATCCTTCAGTTAGTGGAAAGAAGTTATCAAAAAGAGATGGTGACCCTTTGCGTGATCCTTCATTATATCGTAGTCTTGTTGGAGCCCTTCAATATGCAACCATGACCAGGCCTGATATCAGTTATACAGTAAACCAAGCTTGTCAGTTCATGCACTCTCCCACCACAACTCATTTGAAGGCTGTTAAGCGCATCTTGCGTTATCTGAAAGGAACTTTGTCAAAAGGCCTTACTATTTGTCCCTCCCAGGATACACACATTCGTGCATTTTCTAACTCTGATTGGGCCGGAGATCCAGATGATCGTCGTTCAACATCAGGTACATGTATATTCTTTGGCCCCAATTTGATCTCATGGTCCTCTAAGAAGCAAAGTACAGTTTCTCGATCGAGTACGGAAGCAGAGTATCGATCCTTGACGACTACTGCAGCTGAAGTTACTTGGATCAGGTACTTATTACTAGATCTTCATATTCCAAGTTCAGTACCCCCACTATTATATTGTGACAATATAGGTGCTACTTACCTCGCTATCAATCCTGTTTTTCATGCTCGAACACGTCACATTGAGATAGATTATCATTTTGTTCGAGAGCAAGTTGCAAGAGGCCAATTAAAAGTAGTCTTTCTCCCAAGTCACTCTCAACTTGCTGACCTTTTTACCAAGGGGTTCACAATTGAACGATTCACCTCACTTTGTTCCAAGCTCAACATGGGATCACCCCAAGATAAGCTTTTGTGTGTGTGTGTGTGTGTGGGGGGGGGGGGGGGGGGGGGTGTTAAGGAATGGAGCACCTGATCATTCTATTACCATCACATGGGTAATTCTCATGGAGGCAAATCTTCTAGGATATTCTAGTCAACATTATTTCCATCACATATGCAAATCATTCTCCATGATT
The DNA here is from genome assembly GCA_023053565.1 of Aquilegia eximia. NCBI lineage: Eukaryota > Viridiplantae > Streptophyta > Magnoliopsida > Ranunculales > Ranunculaceae > Aquilegia > Aquilegia eximia. The sequence goes on from JALIGU010000006.1 coordinate 17,594,084, forward strand.
TATGTATGATTTGAGTCTGTAATGGTAAGTATATATTGTCAAGGGATCTGATCAAGGACTATGTTCCTTAACCAGTTGTATATATATAGAGCATTGTAAGATTTATGTATGATTTGAGTCTGTAATGGTAAGTATATATTGTCAAGGGATCTGATCAAGGACTATGTTCCTTAACCAGTTGTATATATATAGAGCATTGTAATGTTAATCAAAGCAAGCAATTGTTCTTACTTTATAGTTGTCATGCACTCATGCACATATACTCTGTACAAGTCTTTAGGCCCGTGTAATACACAGACAGATCTGATTGTTTTAGAGTTTTGTTTTGGGGGTTTTATGTTGCTTTTGGTTTGTAACCTGTAATGATTTGTTTAGCCCGTTTCAAGTCTATGATCTGGTATGATTTCATTTAGAATTATTATAAATCTTTGAGTATTGAAATTGAATGATTATTATATATACATGAAAATTAAACCCAAACCAGTTGAAATTATCCAGGAGAGTGGGATTTTGCAGCACTCTCAATTCTCAAAGTCTCAATTAGAATTTGGTCTGACTCGGTTGTTGAGACTTCGTCATTTTGGGAAACAATCTTTCCACAGTAGTCCATTAGCAGTCGAGCGTCTCTTAATTGGCTTGTAACAGTTAACATCCTGAAAATTCGAAATATTTAGCAAACTATTATGATGATAAAGATAACTTACTTGTAATGTGACGGAGAGATCCTCTTAGGCCCATGTAGTTAAGCCTTTCCGGAAGGCAACCATACGATCCATGTCTGTGTGAATCTTGGGATCTTTTTTTATATAGTCCCATCTGCAACACATTTACATACATTAGATCACAAATTAAGGAAAACTCAAATTTCATGAAATTGCAGTAAATAGGTCTTACTGCTACTTGGGTCCCCTTTCATATCTCCACCATTGAAATGCATTGAAGATTAGATCATCATCTTTATTGGAGTTTATTTTCTATTTTCATTTATTTTTTGTCAATGTCTACTAAGTGCAAGAAAGAAATAGATTACTGGTTCTCCATATTCCTGCAAAATATATTTTTTGTCAAATTGAGAATATACTTGAAAATGGTCATCACAAACATGTTTGATGTGTGTCCACAATAATATCATATTAATATTATTAATGATCTTATTAATAAACTTGCATATCTGCCCATTTGACTTAGAATATTGGTGAGTTCTGATTTCTGTGTCGTCGAGAGATCTTCAGCAAACATCAAATATACATGGATCAAATATAAGCATATAAGCAGACATTGACTTTGAGTGAAAAGGAAGATGGAGAAGTTGTACAAACGTAGCAAATCATCTGGTGATTTCAATGTAAATCTTGAAGATACTTGTAAATCACTACTTCCACCAGATAATTATTTAGCTACTTATTCAAAAAAGATTACTGGTAAACTTATTGAAGTTAAAATTGTTAAATTAAAAAAAAATCGAGTTAGGGCATTTTATCAATGGTAGTCAATTACTAGTATTAGATCTAGTGGTGATAATTTAGTTTACTGCCTATAAAGAATTCGAGTTAGGGTTACTTATGAAAGTGGTTGTATTTAAGATGTGGAATTACATATTGACCCATTTTTATTTATTTTGTGTAGTTACAAAAATACCCAAAATTGAATGAATTTCTCTTCAATTAGGTTATCAATTTCAGCTTAATCGAAGAGATACAGTAAAACCTCGATAAGATAATACTCGATAAATTAATTATCTCCTTTCAATAATATTTTTGCTAGTCCGAACTTGGGCATAGGTTGATAAATTAATATTTCGCTAAATTTATTAGATAATACATTTTAGAAAAATCCTTGAGAGCCTAACTAATATATGAATTAATATTTTTTCGATATACAAATATATTTTATATTTTTTATAACCAAAGTCAATTGTTGCTTGTTTTTTCTCAAAATTGATTTTGGTTTGAACCTCGTCTCTGAATTTTTGTAGTGTGATAAGTTGATCTGGTGTATTGCAAGAAAAAATTATTCCAATATCATTATCGATTTTAGTGCTTCTTTTCGTGGAACGGGTTCTAGAATAAAACGATTGTCCAGCTTCATCATGTTAGCCCCCAAAAAGAAACATATACATAAAAATATACTGTTAATTATGTAAATTAATAGTTTATTAATTAATCGATGAATTAATATCTCGTTTAATTAATAATTTTCTCTAGTTCCAAGGCTATTAATTTATCGAGGTTTTATTGTATTTTTTTGGGGTACGGGCTGGACTTTATTCTCATGGGATTTGGGTATATTTTTAATTTTTTTTTTACTGGGCTTAATTATGTTTGTGATTTTGTTCAACTGGGTACGGGCTGGACTTGATTATACTTGGGATTAGGTATACTTTTAATTTTTTTTTATTGGGCTTAATTATTCCCATGATTTGGTCTAATTAGGCTTGATTATATCTGTGATGGTGGTCCACTTTAATAAAAATTCTCTTCAATTAGGCTATCAATTTCCAGAGCGATTTTGTGGACATACAGTTTTTCTGTCCACAAGACAGCGTTATATTATTGGTCCACCTCATAAAAACTTCCACATCAGCGTTTTCTGTTTCTTAATTTTCTTTTGTTTTATTTTTTACTTTAACGCTGATGTAGAAGTTTTTATGAGGTGGACCAATAATATAACTTTGTCTTGTGGACAGAAAAAAACTGTATGTCCACAAAATCGCACTCATCAATTTCAATCTAATTGATAGTCTAATTGAAGAGATATTTTCTTAGGGGTATTTTTTGCTTTAATATAGTATAATAGATTATAGCATAGCACAGCTTCCCAGTAAGACCCTTCTATGCCATGTTGATGAGATTGTGATTGGCTCATGCCTCATGGTCATGGATTTTCAAGTGTGTAGAAGTTTAGAATGAGGACCTTCTTAGATGTGCTTTTGGTGCCCAATTATTTTTTTGGATTTGAAGCCCAATTCAATGAGCATCTGTTCGACTGTTCAAAGATCTCTTGGGGGTGTACATGTTCAAAACCATTCTACCTCCATGGCATTGCTCTATGATATATTGATATGTCAATGAGATTTGGAAAAGGAAATTTTAAGGCATTAACACATGTCAGGCAGTATATCATCTTCAACAACAAGATGTCTTGATGATATGATGTGAAATGAAATTGTCTCAGTGGGAATGTTACCTGAGAAATCAAACATTCCGTGGCTTTAGTAAGGTGATAACAACTTGATATTACATAACCATGAATTTCATTCTCATAGAACTAAAGTTGAAGTTTATATCTCTATGTGTAAGACTGTAACATATATACCTTATAAATGATGTGGTACTGCACTGCACATTCAATAGTTCAATACATACCGACCCTGCTGATTAAAGAGAGACTCAAAACATTCTTCTTTTATTAGTTCAAAATTTCTATCCCTCCTCTGTTTCATCACTAATTATCGAGTTGATGGTGTTTTAAATGAGATCAAAATTCTATTGCAACCTCATCATCTCAAGCAGTCTACTCTACATCATTACACATATCTGGAAGTCTAAGCAGTTTCCCCACATGCACCTGCATTTCATTTGAGTCTGTAGTAAAGATTTCTTTGGCTGCAGCAAATGTGGTTATTGCCTTCTTCCAAGGTTGTGTTAAGAACCAATAATGGCTCCTCAGGCTCTAGCCAGTCAGTCAGGGGATGGTAGTCTTGAATCCTTGAATATATAGTTGTCTTAATAATGATTAAAGAAAACAGTAACAATAATGTACTCAAGACATGCAAATTATATAACGTGCGTGCACATTACAGACAAAACAGCTATCTGCAGTCCAAAATTGAAATCATATAGGGTGACAAACAGAATTGTGAAATGAGAATCTTCAGCACCACCATGCTATCAAGTATCAACTAAAGCTTTTGATATCAAAGAACTACAGATCCAAGTCTATACTAGAGATGAATGTTTTTACTGGCTCTTGAAATAGTCCAAAAAGGTTTGTACTAGATCAGTCCGATAAATTCGACAATATAATGTCACCAAATATGAAGATCTATCCTAGATCAATGTTCCACAGAAAGAGAGAACACAAAGTTTGTATAAATGTGCAAATGAGAAGTAGAACTGCGGCAATAACAGAGAGAGCCGCCCATGGGGTGTTGAAGTAGTCCCTTTTCAGTTTCGCCTTCCAAACGTGCCACCTGCTATTATAATATGAATTCACATCCTCAGTAAGACGATAATAATAGAACTTTTCGCGATATATACTTGTACCTTTACCAAGATTGTTGAACAATTGTAGTGCATCTTCATTGTTGCCCTTTAGATTATCTATAATTCCGTAACTATGAAGTAATGCAACATCATTAGGAGAGTTAATTAACCTATCCATTAGTACCGCGTAATCACTTATGTAAGTAGTAGGAATAGGATTATGACTACCTCCATGGCATTGCTCCATGGCAATGAGATTTCGAAAAAGAGATTCTGTCCTATCTTGAACTCTTAGAGTTGGGATTTCTAAAACACCATTACTAAACTTGACGTCCAAAAAGCATTTGCCCTGACCTTTCTTGAACTTGACTCCGGCATCATGAAGCTCAGTTGCACTTGGTATAAATTCAAGCTCTTCATTCCCTTTGGGTGACAGTCTTTCTTCAGATGGGACGTAACACTGGAGTATTAAATCAACAAAATGTCGTACTTGGTAGCTAGGATTTCTTAAGATAGTATCCTGACCCATTCTCACAAAATGCAAGAAAAAACCATGGGTATAGTCGAGGAGTGAGGACACTGTATTATGTTCTTTGTAGACATTGATTCGGCTGAACAAATGTTCAAGAACAAAAAACGGAATCTGATTTTCAAGCAGTAACATGTCTCGAAGTAGATCATCAACAATCCAAGATGTCTTAAATATTGGGTCATCTTTGTTTCTTGATTGAGTGTCTGCAAACTTGAGAAATAACTCGATGATAAAACAACTATCGAGTAGCATCAATTTAACAAAATCATTGCTGTCAAAGCAAATTGTTTGGTCTTCATAATAGTGGCGTGCTCTTTGTTCCAGTTCCCTTAACTGTTTAACATATTCCTTTAAGCTCACATCTGGTCTTCGTTGGAGAAAGTCGATTAGATACCGTTGTTTGTGAGCTTCCATGGATAATAGTTTTGGTTTGCCATTGTGAAAAGGGCCAACAGATATTATCCTTGGCATGTATGACTCTTCGTTTATACAAAGAAGTCTTTCTGGAATTCTATATATGCATGATTCTGGATACAAAGGAGGGACAATTTGTAGCATTTCTTCTATATTACCTACCAACTGATTGTCCATATCTTCAACTAGTCTGTCAGCACCCTCCATCTTACTAGCCAAAATTTCTTTGAAATTATTCCTAGGCAATAAAAAAAAAAAAAAAAAAAAAAAAGCTAAGAAGTCAATACAAAAATATAATGTCCAATGTTCCCATTTTTTTTTTTATAGATTCATATCAATATCAACTTCAATTTAACTGCAAATCACAACTAATACCTATATGTTGATCATCATTATATATGGCTACATTATTTACAGTGTGTTTGTAGATTAAAACAGATCCGAACCGCTGAACCAACTCGATGGGAAATAAAATTTTCTAAATGGCGATGTTTATGGTATATAGAAATGTTACCTGAGAATAAGATAGTACAAGGCAAAAAAATAGTACACTAGGAAATAAATTTCATGCTCAGGGAGCTGGTCACACAATATAACTATAATTTTCATAACCAGGGAAGAAAAGTTGAGTGTTATTATGACTATATCTGAACATATATACCTTAAATGTGGTGCTGCACTATCAGTATCTCAAAAGAATGATCCGACAAATCTTCTTTTATTCAAGAACTCTGTCCCTCCCCTGTTTCCTTGCTAATTATTGAATTAGTGGTGTAATGGTGTTTTGAATGACATGAAAAAGATTTAGAAAATTCTTGATCTCAAGTAGACTAGATTGTTACACAGATCTGAAAGACTAAGCAGAATGAAGAACAAGACTTTTAACTTTTTTAGGAGGTCAATTGATAAAAATATGCAATAAGTAATTAAATGGCCGGCGTATTGTCTATACTACTGGATTAATTAAGTCAGACATTGTTTATGTCCAAATGTTTACATAAAATTCTTTGACACCAAAGCATTACTATATGGTTTTGTTTCCACATTTTATGCATATAACCATGACATGGAGATGAGGCTTCAACTCAACTGTTCTAAATACCTTCCGCATGTAGAGGTCGTGTGTTTGCACTCAACCCTGCACACTTGCATTTCATATATGTCTATAGTAAAGATGACCTGTTCACCTGGATACTTCAGTGGACCACAGTGAAGCAAATCTTCAAGAGCCGTTCTTTTGGGTGAGGTACGTGTGGAGGCACAAATGACGTTATAGCCTTCTTGCAAGGTTTCGCCAAAAGCCAATAATGCCTCCTCAGGATGTGGCCAGTCAACCAAGGGATGATAACCTTAAATACTTTTATTAATGATAAAAGAAACCACATATTTCTAAATAATAGGAATTATTATAATTATTTACTGAAGGCATACAATTTAAATAGGCCTGCGCATTACAGACTAGTAGCCTTCTGCAGTCCAAAACCATATACTGTATATATATAGGGTGCATGAGTTACAAGCAGAGTTGTGAAATGAAAATCCTCAGCACCACGGCACCACCATGCTATCAACTAAAGTTTTTCACACCCAAGATTTAAGGGATCTAATTAAGTATGTACTAAATACTAAGTGAAATAGGCCAAAACGCCAACAAGAGGGGCATTTATGTAGGTGCAGGGTTCTGATTGTACAAATAATTTTCTTGAATCCGGATATGTATCATTTGGGAAAGGCCCTCTGACAACAGCTCCTGTTAACTCATTAGGATTTGGATTGTTGCTATCGAAGTAGGTATCTCCATCATGGCAGGCAAGGTGTTGCGGGTGTTGATCTACTGATGGTAGTGTAGAACCTCTGTGGTGTATCTTCTTTGGATACTTGTTACCATATCCCACCATGTATGACATTTGCATTGGGTTGTTACCAAGGATGTAGTCCACCTATACATATAAACGAAGTCCATACATCATCAAGTCAACTATCTTGATAGATAGAAATGAACAAGCATGGTAATTGGTAAATAAACGGTTTGTGAAAGCACGCACTTCCAATGGAAGGTTAATTGCAGTGAGATGAATATATCCCGTTTTTCAAATCGTAAGAAGCTAAGTGTTTTACCTGTCCTTTGGCAAATCTTACGAAGTCTTGTGGCTGCGCTGTTATATTACCACACTGAACGACTTTATTGGCTTGATCCAAATAGTGAGCATAGGTAAGCAGGAGAAAGGACAGAGCAGTTGGATTTTGCATGTTGCTTCCCATTCTTTTAAATAGAAGGCCACCTGGTATATATGAGGTTAGTTCATACTTAAAGTTGGGGCGTATAAACTCTGAAGCTCGACTAGATTGATAATTGTATACATTAAATCTGAAGCATGATTGAAAATTTGAAACAACGACAAGTCGCAAATAGTAAATAAACCTGGTGAGAATGTGATTCTTTTTATTTTAATTGGTGATTCAGGAAGTATGGTACAAGCAAATTGATCAGCAGTTGTTCGGAAATGATCTTTGTCAGAGGCACCCTTCTTTAGCAACTCCTACATTAACAAAAACCCAAAACAATATAAACAAGATACAGTATATTAGCCACATCAGTAAAACCATCTGCCATGCAGGGGAAAAGCTGCTAGATTAATGGCTGTCATACAGCCTATGAAATTACATATACTCACATTTGCCATTAAAACATAGATGCCAGCGTGCTTGTCGTCCCAACCAAATTCACATATGGTGTAGTTGTTCTCACTTATCAGATGAATGTTGTTTACAACATAGCCTTGTATAACCATGCTGCAGTCCAAAGCAATTCATCCTATAGGAAAAACATAAAAAACTTTAACTACTCAATCATGTATGATTATTGGATTGGAATCAACTTATGAATTGTCAAATCATGTTTTTATACCTTATAACCACTAAAATCGCAGTAGAAAGGGCAATCCCACTTCCCTAGACTAGGGTTATAAGAACCTTGGTAGTTGTCTGCAAACTCAAAAACCTACATATGCAAACAAACCACATATTAGCTTGACCAAAAGGCAGAGCCTGTAACTAACTGTTTTCAGACTTTGGAGAGAACCAAGAACTGTCCAATATTTTTAATTTATGTTTACCTGAATTGCTCTTTCTAAAAGTTGCCAAGAGTAGGCAGGATCAGATGTTTTAAAGACTATAGAAGAAGATGCAAGTGCAGCAGCGATCTCGCCTGCAACCTCTGAGCCTGGATTCTTGTCATTAACAACGTAGGCTGTTCGATTTGTATCCATGTCTTCTGGCCTTTGCCAACACCTATGGTCACTATAAGGATCACCAACCTGAACAAACACCTTGTTCTTGATACTAGTTGATATTAGAAAGTAGTCTGTTCCCCACTTAACTGCCTCAGTAGGATGTACAAGATCTGAGCCCATGAATTTACCATATTCAATTACACTCCATGCTAACATTGTTGTTGTGAATGCCATTGGAAAGTTAACTTTTACGTTATCACCAGCATCGTAGTATCCTCCAGTTAGATCCACCTGAACATTTACGAAAACCACAAAATTCAACAGTTATTGAATGAAGGACAACAACATATAGAGCACTGAAATTACAAATTTGGTGGGAAAGACTGCAACAGGCCTCATTTAAATGAAGCCTATCTAATGCCTAAAAGTAAAAAGATATCTACTAAGCACCACAATGCTCATCAGTTTCACTAACAAGGAAATGTATGTTCCTTCTGGCTTCTGCAGTAGTGGTTACAACTTAAAACAAGAAATGAAATTAATCTAATCATCTTATCATCAACTTTTATCTGTGATATAACAACAGAACTGAAAAGAAATTCCCTTTGTGATCAGCATGAAACGAAGACGTTATTTGTAGGTACATTTGTACATGAGTATGAATTATATATGATTAGATATGTATATAAATACATCCCATGCATCATCAAATAGTAAGACTTACTCCAACATCTTTCCCATCATGAAGAGCAGAGTCCTTTCTCCATTTCAGCCTCTGAGAAGACGGTAGTTTTCCTGATCGTTGGCCTTCGAAGAACAATATACTTTTTGATAGTGCATCACCATAATTGTGATTTACTTCTTGTGAGTTAATGAAAGTACCTTCTCCATGTGTAAATAATATCACAACCAGTAAGACAAACAATATTAGAGAAAACTTAGAAGAAACACAACATTTTTTTAGTCTATGTTGCTAGCTATATTATTTTTTCTTTCAATTGCCTCTACTTATAAGTTAAATATAAACTGTGATTTAATTAAGAGATAAGGTGGGAATGCATTTTTTTTTTTGGAAGTAGAATCTGGTGAGTTTCATCCTTAACTTAAATGCATTCAGTTTTGCTTTCTTGGAAGTTAATTTAATTTAGATTACATGCATTAATTATATAAATTGAATATTATGCTTTTTGTTAATGAGTTTCTACTTATTTGCCTTTGAAAACATATTTAAAAGTTGAGTTCATTGGGGTCTGGTCAGATGTCACTACACATGTCCAACCCAGTTAATAACACCACAATTAAGCCCAGGCACAAGTAATCAAGTATATAACCCAACCCAATTTTGGCAGGGGGGTTCACTTTGAGCCTCATGAAGTGATACAACCAGAAAACTGAAGTAGTGTAACAACAAATATAATGTGTTCATGCAAATGGCTTTGTGAATGTCACAGTTTTCTGTCTTGATATATATCAAATCCTACCCACCAAAATTCACCCCATTGTTAGCTAGAAGTCTCACCACCAACCAAAGTATCACTATAAGCTTCTGTGGGTTGTGAATAGTGGAAACAATACTTGGAGAATTAATCTTATTACTCCATTTTTGCAGAGTTCCTCCCTCAATCTCCTCACTCAATGGTCCTGACCAAATTATCTGGCCTTTAACTTCAAGTGGTGAAGCAATTATACTACAATAGAAAAGTGTTTTTGTAAATTCTTCACAAAATGTTGCAATTACCATTTTTCAACAAAAAAAAAAACGTTGCAAGGCCGTTGCAATATATCGCGTCACTGATATTCAATTGCAACGTTATAAAAATGTTGCTACCACATATCATATTTGCAACGAAATAAAACGTTGCTACTACTTTATATTCGTTGCAATTATGTTTTTTCGAAGAGCTTGAAATACTTCATTCATCAGGCTTTGGAATGTGGCCGGAGCATTGGTGAGTCCAAATGGCATAACTCAGAATTCATAATGTCCCAAGTGAGTACTGAAAGCAGTCTTACATATATCGGAATCATGAAGCCTGATCTGATGGTACTCTACGCGCAAATCCAGTTTACAAAACACAACAGCTCCATGGAGTTCATCAAGTAACTCCTCAATAACTGGAATGGAAAATTTATTCTTGATTGTCATACTGTTTAACTGCCTGTAGTCCATACACATTCGCCAACTATCATCTTTCTTCTTTACAAAAATAATTGGAGATGTAAAAGGACTTTGAGAAGGCTGAATTACTCTAGAATCCAACAAGCCATGAACCTATTTATCGATTTCAGCCTTATGTATGTGTGGGTACAAGTAGGGTCTGACATTTACAGGTTCAGCTCCCTCCTTCAGACAAATTTTATGATCCACTGATCTAACTGGAGGTAGACCAACTGGTTCTTCAAAAAAAATTGTGAACTCCTACAGAATTTCTTGAATTTCTGAAAGTGGGTCTTCCTTGGCATGTGATGTGGCTGCAATAGCTGTCGACACCGAATATAACATGCTCATCATGCTGTGAGGGTGGCAATCACATAACTTTTGGGTAGTTGTGGGCTCAATGATCTTCAATTCAACTACATCTTGAATTTTGTTCAATACTATGGTCTTTCCTTCTGACTGAAATGATAGTTGTAAGTTGTTGAAATCCATAGTGACAAGACTTACAGATTTAAACCATTGTACTCCCAACACTAGATCACACCCTCCTAATTGGAGTATCCTAACTTCTGAAACAAATTTATGACCTTGCATTGACCATTCAAAAGCAGGACAAACGTGAAACTTCAATTAAGGCATGTCCCAGATTCCGTATGGTGTCCACATCTATGAAATTATGTGTGCTTCCAGAATCAATTAAGATCGTAATGTAAGTCTGGCCTACTCTAGCCCTGATCTTAATAGTTTCATAGAAAGTCACCCCTGTCAAGACATTGAGACAGATCGAAACATCTGAAATGTCATCGAGCTTATCTGCTACTTGTAGAGAGTTTTGTTCATGACTTGGGTCTGGAGTGTCTTCATCTTCATTGTCTCCAATAAGATAAAAAGTTGCTTTTGTTTATATTTATGACCATAGGAGTACACCTCATCACAGTTATAGCATAAATCTTTATCCCTTCTAGTTTTTATCCCTTGAGGGGTTAGCTTCTTTATTGGAATCGAAGAACTAGCCCCACTTGAGTGAGAACTTCCACTGGACATTCCTGAGTAATTATTGGATGGATGTATTGCAGATTGACTAAATTGAGGTTTGGAAAACTTACTTTGAGGTGTTGGACTGTAGGAAACTCCTGAAGCTGGTATAATTGATTTGGAAATATTCCGATAACTCCGATGTAATGGATCCAAAGCTGTCTCGTGAGATCGAGCCACAGAAATAGCATAGTTGAGATCTTTGGCCTAGTAAAAGGAAATGAAAGAAGTGTGAAGGAGAGATAAAAAGAAAAAGATATTTGTTCATTCATGCCTTTCTCATTACACTTATACACTTTATATATCTTTAGTGGTTACACTACAAGTCTACAACCATTCATTAAGAGACAACTCATACAGGACTCAATGAGTCAATGGTAATAATAATTGGATTAGGCCTAGACTAAATCAGGCTTGGGCCTCTCTCTCCAATCAATTAATAGAAGAATCACACCTACTTCTCTCTCATTTCTGTAAAATTGTAAGTAAGTCAATTAGAACGAATTGTTAAGTATAATATATTCAGAACCAAAACATTGCCTTAGACATAATATAGTAGAAGTTGGAGAAGAAGAAAAGTATTGATCTTCAATGTATTATTCTCATACAATGGTTCTCTTTATATAGTATGTACATCATTAAGAGGGTAACCCAAAGATTATGAGTTACAGAAAATTAAAAGCCTTAAGTTACACTTCACATATGTTTATGATCAAGTGGTCATCACATGTATCACAACACTCCCCCTTGATTTTTTTTGTTAGAATTTAAAAACTTTCATTAATAAACACCACACAATACATATACTAGCTGAGTGCAAACTTGCACCACCAGCTAATCCCTGAGGACAGAACCTCAGTTAACAAGAGTTCTTCCCCACATACCATACAAGGTCTGTGAAGATAACTTGAGTACAGTACCTTATGAAACCGGCACGAAGTGGTTTGACATCAATTTTGTGACAAAGTGTCCATGGTTATCTCGCCTTGAGTTCATTGTTAGGAAAACCAAGTTGTACGCACATCGTCCCGAGTTTGTGTTCTCATGTCCTTGTGTCAAACTCAAGTTTTAGATTCAGGACGTACGTACCTCTTAAGGACGTTCGTACGTCCAAGTAGGCAGCAGACGTGTTTTGGTCAGGACGTACGTACCGAGTCAGAACGTTCGTACGTCCATGTAGTCAGCAAGTTCGGATCGTGTATACGACGTACGAACGTCATATCGACGTACGTACGTCCAAAGTCGGTTTACACTATTTCGGCCCATTTTCCTAGGTTTTCAACCCTAAGTATAAATATGGTTTCTATTCCAAACAAGAAGGTAGTTCTTTGGCCGTCCAATTCATCTAGGATTGGAGTTTGTTTAGGTTTTGGGTTTGAGGTTGTTTTTCGGTGATTGAACTCATCTTCTTCTTCCCCATTCATCTTCTTCTTTCTTCTTCCCCATTCATCTTCTCCTTCATTATTGAATAGTGATTTAGCTTCGAGTCTTCTTGTGTGTTCATCAAGAAGTCGAGTTTCCTTGTGTGTTCATCAAGGAACTCTGGTGTAAGCTTGTTTCATAGTTCGGCTTCGAGTCTTCTTGTGTGTTCATCAAGAAGTCGAGTGTCTTGTGCGTACATCAAGGTGCTCTGGTGAAGTCAAGGTGTTAGAGATAACCAGGAGTATCAACTCGCAGTGAGTGCAGGTAGTTGATAGGTTTGTACATCTCTTTTCATCTAGTGGATTTATTTGTTGTCGCGAGGACAACCGTGGACGTTTCCCATATTGGGTTTTACCACGTTAAAAATTTCTGTGTGTTATTTACTTTCTGCATATTGTTTGATCTGCTTGAATATTCAACTGTCATATTAGCACTATTTGTAGTTTCTCAATTGGTATCAGTCGCTGGGGGCTGGTTAAGGAGCGTCAAGGCTCACGCTAACGATCCTATGAGTGCAATGATGGTTCATGAGTCTGGTCATAATAATTTTATTGCTAAATCGTCTAAATCTACAAAACCAAAATCTGATTTTGAAAAGGATGATAATTTGTATGTTGTTAGCAATAGTGATTGGGCTCTTCTTTACAGACTTTCTGCAAAAGAATGTGAAAGATTACAAAAAGCTAATATTGATTTGCAGGAAAAATTTAATAAAGCTAATTGTAATGTGTCTACTATTTCTGATAATGTTTGTTTTGAAGATAATGGTGTTTTGCAGACTAAGGTTGATTCTCTAGAACAACGACTCAGACATTGTGCAGAGGACTATATGCTTCAAGGGGAAGTTTATGAATCCAAAATTGAAAATTTGGAAAAGGCTAATCTTTCTTTGCAGGATAAAATTGAGATTCTTGAAAAACAGATTTCTTGTGCTGCAGATGATACAATTTCTATTTCTCAATTATTTGACAAAGAAAAACTTGACTTGTTATGTAGAATTGCAGCTTTAGAGAAGGCCAATCAGGAGGTCGATGAGAAATACAAATCTCTATTGGTGGAGTATGAGGTAACAAAGTACGATTTAACGTCTACTCAACTCCAATTGCAGGTTTTGGACAAAACTAGATTTGATTCTCCTATTGATAGTTCATCTAGTGTGATTACTCCTATAAAATCTACTAGTTTGCCTGCCCTTTTGCCTACCCCACCTATTGAGACTAGACTTAATGCTACTAATTTTCAGCATGTTTCTCGTAAGAATTTTAAGTCTAAGGTTAATGGTAAGGCTGTTTTTACTGATAAGCCATATTGTTCTCATAATGGAGGTATAGGTTTTGTTAAGGCACCATGTCACAAATACAATGGTGACATACATGTTTCATCTTCTACCACCACATCTTCTTATAAGAACTCTTTGAGTAAGTCTAATGTTTTTCATTGTTCTTATTGTGGTAGAGATGGTCATTTGGATATCTTTTGTTGGGATTTTAATCAACATGTTAAATGTTATTCTCATGTTCCTTACAATTATAATCTTGTTGATTCTTATGTTCCTTCTTGTGCATTTTCTAGACCTTGGAATTATAATGGTTCTCATCACAGGTTTAAGAAAAACAGGTATTCCAACAAAAAGAAGTCTATGACTAAGGTGGAATTGGTTAAGGACAAATGTATTGCAAAGCGTGTTAAGGGAAAATCTCATATCATTTCACCTCCCAAGGTGTGCACGCCTAGTGTTAAACATGTATGGGTAAGAAAGGATAAGTTGAAGGTTTTTCTGGACTTGCAAAGGTCTGGTGGTGTCCCATATTTGGGATGATGTGGTTTGTTTCTAGCCTTGTGTTATTTGAATTGCATATTTCTCTAACCACATAGGCTATTTGTTTGGTGTTTCTACTTTTTATGCTTTGTTTGTTTAGCTTGCAGATCATGTTGCATGTCTGAATACATTGTTAATAAAAAAAAAAAAAGGGTTGTTGGTTATTCCTTCTATTTTTTTTATTTATTTATTTATTCCATGTATGTGTTGTTGGATGCATCTTTTCTGAGATATTGGTTTAATTCAATTGTCTTAAATAAGTTGCAATATGTTTGGGTGTTTTCTCTTTTTGAACTCTTAAGTATGTTTTGGTATGTATCATGCATTTTTCCTCGCTTGTTTGCACAGTGCACGGCATGCTTGCATGATGGGAGTTTTTGGAAACCACTTACATATTCTTTGAGCTCATAGAACTTCTCTATCTCTCGAGTATTTATGTGATCTTGAGCTATCTCTCCTTTGTTTTGGTTAATGTTCATCTTGTTGTTCGTGTTATTGAGCATTCTTATCTTCCTATTACAACTCTTGTTAGTGGTCAATGACTCACTTTATCCCCAGCCATTTGATTGTCTTTGAAGCAATATCAGTTGGCTAAGAACCCGTTGGGGTTGTGAGGGTCATGCTCTGACGGATGCACTCAAGAGATGTTAGTTCTTGTGTTGCACGTTATCATGGTATTGCACTTCTTGAGTTTGTGTTTGTCAAAAAGATGTAGGCTACACCCTACCCTCGTGTATTTGAAAAGATGGAGGCAAAAATCCCTCCCACGCGGGAATGACATTAGAGTGATGTAGACTAAACTCCACCACATGCGGCAAAATAAAAATCAAAGCGCATATTCATTGTTTTTTATGTAAGGCATACAAAGTTATATTCCTTTGCCTTTTAATGTCTTGGTTTTCATTTGAAAAATCATATTTATATATTTATATTCGTTTGCCTTCTACTCATAACGTTTGTTTCAAAGGGGGTTGAAGTTTGTTTCTTCTATGCTCACTTACTAATCGTATGTCTCTTGTTGATGGTTCTATATTCTAGGTCTTCAAGGGTGTGTTCTAGTGGTGAACTTTATCTCTCTTTATGCATTGCATTGCATCTACACACCGAGGTTTAGTTTATGATGCATTTCAATTCTCTTAATTGTTCAATATTTTGTTTATCCCAACATATTGCCTCTTATTTTTGTACGGATTGGGATTGGCTACTGTTTTTGGAAGTTCATGATGTGTTCCTCTTCACTTCTATGGTACATCGGTTATTTTCCTTTTATCTTCTTATTATGGTTTGTGTTGTTAGTTATTAGGTTTGTTTTTCTGCTATTAAAGTTAGTCCTTAAGGTTAGTCTTCACATGGTTGGATATGGGTTGTTAGTTTTGTCGTTAAAATTGATTCTTAGATATGGTGCAGCCTCTATTTGCTATTGTTTGTGTTTGGTTCTTCATTATCCTAGTCTAACAAGTTTAGTGCGATTCTCATTGCTTGGTTGTTATCGTGTGCACATTTCATGATTCTGCACACCATGTGTTCAATAAAATGTCTACATGGGTATTCTCACATTTCTTGTGCTAGGTTCGCCATTTCTCTTACATTTGTTAGTTTGGTTAATGTTGTGTTTATGCAGGACATGCCTCCTAAGCGCGCTCGGACTACTCCCACCAAAGAAACACCCGGTTCCAAGGGTGCTTCGTCATCGGGCACACGTCCTCCTCGTGCTTAAAGGAGTAGAGGCGCCATTCCTTTGGATTCTTGTAGATGTTCTTGCTGAAAGTGTTTATGGCTTACTCTTTTTTGGTTCTATTCCTTGGTAATTCTTTTCAGTCGGTGTTTCATTGACATACTAAGGTCAGATTGTTAGTATTATTTGGTTTTACACTTCATGCTTTCTATCTTTGTCATTGGATCACATGTGTTTGATGTGATTTCTCAAGGTAATAGTTCTTCATTTGTTTTAAGAAGGCTACAAGGTATGCATAAGCATGTTTTTGTGATGAAATCATGTTATTGGTGTATTCGGTTGTCATGATTTATATTGATTCATGTTTTCTCATAGGTTCTCATCATACTTTTCTATGTTGGGCTAATATTCTTGAATTACCTTGTTGGCTAGCTGGTGTTTGATTAAATGCTTATGAGACTTGCCTATCCGCTTATTGTTGCTTCTTGTGCCTGGTTGATCCTATTTTTTCCTGCAATAGGTTTGATTAGATGTGTTCTTGGTAGTCTTCTGCAATAATCCTCATGCAATGGTTTTGGGCTACCACTGTTCTACTTTGGGATGCATATGCTCAGTTTGGTCATCTATTGTTAGCAATTCTCTTCTATTGACTCTCTAATCTTTCTGACAATGTATGGCAAGTCATCGGAGTCTTAGTGTTCTGGCAGGAAATTGCTCTGAAGTTGGATTGTTGTTTTGTGACTGGGTGGCATCGATAATCCTTGCTCATTCTTCAGTTAAAGCATTTTTTTATGAGCTTGATGATTGCTTAGCTTGTTTGGCATATGTTGAACTAATTTTTGGGTTTCACTAGGGTGGGCTTACAGGTTTATTCCTTTTATGTCTCTATTCCATTGTGGTTGGGATAATATTTTCTTCTCCTTGTTTATAAGATTCTCTAATTCTTTTTTTGTGGTTGGATGAGTTGTTTCAGGAACATGTACAGATTGGATTTCTCCATGGATTCTCAATGGATTTTCTTATCCTTTACATATCTCTTCCTGCAGATACTCATATTCCTGTAGTTTTGTCATGGGATATTGTTGGATGTGTCTAGTTTGATTATTTGGTTCTTGGTCATTATGTACGCTGCCGATTTCATCGGGTATGGTATTCCTTCCTTTTTGTTTGTTTGCTCTTTTTCTCTAGATATCTTCCTACTATGAAGTCGTCTCTCTGGAGTCTATCTCAGGTGGTTATGGTCAGTTGACTAAAGTGATATTCTGGTGAATCATTTGTTCCGATTGATGGTGTCCTGACTCTTTCTTCTATGTATAGGTTTCTCTTGGTTTCTATCAGGGATTCATGTTATGTTTTCTTTTCTTCTCTCTGTTACCTATATAAGTATTCAGTGTCTTTTCACTATCTCCTTCTTATCTCGTTTTGGTTCTTATCTAATATCCTTTCTTGTGTCTGTGTTGGTACTCTTTCTTCTTCATTTATATGCCTAGATCTCTCTCATGTCTTTTAGTTTTGTGTGTCATGGATTACAGATTTATGGTCTGTTTTTCTCTTTACTCTCTTCTACCCTTGTATGATTGGTTCTTTGTGTGTTTCAAATATCCTTATTTGGTTTGTTTGTTCTAGGTGCATCTTTCTCATATGCATTGCATTTAGGTGACGCTTTTGTTTAGGGGGAGAATTCTTTGTATTGACATCGTGTTAACAAGTGTTTATTTTATGACTTCCGTTGCATATCCTTTTTGTTGTTAACATGATTGTTCTCTTACTTTTCTTCTTTAATCTTATTTGTTATGGTTTGGTATTTATCTTTTCTCCTTCTTTTGTTACCTTGCTTCATTTGTGACAAAAAGGGGGAGATTTATGACTCTAATACTAACACCTTCTTCTTCCTTGTTAGTGTATTTTTGGGTTATGTTTCAGGTATGCTACACGTATGCGGGAGTGAACGTGTTGATGTTTAGAGGTTGTACAGTTTTGGGTCATGTTTCAGGTATACTACATGTATGGGGGAGTGAACATATATGATGGAGTGAAAGTGATGATGATCACTAAGTAATTTCTTGTTGCTTCCGTTCGGTCTCTGATGGTTAAAGCATCTTGCTCAAGCTGGATATCAAGAATTGTTGACTTGGTATGTGTTTTACCTTGAGTGATTTTGTAGGCATGTCTTATAAATGCCATGGTTTGGGTTTGTAAGCACGTTTTATAAGTGCTATTAGAGTCATAGGTTTTTGTCACAAAATCAATGTCAAAGGGGGAGATTGAAACCGGCACGAAGTGGTTTGACATCAATTTTGTGACAAAGTGTCCATGGTTATCTCGCCTTGAGTTCATTGTTAGGAAAACCAAGTTGTACGCACATCGTCCCGAGTTTGTGTTCTCATGTCCTTGTGTCAAACTCAAGTTTTAGATTCAGGACGTACGTACCTCTTAAGGACGTTCGTACGTCCAAGTAGGCAGCAGACGTGTTTTGGTCAGGACGTACGTACCGAGTCAGAACGTTCGTACGTCCATGTAGTCAGCAAGTTCGGATCGTGTATACGACGTACGAACGTCATATCGACGTACGTACGTCCAAAGTCGGTTTACACTATTTCGGCCCATTTTCCTAGGTTTTCAACCCTAAGTATAAATATGGTTTCTATTCCAAACAAGAAGGTAGTTCTTTGGCCGTCCAATTCATCTAGGATTGGAGTTTGTTTAGGTTTTGGGTTTGAGGTTGTTTTTCGGTGATTGAACTCATCTTCTTCTTCCCCATTCATCTTCTTCTTTCTTCTTCCCCATTCATCTTCTCCTTCATTATTGAATAGTGATTTAGCTTCGAGTCTTCTTGTGTGTTCATCAAGAAGTCGAGTTTCCTTGTGTGTTCATCAAGGAACTCTGGTGTAAGCTTGTTTCATAGTTCGGCTTCGAGTCTTCTTGTGTGTTCATCAAGAAGTCGAGTGTCTTGTGCGTACATCAAGGTGCTCTGGTGAAGTCAAGGTGTTAGAGATAACCAGGAGTATCAACTCGCAGTGAGTGCAGGTAGTTGATAGGTTTGTACATCTCTTTTCATCTAGTGGATTTATTTGTTGTCGCGAGGACAACCGTGGACGTTTCCCATATTGGGTTTTACCACGTTAAAAATTTCTGTGTGTTATTTACTTTCTGCATATTGTTTGATCTGCTTGAATATTCAACTGTCATATTAGCACTATTTGTAGTTTCTCACCTTACCTGCAGACACCTTCAGCTGAAATAACCTACCAAGCCTCTCTCATTACCACTCTCCACCCAAACAGCAGATCTGTGAAACTGTGTTTTTTGCGCAGATCCAGTGCTCTGGGGCTCATATTCATCCAACTCCAGACAGTCGCTTTGATTGCCTGCAGAACTTTTTCAGCCACTGCTTCCCCTTCATTAAAGATAACATCGTTGCGAGTTTTCCATATTTGCCACATCACAGCAAAGGGAAGGACTTTCCATATGGGGTGTGCCACCTCTCTGCTATGAAATTCTGGCCAATTCTCCAGTAGTTCAGTAACTGAGCCCCAGTCTGCCAGAGCCTGTCGAACCTCCCTTTTGACAACCACCAGTTTTTCCCAAATCTTTTTCGAACATGCATGTTAAGAAAAGATGCCCAGTATTTTCCTCCTCCTCCTTGCATAATGAGCACCTATTAGGAAGCATAATGCCCCTTCTTTAAAGCTTATCCACGGTGAGAAGACTATTCTAATGATACGACCACATGAAGAATTTAACATTCGTAGGTATCTTCGGTTTC
Organism: Aquilegia eximia; assembly: GCA_023053565.1. Taxonomy (NCBI): domain Eukaryota; kingdom Viridiplantae; phylum Streptophyta; class Magnoliopsida; order Ranunculales; family Ranunculaceae; genus Aquilegia; species Aquilegia eximia. Next base: position 17,614,343 of record JALIGU010000006.1, read on the forward strand.
CAAATTTTCTTCCAAGGAAATCGACTATTCTCCTCCCTTCTTAGCCCCTTTGGTTCAAACAAAAACTTATAACAAGATTTTACCGAAAAAAGCTTAGACTTTTCTCTCTTCCAATCCCATTCATCTTCCTCATCACTAAGATTAGTGGTGACTAGCATCCCCATGAGAGTATCAACTTGCAATTGTTCGCTCTCCCTCAACAAGGATCTTCGTAAATGAAGGTTCCACCCATTACCATCATCAAAATGATCTCTAACTATACCACTTTTTAAAGCTGCATATTTATAAATCTTGTGAAATCTTCTTGCAAAAGGTGTCTGACCAAGCCAAGTATCATGCCAAAATTGGGTCTTATCACCCCGATTTACAATGTGATTCACACCATCAAAAAAGGATTCTTGGGTCGCTTGCCTTTCCATAAGCTATACCCATAGGATTGACTAACTAGCTTAGGCCGGCCACCATTATCCCAACCTCCATACTTAGCATCAATCACCTTCTTCCAAAGGGCATCATGTTCGGTTCCATACTTCCAAAGCCATTTGGACAAAAGAGTTTGCTTCATTATCTTTATATTCCGGATCCCAAGGCCACCTTCTTGCATGCTTTGGCACACTTTCTCCCATGCAATGAGATGAATCTTTTTTTTTCTCTGTTTGACCCCCAAATGAAATTTCTAACTATTTTCTCAAGCGAAGATGCCACGTTTGATGGAATAGTTAAAAGAGAAATATGATAGATGGCGAGACTTGCAAGTGTGCTTTTAGCAAAGATTAGTCTCTCACCCTTGGATAAAGTTTTCCTCTTCCATCCACTTAAACATTTTTGAAAAGATTCCACCACCGAATTCCATACTTCCACACTCTTGTATTTTGCCCCAAGAGGGAGTCCAAGGTATTTGCACGGAGACTTACCAACCCCACAACCAAAGTAGTTTGCCAATTCATCAATGTTCGGAACTTTTCCTACTTAAAAAATGGATGACTTTGCCGCATTAATCTTGAGTCTGGAAACAACTTCAAAGATGAATAAGATTGCCTTGATGGCGGTAATAGCTTGCATGGATAAGAATATTGTATCATCGGCAAATTGCAAAACTCCCACCTTCACATCCGCATTTCCCACATGAAACACCTTCAAGCGATTGTCTTCAATGCATTTTGTCGTGAACTTAGCCAAGACTTCCATCACAAAAATGAAAAGAGAGGGCGAGAGTGCGTCACCTTGTCGAAGCCCTCGTTGTGATTTGAAGTTCCCGATTGTTTCACCTTCACCATAATGGAGAATCTAGCCGTTGAGATGCAAGTATGTACCCATTTGCACCATTTTCCCCCAAAACCCATCCGCCCAAGCAAATAATCAACAAAACTCCAATTTACATGGTCATAGGCCTTGGTGATGTCTACCTTGCACACTATGTGGGGTATGCCTTGTCTTCCCCTTGTGTCAATGCACTCGTTTGCAATGAGTACACTATCGAGTATTTGTTTGTCCTCCATGAACGCTCCTTGAGAACACGATACCATTCTATGAAGAATCTTTTTGAGTCTTGTGGCCATCACCTTTGAAATGATTTTGTAAACCCCACCAATGAGGCTAATGGGTCTATAATCATTAAGAGAAATGATTGCTTCCTTCTTTGGAATCAAGGTTATGAACGTTGTATTAAGCCGCCAATCAAGGAAACCGGTTTCTTGGAATTCTTTCACAATGGCCATGATGTCTTCCTTAAATATGTCCCCAAAAGTGTAAGGACCCGTGCACTCTCTAGGGGTATTTTAGTAATCTCACTTAGGATTCTATGGCCATGATCGTATCATAGTATATCTTAATCGAATGGTCTTAGTTAGGGCTGGCAATGGACCGGTTCGTATCGGATATTAGAAATACCATACCCGAACCAATAAGAAAACTAATAATTCCAGACGCGGAATCAGACCCTATCGGGTCCAAGAGTAAGGAACCATACCCGTACCAAATCTTATCGGATCGGATCTGGGTTGGATTCGGGTATTTTGACCATAAATTGTTATGTCAAAATTATGTATACAAATTTAGAAAAAAAATGAGTTATTTTTAATGAATCTAGATATATTTAGTAAATATATAATTAAGTATACAAATATTATGATTTTATTTATTTCTATGTTTTTAATGTAATTGCATATACTTATAAGGTAATTAGTATTAAAAAATTTATTTACAAAAATCAAATTTCTAAAATTTAAGATTTTTATGGTATGTTAATAATGGTAGTGAATCTAAAATATTCAAAACCTCAAAATAATTTATATCGGGTCCATATCGGTTCGGTATCTACTAATTCCAAACCCGATCCGATAACAATCGGGTCCTAATTTTAAAAACCAGACCCGTACCAATACATAAAAATACAATACCAAACCCGTTCTTATCGGTACGGATCGGACTGGGTTTCGGGTCTAACTCGTACCATTGCCAGCCCTAGTCTTAGTTAGTTGATATTCTTATATAGAAAACATACAGAAAAAAAAAAAAAAAAAATAAAAAAATAGACGATAAAAAAACTCATAGCACATTTTTGGAAAATTTTGGCAAACTTGTCACAAGATATTCGATGTTTAATATATAGAAACCGTCTTATATTTCTAATATGAACTCATTACATTTAGGATCGGGTGCGTGAAAAACACTTGAAATGGACCCACATGCGATATAGAGAAAAGTTTATTAGTAGGGGGTCACTTAGCTAGGATACTCATAGTACCATAAGATATGGAGTATCCATGACTCATCATTTTATTTAGCATGAGCTGTAAGAATTCAGCTCTCACTTATCATAATCTAACCCAAACCAGAATATTTAGTGGGAACTTAAAAGAAGATTAATACTACACTTTGAGAAATATTCTCTGCTTCATCTATCTTATGTGTTCACTGAGAGCATAGACTTATATTATCTAAAGTCTTAAGAGTACTAAGGTGTTGGGAAGTTTATCAACTGGTGGTTCAAAGGTAGAAGACAGGGAAAGACGGACCAGGAAACAAATCATATAGGTAAGAGCTTTTATTTGTTAGTTTTTTTCTACCAATTAGTCACCAATAATTTGGTATACCCACTTTATAATAACCTGATTATCTAGTGAAATTACCAGGGGTTATGTTTGTTTTAAAGGCTGGAATAGATATATCTTTAAGTCTATATTATAGAGAAGGTCCATGTTATAAGGAAACTCTTGTAGTTCAGTTTGCTTGGTTCGGCATGGTCAGGAAAATACAAACTGGTTGTAGGTTTAACTGTTTAAGTAGGAAAATAGCTAGACTCTGAGGTGTATTATGAGTTTAAAACCATAGTAATAGATGTAGGAAACTAGTTATTAGAATTATATGTATGTGGGAGCTCGCCTTGAGCTGAATCTATTTGGCTCAAGAAATTAATAGCCTTTGTACTACTCCATACCATTGAAATTAATATTCAGAAAACGATCTTACAGTGTGAAATTTCACCTAATTCTTTATACTGAAATGCGAACTATAGAGTTAGGTGATACATGTTTAGATTATAGTATTACCCTAGTATATACAATAGGTTAATGTTTATACGCATATAGATTTCACCCGAGAACCATTAGAAACACGAGACGCGCACAAATAGAAAAATATATAATAATTTTCTATATAGATTGTAATTATATTTTCTCTTGCGTTTTAGGTATTTGGCTTTAGTAGTGTTCTTCGAGTTTTAGAGGTGACACGGGAGCGCGCTGAGGTAGGGACTTACATTTCCTTTATATTATCCTCTCGTGGTTCATATTTTTAATAAATGTTACAGTACAGTTCGTATAGTGATGATAAAATGCATGCATGGTTTTGTTTGGTATATATATAGTACTCGTGGTTTACCGATTATAGCTTTTATCAAAGTAAGTAGTTAAGATATCATGTTTTAAACTGAAGTTGTTAAAGTAGTACAGGATATTGTTTTATAAACAAAAAAACTATTGAAGTTTTTATTGCATCTCTTTTCCAGGATGGGAAAAGGAAAGTGGATTTTGTATGTGGGATGTGGGGTCCCAGTTGTATGTTGGTATGGTGTGAGGTCCTTGGATTGGGAAAATATATGATCTGGGTGCTTACACGAACATATTATTACAGATCGGATTATAATCCCTTCGGCTAGTGCCCGTGTCTGGTAGCCGTGAATAGGGATAGTTCTTTCGGCTAGTGCCCGTGTCTGGTAGCCATGAATAGGGAACTGGTTTGATGGTTGATAAATTCAGGGACCCATCACACATGCCAGATTAAATTAATTATTATTAAAATTAAAGACACCCTATATATTATATATATTGTATCACGAGGCGATCTGGCAAGGGATCTGGGAATTTCTATAAAGAAGGAATTGTTGTCATATTCCGGAGACAACAATTCTTTCTAGGATTACATACGTGTTGTTCACCTTTAGACGACGGTGAATGGGCACTTTCTAGAGGCGAACACTGTTGGATCTTTCCGGAAATTCCTCTTTTACCTTCCTAGATTACCATGCTTTTAGTGGTACGTTGTTGGTGCTTAGTGTGTTATGGGGATACATGTTACCTCGAGGAGGTTTAGGCGCGAGGGGTGAGAGTTAGTCCACTCCTGGACGTGTGTCAGGATCCTGTGCAGTCTGCAGTCGTCAAACGGTTGACCACCGTGATAGGTGATTCTCGCTCTGGAGTGTCGTGGTCAAAGGGCCCACCTGAGCCCTAAAAGAGGGTTGGTGCATAAAACGGTAATCACCCGATCGTGAATCAAGAATAACGGTGCAGGTTCACACTGGTAAGTACTGAACCAAGATATTGCCTGGGACTGGGGCTGGGGCTGAGTTCCAGTCATATTCTTACCACTCTAATAGGATACAACTACCCGCCTTATTGTATGAATGCTTGCATATTACATATTACTTACAACAGAAAATATTTTTCGTTATATTTACTATCTTTACAGTTGTTCTATTTAAACTTGCATATTTTAAACTGTTCGCGTGATTTATTGTCATGGTTGGATAATATTTTGGGAATGTGGGTTTCTACTAAGCAAGTGGATTATGCTCACCCTACCATTACCCTTTTCAGTTGAGCCTGTTGTTGAGGAACCTGCTGTTGCAGCAGACGATGACAGGGATGATCACTACATCTGTTTGATGTGAGAGTGCAGTCCAGGGTTGTAACTTTTTGATAGGTCTTTTTATATGTATATAGGTAGATATCACACTCAAAAATAGTCTTATATATGTATTATCACAATCATGTATTGTATACAGTACAGTTTTCTATATAAATATGAAAGTGTGTTTTTTTTTTTGTGGATTTGTGTTAATTGCTAGTTAATAAATGAATGGATTCAACACCAGACTTTCACGGATTTTGTTATGATTAATAGAGTATAAATGACAAATTGACTATGGTGTTGATGTTAATGCCTTGAGATTCGATTCAGATCTTATTGGGATATGGGTCGGATTTTGGGGTGTTACAAAAAGTCTTGTAGAAAACCATGGGAAATCCGTCGGGACCTGGAGCTTTCTCCCCATCCATGTCTTTGAGGGCTTGGACAATTTCCCCCACCTCAAAATCTTTTTCCATCTCCATCTTTTCGGTTTCCTCAATCTTATCAAAGACCATTCTATGAAGCTTCGGTCTTTGTTTAGCTTCCTCTTTAAAGAGATTCGAGTAGAAGCTAACAACATGTTACTTGATTTTCTCTCCATCCCTAGTAATGCTTCCTTCTATGTCGAGACAAGCAAGACTATTAATTCTCCTTCGTAGCTTCGCCATAGCATGAAAGTATTTGGTATTCGTTTGCCCCTCTAGATAGTGTTTCGACCTTGACTTTTGCCTCCAACTTATTATATTTATACGAAATAAGTAATGGAGGTCATCCCTTAGTATTGCCCTTTCTACCATTTCATCATCGGTGAGAGGTTCCATTTCTTCCTTAAAGTCGATTTCATCTATCCTCTCATTTCTACTTTCTATCCTTCGGTCAATCCTTCCGAAGACCTCTCAATTCCATACCTTAAGTTTGGACTTCAAGTGTTTTAACTTCTTCCACCATACAAAGCTAGGACTCCCATCACATTGAAATTCTTCCCACCAAGGTTTTATTAGTTCCTGAAGAGTTTTGTCTTCAAGCCAGATAATTTCAAACCGAAAGGGACTATGTTTCCTTATACCCAAAGAAGGATCAAGGAGTATAGCACGGTGATCCGAAGTGCATTTGGGCAAAGCTCGTTGACTAGAGCCCCCCTACACCATTTTCCCAATCCATCATTGTAATGAATCTATCCAACTTGGTCATAACCGGTTGGGTTAGTTGTTTGACCAAGTGAACATAGCTCCTTCAAGGTGATGTTCCACTAATCCATACATCTCCCCCTTGATGACCACAAGTACTAAGAGAATTGCTTCGTTAAAACCTTCTTGGAAAAACCCAATGGGACAAAATCCTAGGTAAGGAAAAAGAGTACATAATCCTCAAAGTCTTCGAATTTTGTTGCCTCGCTAAAACCTTGTAGGAAAAACACAAGTGGGACAAAACCTTACCAAGGAAAAAAAGTACAACTTCCACAATAATCTGGTCTTCATATGATAAAAAAGCTCTTCTTGATGTCGACTGGACTAAATTGAGTTCTTGCATTCTCATATTGTATACCAGTTTCTCGAATGTGGTTGGAAGTAAAGTTTTGGTGAACAAGTCAGCAAGAATATCACATGAACGTATTTGTTTTTATGGTAATAACTTGATTTCACTCAAGTTCATGGAGGATGAATGTTGGCACCCACACACATATAGGCCTTATATTATCACTCCCCCTTGGGTGACATACATTCATTGCCTCATTAAAACCTTGCTAGGAAAAACCTAATGGAAAAAATCAAAGCGAAGGAAAAAGAGTACAACGTTCTTCAGGATCATTGAATTAGATTATGATGTGCATTACAATGTTGCCTCATTAAAACCTTAACTAAGAAACCCAACGGGACAAAACCTAGAAAAGGAAAAAGAGTACAACGGATAATCCTGGGTTGCATACTTCGAGAGGCTCCCCTTGATATCATACTTCAGGATGATCCCCATGATTAGTTAACTTTATTCCCCTGATAATAACAATCTGACCTTCATGTGATCGATAATGAACTTCTTCTTTATTAGCCTTGGACACAAATTCTGAATAACTTGTGTTGGCAATGTAATGAGAATGTTTAGCTTCATAAACTTCATCTGTATTAATCATCTTGGTTGTTGCATTATGCATTTTCTTCACTTGAGAATGTTTGGAACATCTGTGATAGAAGAAAATTGCCAAGGACTACAAATATCTCGAGTACTTAGTCATACCAATTTATGACTAGCTTCGTAAAGCAAAACTTATATAGTGGTTAGAAAACAATAGCTACTAAAAATTAGTAGAATGCCATAAAGATACCTATAATTAATACCACGAAGAAATATAACATGTTTGATATCGAATCTTACAAAACCAATGCAAATAAACTGAATTTGCATAAAGCTAAGAAATTTCCTTATTCATTTTTAAAGTGCTTAAAACCTTTTACTATAATCAAAATTGGTAAATCAATATACCATTTGATTCCACTCGATTTATTAGTTGAGGTAAAACACATATTTCCCAAGGTATCTGTGGGTGCAAAAATTTGATCCACAAACTCCAGATATGTATTGATTAATCGAACAGTTACATTGAAAGCCTTGTATAGACTGAGATAGGATGGGGGTATACAATGAGACTGGACCTGATAAGGATCAGGCCACCTACGTTTCCAAGAAGATGGACTTGGAATCAAGTATTTGCTTTCACTAAGCTCTAATGGAGTTGCTCAGTGAAAGACTCGTAGTTAAGGAGGTTAAGAACTCCTGTATTTGTAGTAGACCGGAGGAGGCTGGCTCAACCACCCCTCCAGTTTTGACTCCATGAACTCAGGTAGTTCAATTGTTAAGATGTTTTCCGTAAAGATACCTTGCATGCTGCTGAGCGGTTATCCCTTTGGTTTGAATTCCCTTTGACCAGGATGACTGCCACGTGGCATCCTCTGATAGGCTCTGGTTCAACCTGGGTCTTCATTTATCTTCTCCAGCAGGCTAGAACAATGGGTTCTGTTAGCCTGGAATCTTGCTGGACTTATCCAGTTGGTTGGGACTTGGATTTGACCAAGTCTGGAAGCACAAACTTGGGCTTGACTCCTCTGACCGGAGGCCCAATCTACATTGCATACACCCTGGCCAGGTCCTCTAGGCTTCTATGATAAGCCTTTGGATGATCCTCTGTTGCTGCTGGACTTTATTGGGCCGGACCTAGCTTACTTGACTGAGGTGGGCCTAGCTGATGTATGGGAGCCCATGGTACAACTTCTTATATAGTAACCGAGGCTCCACCCATCGATCGTGGACCATCCGGTGGTTCAAGATCCACAGAGCGTATGTGGACTCCTTGAGACCGGGTTGGACCCTACCCGATAGCCCAGGCATGGCTGGCTAATGCTTAGGTGCTCCCGGTTTAACTTCTTATACAGCCACCGATGACACCTGTCGGGTTTTTTACCTAGGGTACACACATCGCCCCCTCTTTGTCAAGTAGTAAAAAATCTGTTTGGGAAAGATCTTCGAAATATCTTCCCCGGCTGTTGAGATTTGGAAGATTCCTTCCTTGATACGACTCTTGATGACAATTCCGCATCTCTTGGACCGAGGACTAGGGTTTGCTTCTTCCTCCTATAAATAGCAAGCTGGAGGTGTAGAAGATATTCACTTCCTTTTCTCCGGTTTCTATTGCTGTTGTTGCTGCTGAAGGATGGTTGACGACCGGAGTGCTGACTTAGCTCATTGTGCATTCAACTTCAAAGTGGAACATGTGCTCAGGAAAGGAACCTGGAAAAGGTCGTTCAGTTGGAACATGATATGAATTTGTCTCTCACAAAGCGAGATGACATCATTGCGTCCTTGCGCCGGGATCTCCGGCTCTCTTAGGACTCGCTTAGACAGGCCGGAGTCCAGATTCAGGAACTGAAAGAGAAGGTCTAGATCTTCGACAACGCTACAGCCGGGGGTGCTAGCTGGGATCAAGCCACTACTCCCCCTCCTACCCCCTCACGGGGTGATTTGGTAGGCTAGTTGATGTCGCACTATTGTTGAGGAGCGGTACCCTCTTCTTTGATTTTTTATTCATCAATAAATTTTTTTTTCTATGATCGATGTCTGTTCTTGTCTGGAATTTGTCTCGAATTTGGCAGGTTGACTGTCGGACCATGGGAGGTCGTTGCTTCTCGGGAAGCAGCTGGGCTGTGGCCCGACCTTTTTAACCTTTGTGGGGTTATTGGGGCTATATAAGGAGGAGCTCACTCCTGCTGAGTTATCTCTCTCTCTCTCTCTCTCTCTCTCTCTCTCTTTCTCTCTCTCTCTCTCTCTCTCTCTCTCTCTCTCTCTCTCTCTCTCTCTCTCTTCTCCCATGGTGGCTAGGCATTCAGATTCCAATTCTGTTGGTGACAATCGTGAGCAGTACCGGGCGCATCTCCTTAGCCGTGTGAGCAGTTTGAAGGTGCAAGTGACCGAACTTGTGGAAGATCAACGCAGGTGGGAGGAGCGCCATGAGGGTTGTATCAAAGAGAAAGATGAGCAGATTCGTCGCCTTACGGAAAGGCTAAAATCTACTTCCGCTGAGCTCGCTCGGATGGGGGGCAAGCTTGATGCCGTCGCGGTTTCTTCGTGGAAGGAAGGGTATGCTGACGCCAAGGCCAAGTATGGCCTTCCTGACTCGCCGGAGGGGTCTAGTCTGAATCCTCCGTCTCCCCCTCTGATGTAATCCAGTTCCGATCGCACTATGTAGGGGGTTTGGTGCACCCCGTATCATCCATTTCGTAATAAAATAATTTCTTTTTTAATCACTGTCTTGAGCTCCGGTAGGTAGGTCCAGTTATCTTCCCATTATGATGAGTGCAAGAACACATGTTGGTCAATCGACCTTTAACCGTAATGACATGGATCGGGGGTCCACATGCCGCCGACTTGGACCATGCGGACCCCACCTGTACATGTTGAGTGGATCTTGGTTGATTACTTGATGTGGGTCCCATGTGACTGTGTGGTGTGGGCCCCAGCTGACTGTGTTAAGTGGCCCCCACTTCATCTTCTCTAAACCTTCTTTTGTTTGCGGGAAGATGTACAGCTTCAACTTCCAGTGAAAGCTTGTGACCTCTTCGCTGATCGAGTCATTAAACGAGTTGGTTTAATGAATGGAGAATCTATTAAAGAAACTTGGAAGACCATTAGTTGGTGCACCATGGGCTCCGCTTCAGTTCCCCTTCACTCTCTTTCTCTTTCTTCTTCTTCAGTTCCATTTCGTTTTCTGCCAGAACCCTAGGTTCAAAATTCTTCGAATTCTAGTGATATCTGTGTGAATTTCTTTCCAAAGATGAGGAGAACTCTAGTGTTGAGCTCTAGCAGCGACGAGGAGCCTCAGAACTCGGCTCGCCGTCCTGCCGCTGATGAAGGCGGAACGAGCGACATTCCGGCCACTGGACCTCCTTCGCCTGCTGGTGTGGCCCAGGTGGCTCATCTGGATGTTGCTGAGCCTTCGACGGAAAAGCCTAGGAGGAGGTGGCAAGCTTCATCCAACCTCCCCCGGAATCCTGAACTCGAGCGGATGAGCGCGGTGGAGGTTCAGGAGCAGCTCGGCTGGAGGGGGGTTAGGTTTGGCTCCCACCCCTCCATTTCTGATGGTTGCTCCGACAACTTGATCGCGGTGAGTCTCTACCATCTTCTGTATGGCATGCAGCTCCCGCTACATTCTTCAATTCTGTGATTGATGTCGTGGTGGGGAATCCCGCCGGCAAATGCACGTGTCCTTCTAGATAATCGTGCGCCGGATTGGGCTGATTGCCCTCCACTTCTAGGTTCCCTTTGGCCTGGTCGAGATGTTCCTGCTCATGAAGCCGGTTGCCCGAGAGGCCAAAGAGCGCTGCTTCTACGCCATCTCTTGGTGTACTGCCCGGACGCTGTCTGGACTTCCCAATCACTATGGGAACTGGTTCGAGCCCTGCTACCGGGTGTCAGGGTGGTCGTCTGACCGTAGCATCCAGGTGCCGCAGGACTTCATAGGTAAGCACGTATCTGATCTTGCTTTCATTTTTGTCCTTATGCCTTGCGTGCTTGCTAAACTCCGGCTCAGGAACAGTTCCATGCTTGCGTTCGCAGGGAAACGTCAGCTTCAAGTGTCTCTGACGGTGGGAGTGGACTCCTCTGCGGCTGAAGGCAACATTGAGCGTTTCTTCAGCCTGCCCGCAGACCTGCGGGACCTGACACTTTTCGATCAAATTGTGACACATATTCGTTTCTCGGCCAGGCTTGCAGCCCTGTCGGCTCCTCCGCAAGTCGTGGAGGTCGAGTCCAGCTCCGGTGAAGGTGCTGCCACTATAGAGATCACAGTCCCCAGTGCTGGGAAGGAGCCTCCGGTCGAAAGTGAGGCTGTTGAACTGAGGGGGGAGATGGACGATTGGCCCGATGAGGCTCTTCCAATCGGGGAAAGATCTCCTCCCGACAAACTAATATCGGACGCCGTGCCAAAAGTCATCCCAGTTGTCGGGGATGTCCAGTTATCTTATGCTAGCTTTGTTTGTAATTCAAGCCCTCCCTTAGGTCGCCAGAGGAGACCACACATTTTTTATGGTTCCTCTGACTCCTCCGGTGACCCAAGCCTGATGTCGAAGGATATATAGCCGACTTCTGCTTCCCCGTGGGTCTGGTGAATCAGCTACTGAGGGATTTTTTCCTACCCTGATGCAGGTACATGCTGAGGTGGAAAATCTAGCCCAACCGGAGATGGTGGGAGGTGTGTCCGAGGAGACCGTGGTCGCCTCTGCTGCTGAGGGAGGCGAGCCAGTTATAATCTCAAGGGGTCCACCGGACGAAGTGGACACCCCCAGTGCTGGAGACGCTGGTGTTGAGGCTCCGGTGGAGGTAAGACCTTCCCAGCCTCCTGTTGCTGAAGTTGTTTCTGTACAGTCCCGTGCCCCGCTTGATCCAAGGGGCAAGGATTTTGTAGATGAGTCTGCTAAGGGCTCGAAGAGAGCTGCTTATGCCTCCCCTGCTGACCAAGGGGAGGTTGTGCGCCTAAGAAGGGAGGATTTCATTCCCCGAGCGCTGAGGGGACCGGTGACGGGGACTACCTGGATTGGTAGTGGCTCCCGCGTCCCTGTTGAGGATGCTCTGGCCGTTGAAGATGTCCAGACTGAGGTGGAGTTTACTGCGCCGGGCAATGCTGATGATGAAGCCCCGGTTTACGGGTGGGGTGACCAGGTCCCATATACTGACCTGCCCACTGGCCCAACTGTGCAATTGGGCCCGAACCGGGTGAGTTCCAGCCTGAGGCTACCCCGGAGTTTCCACTGCCAGCGTTCACCATTCATCCTGCATTCCTAAATGGGGAGCCAATGTCGATTGGAGACTCCGGCATTATGAACATCCGCACTGCCTTCGACTATATCTTCCAGAATTTGCTCCCGGAGGACCAAGCATACTACAGCCGCCTTTCTTGCGACCGGGCGATGAGGGTAGCCGCTCAGAACCTGATTGCGGTATGTTTTCTGTCTTGAGTTTTGACTTCGGCTTTGTAGATGCCTATATATTTGCCTCTGACTTGTGCTCTTCTTGTCTGTCAGATGCAAGCTGCCATGGCCCGGGTCTTTGAGCTGAGTGTCAGACCCCGACCTTCTGCCTTGGAGGATCTGGAGCGCCTTCGAGCTGAGAATCGTCAGCTCGAGAAGGACCTGGCGACGACAAACAGCGACCGGTGGGCTCTGGAGGAGGACAAGCGGTTCATGGCGACAGATTGCCACAACCTGGACTTTACCCTGACCGCTACTCTTCAAAGAGAAGAGGACGCCAAGACTTGCCTGGCAGAGCTAGAGGCCACTTGTGGGAAGCTGACCCGAGAGAAGCTGGAGCTGGACCGGAGCCTCTCCCTGAAGGCTGCCTATCAGCAGGTCCTCGACCAGTTGGAGAAGGAGAAGGCGAAGAAGGGCGGTGATGGCTCCGGTTCTTCTTCCCAACCTTAGCTCAGTCAGACTTTTGTAAAAAGTCTCCTGTCCCAGTTGCCGGGGGACTCCCTCTTGTGTACCTTCTTTTCTGAAAAAGAAATAAAAATATTTTGTTGTGCAAAAACATTTTGTTAGATATCTTTACCTTAATTCCAGCATTTATTACAACTGTCTATCTCCCTCGCCCCCTTATGGTTTTAAGGAGTTTTCCTTGGGACGATAACAGTTCTTTTTCTCACTGACTTCATGGCGATCCATGGTTTGATGCTCAAAGGGGATTCATCCTTTCTCTATCGCAAAGGAGCCTTTCTCTATCACAATTCTTCCTTTCTGTCTTGGAAGAACCGGGTGCATGTACGTGGCAAACATATACGATTCGATGTCCAGTTTTTACCTGCTCGACTGCTCCGGTCTGCACCATGTCAGGGATAAGGCCGGCGTCGACCAAACGTTGCATTTCGTACTTCAATGACCTGTAGTTCTTCAGCTCATGACCGTAATCATTATGGTGATCACATTTCTTGGACTTATCTCTCATGCCCTTCGGGTATGTCGGGAGAGGGGCAGGTTTGTTGAGCATGCCTCTGTTCTTGATCTTTTTGAATACTTCCTCGATCGGGAACCTTAGGGGTGTGAATTCCCTTTCTTTGCGTTCGCCCCCGGTAGACTTCTTTGACCAGCGGTCGGGCTGCCGGACTGGTGTTTTCCCCTTCCTGTCTTTGTTTCTGTCAGGGGCCTTTTTCTCTTTGTGATCCCTGCCGGAGCTTTCCTCGTTTGCCTTCTGCGGCTTCTCGGAGGTTTGACCTCTGGCAAGTCTCTTTCTCCTAGCTTTCAGGTCGTCATCTTTCTGAGCATACCTTTATACTTTCTCGAGCAAAGCCGAAACAGAGGATGGAGGCTTTCTTGCCAGCGACCGGTACAATTCTTCATGGTTACTGTTCAAGATACTTGAAAGCTTGAATGACGACGCTATCATAGATGCGTCATGTACCTCTGATAGTAAGGTTCGAAACGTTCGGGCGAAATTTCTAAGTGTTTCGCTCTGGTCCATCTGTAGGGAGAACAAGATTTAAGCTCCCTTCTTAGTCTTCACATTGAACCAATACTTTTCCTCGAACAACTCAGCCAGTTGTACGAATGTGTGGATAGATGCGGGTGGCAGATTGTGATACCACGTTTGTGCTTCGCCTTTGAGTGAAACAGCAAACATTTTTGCAAGTAACTTGTCATCATGGTCCCAGATGGCCATGGTGTTCTTATAGTTCATAACATGCTGAACCGGACAACCGCTCGTCTCGTCATACTTTTCGAAGGGCGGCTTATTGAAGTTGGCCGAAACTATATGATTCCTGACTTCTTCTGCCAAAGGTGACACAGCTAACCTTGAGAGAGTAAGCTTCCTGATTCGTTCGTCCTAGTTGGCTTTGTTGGAAACAGCCAAGTCGATCATCTCTTCCAGCTTGAGTTGATTCATCTGTTCCACATTCAGCTCTGGTTGTCTCTGATGGGTGTGCGCCCTTTGAGGGCTCATTTCTCTCTGAGCGTGGCGTGTCGGGTGAGTGCTCTGGGGCCTCCTCCGGCGATGTCCTTCTGGTGGAATGACTTCCTCGACGGACCTGCTACGGGTAACCCTGCGACCATGACGTAGTCTGGGTGTTCTTACACGTCCGCGGTGATGTTTCTGAACTGGAGAGATAGACATCCTATCCCTCCCCGGTGCCAACCTGTCCCAAACAGGGCGGGGATCATGGATATGGGGGGTAAGGCTTCGGTCGCTTCCTTATCGTGGCTTTATCTTCTTCTGAGGAGATGGACTTGAAGACGGGGCTGAAGATGACTGGCTATCTCCGGCCCTGGTTTTCTTCTTTCTTCTCAGTTCTGCATTTTCCCTGGTCAACCACTTGATGATTGCAGTCGGGGACTTGACCGCTGGGCCCTTCCCCTTCTGCTGCTCGGTGTAACCTCCTCCCGTGACCAGGGGAGAGGTTCTATGGTCTTTTCTCGCAGCGGTTGTTCTGGATGGTTCAGGATCTTGTGATGCTGGTATCGTGACGGTCCGGTTGACTGGATTCGGATTACCAGGATCGTTAGTGATTTGTACCACTAAGTTCTCTACCTCCGGTTGTCCACTTTCAGATTGCGAGCCCTGATCATGGCCCTCGCTCCCGAGAACTGATTCTTGATTCACGGGCTTTGTCGCTTCAAGGACCGGAGACGGAGGAGAAAGGTTCTCGGTCCAACTTTCAGTAACTTGGCTCATTCCATTGTTGGAACGAGTCGGGCGTCTCTTTCTTCCAGCCATTGCTGCAGCTACTCCGGTATGACTGGATTGAGATTCTTTGCAAGGCTCTGGAACTGATGGGAGATTCAGCCCCACGGTGGGCGCCAAAGAGTGTGGGTGCAAAAATTTGATCCACAAACTCGAGATATGTTTTGAATAATCGAACAGTTACAATGAAAGCCTTGTATAGACTGAGATGGGATGGGGGTATACAATGAGACTGGACTTGATAAGGATCAGGTTGTTTACGTATCCAAGAAGATGAACTTGGAATCAAGTCTCTGCTTCCACTAAGCTCTAGTGGAGTTGCTCAGTGAAAGACTCGTAGTTCAGGAGGTTAAGAACTCCTGTATTTGTAGTAGACCAGAGGAGGCTGGCTCAACCACCCCTCCGGTTTTGACTCTATGAACTCAGGTAGTTCAACTGTGAAGATGCTTTCCGTAGAGATAGCTTGCATGCTGCTGAGCGGTTATCCCTCTGGTTTGAATTCCCTAGCTTTGACCAGGATGACTGCCACATGGCATCCTCTGATAGGCTCTGGTTCAACCTGGGTCTTCACTTATCTTCTCCAACAGGCTAGAACAATGGGTTCTTTTAGCCTGGAATCTTGCTGGACTTATCCAGTTGGGTGGGACTTGGATTTGACCAAGTCCGGAAGCAAAGACTTGGGATTGACTCCTCTGACCGGAGGCTCAATCTACATTGCATACACCCTGGCCAGGTCCTCTAGGCTTCTATGATAAGCCTTTGGATGAGCCTCTGTCGCTGCTGGACTATATTGGGTCGGACCTGGCTTACTTGACTGAGGTGGGCCTGGCTGATGTATGGGAGCCCATGGTTCAACTTCTTATATAGTAACCAGGGCTCCACCCATCGATCGTGGACCATCCGATGCGTCAAGATCCACAGAGCGTATGTTGACTCCTTGAGACCGGGTTGGACCCTACCCGATAGCCCAGGCCTGGCTGGCTAATGCTCAGGTGCTCCCGGTTTAGCTTCTTATATAGCCACCGATGACACCTGTCGGGTTTTTTACCTAGGGTACACACAGTATCCCATTTCAAATCCCCCCATTTGAAATAGATAACAGTTTAACTCTTCAGAAGTTCCACAAAAACTGTCGCCATTATTAATCCATTGGAAAATTTCATTGCTCTCATTTCGTTTCCTTACGAATTCTCATTTGTAATCTTCAGGTTTTACAACATTTTTGGGTTTGTACTATAGTTCCAAATACACCACGTCTATTGAGAGACTTAATTATGCTAGACCACTTGGATTAAGAATTGTCCACTATAATTACGAACTCAGTTTGTATTGACTGTACAAGCATGGAGTTGTTCATTATTGAAAACTTTCCACTTTATTTTGAGCTTCCTCATCTCATATAATCCTAGGTACACAAAGTTTTTGATGCGTTGTAATCAGACAATTGGTAACTAAAGCATTCACTAAAAGGATACTGTAAATTTTACATGAACTGCTACGGTGGTAAAACGCGATTAGCCATTTTCCAAATCTGTGCATGATCAGTGGGTAGTTAAATTGTTTGCCACGGTCCGGGTACCTGGTGGACAGATTATAGTCACAACACCATAACAGGCGATTTGCAACGATTAGATGACGTTGCAACATGAATTTGCAACGGCTTATATCTGTTGCTAGTAAGGCGTTACAAAAGTCGTTGCAAATATTTCCAATGGTCATAAGGCATTGTTTTATCTATATATGCAACGGCTATCAACCATTGCTAATGATATATTTGCAATGTTAATTGGGGCTTGCATTTTTCTTATTTTGCAGCGGTTACAGTCGTTGCTTAACTATTTTAAATTTTTTATTTTTGATACATTTAAAAATGTAACGATTACTGGCGTTGCAAAATTTGTTTCTAATACTTTGCAACAGGTATTTGTAATGCTTATATGGCGTTGCAAAATATTTAAATGAAAAAATAAAAAAAATATTAAAATTAAAATTATTTTTATTCTGCCTCAATTTTCCTCAATAAGCACCTGTAGTAAGATCCTCCATTGCCATTCCAATAAACCCAAACATCACAATAACTACCCTATCTACTGTGCAATATTAATACAAAAAAAAAAAAAAAAAATAGTTTGCACTGCAACTTTTTTTTTTAATTAGAGGTTATAATTTTATTAAAACACCAAACCAACATACAAGACATGATCAACACACATACCCAATATTTTGCACTGTTAGGTAAGTCCTAGAAGACATTTCCTCTTCTAACATGTTCATCCCTCACCTACCTTAAAAACAACAATGAAATCATACAATTACATCACTTACAAGAATTTCCCACGAGTATACATCAGCAGTTGCAACTTTATATAATTCAGTGTCCTCATCTTCATATCTGCTTCTGTTAAGCCCAGTACACATAAAACAGACACAGGTAAAATCTTCCAAAATGCTTCTCCGAGCCTCTTTCCATTAAGCCTCCGCCAATTCTCCAACACCTTCTTGACCTCCCCATGTTGCAAAGAATGATTGCACCCTGTATATGCACAATTATTGTCTGTCATAACATTCATGAAGGGACAAAAGTTCTTAACTAAAAGTAGTAATGACCATTTAGGATAAAAGATAATACCTGGATTCCCCTAAATACCACTGATCCCAACTCCAATGTCCGCTTCTTTAAGTAGGTTAACATCATTTCCCCAATCACCAATTGTTGGCATTATTTTACTTGTTTTCAGTTTCACCAATCTTGTAACCTGCATTATTAATCAACTTATTAACTTATTTTAAAGTAAAATTATTAGAGTACTGATTGACCGCAACCTCCCCAGAATAAAGGGACTGAGTTCCCATCTACACTTCTACATAACAAATTGGAACTAACTACTAAACAAATACAAAACGATTTGGGGGTTCGAGCGTGCAACAAGTGATTGGCTCCAAGGATTTGGCAGTGAAGAAACAACTTTTTTTAATTGAGAAAAGATAAATAAATTGCATATGCCTAACATCAGTGTACCTGAGTGTACAGCCCACTATCAGTCACATTTATCAACTGCAATACACGTGATGCAACTTCTACATCAATTGTTTCCTGTGATTCCACACTGCAAATAATGGAAAAGATAAACATGGATAAAACACCAATTCAAAAAATAAAAGCAACAATTTAGAAAATTTTGAGAATAGGCAATTTTTTCTGTAACTTTAAATCAAAATTTTCTTGCTATTCTTTTGGTTACCAATCTCACAGATAAAGCACCAAATACAAGCAGAAATTCACAAAAATTTGAGAATAGACAATTTTTATGTAACTTGAAATCGAAATTTTCAATTCTTAATTTCACACAAGCAACAATTTAGAAAAAAAAAAAAGGAGAATTAGCGCGATGGAAAAGATGAGGAATGCAGACTTACCGAACTTGCGAGGAGAGAAGAGTCAGCTATGGAAAAGTCGTCAAGAAAAAGGCAGCGATGGAGAATAATTAGAGAGAAAGGCAGCAATGGAAAAGGGAGAGGAGAAGAGGCAGCTTTCCTTATTTAAGTGGAAGAAGAGAGAGTTTCATTAAAGTGGACATCGTGTTCTATTCGAAGAATTTCTTAACCGAATCCAATTGCAACGCTGCCTTGATATGCACGTGCTAACAACGTGCAACATTACCTCCTATGTTTCAGATACCTAAAATGTTTGCAACGGTAATTCGGGTTTCAAGTAAAATAGTAACGCCTAAGGAAAAACTAATTTAATATTATAATATTTTGTAACGACAAATTACGTTTGCAACAACAAAGGAATGTTGCAAATTTGTAATGTCAAATAACCGTTGCAAATTAAAAAAAGTCTAGTTGCAAATTGATTGTTTTGGTGTAGTGAGTAGCCACAGTCCGGCCATGTGGGCCTAGCCACAAACATCAACCGTGGGAAATTAATAGTTAGCTACTGCTTTGAACCGTAAGAATTCTGTAATTTGTTTATAACAAAATTTAATGAACTACTGCTTTGAGCCGTGGGAAATCTGGTGATTTATTTTTGTTAAATCTGGTGGATTTAATGAATTAAATACATTTTTTATCACCCTGTATAATACATCGTCAGGTAACATGAATCCACACTAAAAAACACAAAAAACAAAAACAACACTGTAAAAACACACACAAATACTTACACTTAGGGGTGCCGATGGTTAACCGATTAACCGAAACCGAACCAAAATCGAAATCGTTTTATAGCGGTTTTGGGTTCTAAAATAGTTAAAAAAAATAAGATGGACGTTTTGAAAACCGATCCGATAAAATCCGAAACCGATGGTTTTTATGTGGTGGTTTCATGGGTTTCCAATGGAAAACCCGAAACCGATTAATTTTTATGTCAAACTTTAATATTTTTATATATATAATATTGATAGTGAAATTAAATACATTAACTCAATTTTTTTTGTAAACTAAACTTGGATAAGTTTTACATTAGTTTTTATTTGTTATATTTGAAAAAAATTCATTAAATGAAAATACGTGAGCACATAAATACTATATGTTTTCCGGAAAAATTTGTCAATTATTAAATGTATGTGATGGCTATGTAATTATATTCATATATGTATATAATGTTCCAAAGCTAGAGTCCTTGTATTATAAATTTTAATTTGTTTTGTAATAAAATTTAACATTTTATATTTTTGTATATTCCTTGTATAATAGGTATGATAAATTCCGTATTATTTTACTTTAGGAATTATGAACCACAAAAATACTTCAAATGTTTTGTTGACGACCATATCATTTATAGAAATATTCACTTATAATTGAAATCTTATTAAAAATTTAAAATATGTATTTTTTGTTTTGGTTATATTAAATTTATCAATTTTAATATGTTATATAGTCATTTCAAAAAACTCGAAACCAAAACCAACAAAACCCCAAAGTTTTTAACCATTAGGTTTTGGGTTTTTAGAATATGACACTAAAACCACCAAAACCCAAAACCGACTAAACCCGCAAAAATTCAAACCCTAACCAAAACCAGTTTAACCCTACCGAAACCGACCCATTGACGCCCCTACTTACACTGCTGCGACACTATACACCAGAGACTGCATTACTTCACTGTTGGGAAGATCCCACTCTTCTGCCCTAGATCATCCCCACCATAGACTCTTCTGTTGTGTCACGATATCTCAACATTATTGGCAATTAATCCACTAAAAATCTGCATGGCGAATACATAAGAATAAAAATTGATTAGATCCTTTGATTGTCGTTGTTCTCATCCAGTTACATCTGTTAGAGGTTTGCCATCATATGCTTGTGATATTGCTTAAAATAGTTAAAAAGGGAAAAAAATAAAAATAAATAAAAAATGTGATGACGACGGGTTCCAATGAATATGTATTTCGTAGAATTAGTTTTATTATTCAAAAAAGGTTTGTAGCGGAGTTTGTAGCGTGCTTGTCCTCTAACTTTGTAAAACTTCTCAAATTTTTATCAATAAAATTTGTTTCGGTTAAAAAAAAATCATTAAGAACAACCTCAAAATCAAGTTACCCCAATGATCTATAATTAAAAAGGGCAAACACGAGTAATTAGCAGGGAAAAGACTTACTAGGTTAGTTGATTGTTTGACGAAGTAGATTTGGAAAGTGGTTTTAATTTCCAATTAACATCAACAAACACCAATCAAATGTACTATTGATGTTATGAAGTTTGCTTTCGTAGCTTCACGTACGCAAACCAATGATCTCCAAGACCACATTCTTCGAGGTTGTTAGATTGTACCTATAGGTAATATTTTCGATACTGCCATTGCTAGTTTACATCTTTCTATACCTGATTTTGATCTCAGTAATCTTGTTCCAACTGCTACCGTCCCCTTCAGACCCCAACATGTCTTGGCGGAAACATACTACAACAAGATTAGTTCTGGTCTTGAGAGGGCCGGAATTTGAGTTGTCAGCTATATAGAAGGCCGTGATTGGATGTGTATAGTCAGAACATGCCAAAGATTTTCTCCTTGCTATCCCGATGGAAGGGCTTGGACAACGCATGACGCCTGTAAAATATCGTGTCATTCTTCGTTATCGATTGATGATACCTCTATATTCAGATGGTTAGCTTTGTCCAGTGTGCAAGAAGAGCTGACTTGATGCTTTCGGGGACCATGCGGCCCATTGTAAGCATTACCCCGGCTTCAAGTACAGGCATGACCACATTAGAGATATCTTGTGTGATGTGTTCTGGCGAGCTGGAGTACAGGTTAAGAATGAGGCTCCTGTTAACTTTCTTACTGATCCTAAGGAAGGAAGATCAACATTACGTTCTGCTGATATTTTGGTCTATATAAAAATCAACATGACCTCATTAGAATTGAGGTTTTATCTCTGTTCTTCTTATATAATAGTCAAAGCATTTTATCTTAAAATTAACTAACATAATATTAACTTCAAAAACAAGTCAGAGCCACAATTTGGAACATCTTTTGCAATTACATAAGAAAAAAAAAATTGAGACCACCAAGTTGCATATCAACACTGCCATAGCCTCAAGTCTTCAACGTCGATCAAATAGAATATTGTGTGCATTTGAAAGTAGGTGGTAACCCTGCAAGGTCGATAATAACGAGTTTCAAAATTTAATCATAAAATTGTGGTTATTAAAACAAATGAGACAACTCATGAGAAACAAATTATATAGTAAATTACACACTTCGGGAAAATCGGCACCAATCTTTGTATTAGATTGACTTTGATAGGGCAAAACTCCACTATTTTGAATAGGCATTCCATTATCAAAATTCTGCATTTGTAAAATGTTGTCAACACAAGAAGACTTGTAATAATAGTACATATATAAGATCATGAGATAGATATATACTTGGATGGGAGTGGGGAAGCCAGATCCGTAAAAGACATTTGGATATGGGATGGGTGTCATAAACTGATTACCCATATAGAAGTTTCCTCCCTGTTGCACATGGTATCTGTTGAACTTCATAGCTTGTGATCCATTAAATGAGTCCTATATATATTTCAAATATGCTTGAATTAGTTACATATTGTATATAGAGAATAATCAAGATTGTAAACAAAATAAAAAATAAATAAAAGACCTTCATGGTAATGCTTTCTTGTGTCCCACCAAACTCCATTGATCCACCATCTGAGGTCTACATAAAGAATCCATCCTTAATAAGTTAGTTCCCTTCGAATATAATCCGACATATAGTTGTTATCTTTTCTTTTTAAATTCTCACACCATAAAAAAACTAACCATCGATACATTTTTTTCAAGGTAGACAGACCCTCCAACTCGCAGTTCATGTGCTTTATAGGAATCTGAGAATTAATTAAATACAAACCAATTTGTAAGAAAAACCACCACATATATGCGCTTCATGAAAATTATGATCAATCTAATGAAAACACATACTGTACACGAGAAATGAATGCATATTACAAGATATTTCTTTTTTCAAGTGAAACAACACTCAAAAGGCTCAAAGCCGTCTTGTGGGCGTGGCTAGCAATTCAGAAAGAAAGCGTAAAGGAGAGGGCCAAGCTATTGTTTGTGATATATATTTGTAATTAGAAAAAAAAAAAAAAACTAAAATAACGGGTTTTTTAACCTGTGGATGCACCACTTGGAACAACAGCACTAGCTATGGCACCATCTAAACTTATAATATCAACCTACAAAAGCAAATTCAAGGTATCAGTATATATATATAAACAAAATCTACTCATTCATATGAGGAGCTAATGGTATCAACTAACCTTTTCCGGATTTAAGTCAGAAACTATGTGATCATCAGTTTTAGTCTTCCTTCTCTTCTTCCTTTTCTCTTTCTCTTTCTCATTTTCTTTCTTCTTTTGCACCACTTGTTCAACCATAGGTTGCATCCGTTTAAATGGTGCACGACCTCTTCTACAAAGTGCCAATGGACTATGAACAATGCCACTTTCTTTAACATTAGGATTACTATCACCAGTAGTTGAGGAAACATGGACTTGGCTAGCTAGAACAGAAGAAGGTTCGTTATTTTCACGTGCTTCTTTGACTTTATGCAAATCAACTCTTAATTGCTCGATCCATTTCATAACATGTTTTGTTGTATCTTCATCACCAGTTGCTAAGTCTGCAACTTGATAAAAGGCATTACACATCCTATCAAACTTTTCATTCTCAGGTTTTTGCATCCAATCAAAGTAAATAATTTTAACCTTCGTGTGACACCTTTTTATATCTTTTCGCCATCGACGAAGAATGTATCTTTCTGGTACTATTTTCACCTTTTGTTGAATAAAAACAACAATAGAATGTCTGCATAGAATACCCCTAAACTCAAATAACCGACAATTACATTTGACGTTGCAATCACTTTGTTTGAAGCTTACAGTGAATGTTTTTTGTCGATCCTTTCCTCCAATCTTGTCTTCTAATATTTCATAGACTACCAAGCCACCATCCTCTTTAATAGATAACACATCGCAGTAAATCTTCCCTGTTAACTCATTCTGAAATTCTTTAAATTTGGCAGTCGTGTAGATTCCTTGAAACCGTTTCTCAATTTCATAATGAGTGATACATGGGAGCCAAGAATTGAATGAATTGAAATCTGCTTGGCATTCTTTTTCAACCTTGCTTCGTAGAGCATTCTCATATTGCTCAACAAATTGTTTTAAAGTAGTTTTTGAATTGACATACCCATCAAAAAATGCGTTCATACTCTCACTTCTTTGTGTGGTTGACATTCCAGCCCAAAAAATATCCTTGACAAACACAGGGACCCATCGATGCCTCTCAATATACAAACAAGCCAACCAATCATTTTTATGAAGATTATACTTCTCAGTGAACATGATCCAACTTTCTTCGAATTCAAGTATCGACAAAGAATCATAAACTGCACCTTCCATCGCAGATTTAATTCACTCATACTGTTTATATCCCCCGGGCACCTTTTTCATTATATGCCATAAACACCACCTGTGTCGTGTGTTAGGGAAGACATTCTCAATTGCATTTTGCATAGCTCTAGCTTGATCAGTAACTATTGCATTTGGAGGACGATCACCCATACACTCAAGCCATGTATTGAAAAGCCAAGTAAAGGTCTTAGTATCCTCGCTCGATATCAATGCACATCCTAATAAAATTGATTGACCATGATGATTAATCCCAACGAAAGGAGCAAAAGGCATATCATACTTATTGGTCAAATATGTAGTATCAAATGTGATGACATCCCCAAATTCCTCATATGCTGCCTTACTCCTTGCATCTGCCCAAAATACATTTTTTATCCTAGCTTCCGTGTCCAAGTCAATCACATAATAAAAATTAGAATTATTAGCTTGCATTTTTGTGAAGTAATTCTGAATGGCAGCAGCATCCCCATCTCCAAGTCTTAGTCGTCTGACTTTGTCAAGAAAATTATTGCAATCTTTCTGCAAGAAAGGAATATTTTCGTGCCCACCAGCTTCCATAACAAAAGAATTAAAATTTTTATTCGGTCTAATACCTGCAAGATCATTCATTTCAAGCCTTCTTTTCACGAAAGGTGCTATTACTCGATTATTCTTATAGAAGCAAGACTTTCCAAGACTTAACTCATGGTTGTGTTCATGGTGAACAAGTGTTACCCGCCATCTTCCATCAGTGCATAATACAGCATTTACTCTAGCACCACAATTAGTTTTGCTGATAGGATGCTTTTTAAATGCATTTCTCGAGTTGCTTTTAGATTTTCCCGATCGAGCACATGCAAACATTACCCATCGATGTTTGCCATCATCACCTTTTTTAGAAGATCTTTTCTTTACCGGAAACCCTTTCTCATTTCCATGCTTTAGATAGAAGTCATATAACTCATCAGTTGTATTAAATATCGATCCTTCTTCTAACTTGTTTGTTTCTTCTTCTAACTCATCATTATCTATATATGGTTTATCACCAGGATCATCACAATAAAAAGCTTCGTTCTCCATACCTGGAAAAGAAATACACATATGAATTATTAAAAAGAGAAGTAATATTTTTTATATCAAATCAGATATTAATATATACTGATCAAATAATGACCCCCCCCCCCCCCCCCCTCCCCTCTAGGAATACATTAGCTACAGTACTAAACAAAGCAAAGTATGCGTTATAAGAAAAAATTTAAAAAAGATTTTAACTTCGAAAGTTAAGCTGGTGTTTTATTTCTTCTTCATCAAAAGTGATTTGAAAGTGATTTGGGCATGGCTAGCTATGAAGCCAAAGACCCTTAAGGAAAGGAGCAGACATTTTTCAGGAACTGTTGCAGGCATGGCAAGCTAAACTGGGGGTGGGAGACGGGCAGTAGCAGGACTGCCTAAAGCTCGGCTTTTGTTTTTGTATGGCTGGTTGGATTTTCTGCAATATAGATAAAAGTATGCTTATATGTAAAAGGGGGGATGGGACTTTACATAAAACTGTAACATAGAGGGTATGTCCTCTTGGGTTTCAATCTGACGATGTAGTTTCTAACTTTCTATACTGTAGGCTGATCAGACTTTTGTAAACTGTTTGTGTTTTAATATAATTCTACCTTTTACAAAAATAAAATAAAAAAATAACAAAACACCAAAAAAATTTGGATGAACAAAAGAGAAAACCTGATTCAGACATCAAAAATAAGAGCGCATGCAAGTGTACGTTGGACAAAGCAAGGAAGAGAGAACCCTTTCAAGTGATAGAGAAAGAAGTGAGCGAGATTGAGATTCCAAAGAGAAGATAATAGAGAGTAGACGAGCAACTGGGGTTTAGCCGTTTAGGGAGAGAACTGTTCGTGAATTTTTTATTTTTTATTTTTTATTTTTTATTTTTTATTTTTTATTTTTTATTTTTTATTTTTTATTTTTTATTTTCTTGATAAGCTCAACAAATTACAC
Organism: Aquilegia eximia; assembly: GCA_023053565.1. Classification (NCBI taxonomy): domain Eukaryota; kingdom Viridiplantae; phylum Streptophyta; class Magnoliopsida; order Ranunculales; family Ranunculaceae; genus Aquilegia; species Aquilegia eximia. Next base: position 17,640,595 of record JALIGU010000006.1, read on the forward strand.
AAAAGTAGAGGACAAACGCGCTACAAACTGCGCGGCAAGTCCTTTCTGGATAGCAAACCCGATTCTTCTAAATACATATTCGTTCGAACCCGCAGTCATCACGTTGCTATCCATTACCTTTTGCACTCTCCTGAAGAGCTCAACTGCTTCTGAGCCTAGCAATCCAAATGTGTCAAATACAAAGGGGATGAAACTATGTTGGTTAGCCCTACAAGCTCCGTCATGTTTCTCCACTTTTGCTGCTGCTGCATTGCTAGCTGCTAGCCCCACCTCAAAAATCCCAGCACCCAGGCCAACCATCGGAGACGCCCCTGTAACATCAACACACGCATGTTTACCTTCAGATCAGTTATAGACCAGAATATCAGCAGGACGTAATGTCGATCTTCCTTCCTTAGGATCAGTAAGAAAGTTAACAGGAGCCTCCTTCTTAACCTGTACTCCAGCCCTCCTTCTATTTTCTATTTTTTATTTTTTATTTTTTTCGTACCTAGAATATTGGAAAGAGAAGTGTGGGACGAGGAGACAGAGAAGGCAAATTTTTTTGCTGACGTGGACTAGCCACATCAGCATCCACATCAGGCTGGTTTCTTAGTCTGGCTCATTGGGTTGTCCCCATAGAATTACTCGACTTCTAACTTCTCTCCTTTCGAAAAATTAAGAAATATATTTCTGGGCACTTGCCGAATGGGCCCTTATAATCAGCAAAATACCCCTGATAAAAATATAGGGTCTGTTTGATTGGTCGTGGAAAAAATTCCCACATCAAACATTACTCCAGAAATTCCCAGATGCCTGTTTGATTGGTAAAGTTGGGTCATGTAAAAATTCCATAATAAAAATATTTCTCATGAATCTTTCCTTGACCCACCCCTAAAAAAAATTCCCAAACTTGTAAGGGAATATTTTTTTGTCTAATCAAACAACTAAAATCTTTCCCACATAAAATTTTCCTCATGTTTTTATGTCTAATCAAATAACTAAAATCTTTCCCACATAAAATTTTCCTTGTGTTTTTATGTCCAATCAAACGACCCATTAGTAGGAATTATTTTATGTGGGAATATTTTCAACTATAAAAATTCCCACAAGTAGTTATTCCCACCAATCAAACACACCCATAGTGTACTGTGTACAAGGCTTCTGCAGAAAACAATACTAGATTAAACTCATACTAGGAGCAAGTAATATCTTTTAAGTTTTAACAGCCGTCGGATTACCTCGATATCTACGTACCAAAAATACATTTAACGGGGTATCTTTCGATTAATAAAAAAGATTTAACTTTTCAGGGTTTAAGTAACGGGTAAAGTTTAATCATCATATCTTCTTGACTTCTTCTTCTTTACAGTTTCACTTTCACAGCTAGGGTTTTGGCTTCTTACTGCAAACTGGGGTTTTGGAGTATTCTTTTCTTTACACCAGGTAAGACTACTGCAATGCCTCAAGTCAACTAGGGTTTAAGGTTTTGTTTTTCTTTTATTTTAATTTTTTCTTTTTAATTTTTTTTTTTTTTTTAAGGTTTATGGGAAGTTGCAGTTTTTAATCAAACCTTTGTTGTGGTTTTGTGATTTTCTATCACTTGAAATTTTTTCTAATTCAATAGATACTGTTACTTGGTAGTCATTGATAATCAAACTTCAAACATTGTCTTTTTATTTTTGGTTTTGGTTTCTTGTGTTGCAATGGAACCATTGTTTTAATCATATATTTTGTTTGATTCAACATTAAATTTTCCGAAACAGAGTTCTCCTCAACAATTGAATTACTTGATTGACATGAGTGCTCCTGCCCCTCCACCATCTCATTTTGTTTCCCAACCACCTTTTGCTCCAATTGGATTCTGGCCTGAAAACCCCAATGACAATGAGCAATCCTCACCCCCTGGTTCGCGACCAGACTTCCCACCTTTCAAGAAGCCTAGAAACTCAGAGGATAGCTCTTCCATTGCTGTTTCCAATCATAATAAAAATCTCAGAATGCCTCCTCCATGTAGAGGGAATGGCAAACTTTTTTACAAGACACGTCCTTGTGAAAGGTTCAAGGATGGTACCTGCCCATATGGTCCCAACTGCAATTTTGCCCATGGGATAGAAGATTTGCGAAGACCTCCCCCCAATTGGCAGGAAATTGTTGGTCCTCAGGTTGATGATCGGAGTTCAAAATGGGAAGAAGACTTGAAAATTATCACTAGGCATAAGCTGTGCAAGAATTTCTATAATGGAAGAGTGTGCCCATATGGGGAGAGGTGCAATTATCTTCATGAGGATCCAGGAAAGTTTAGAGAGGAATCTGGGAAGTTTAGGGAGAGCTCAGTGATAAACATTAGTACTGCAGGAACCTCATTGGATAATGGAGCTAGGTCCGATCATTCAGATGCTATTAACACTGCACATTCGAATGTTGACTCCAATTGGGTGAATTCAAAGCCTGTTTCATGGAAGACAAGGATGTGTAACAAGTGGGAGACTTCGGGTAGTTGTCCCTTTGGTGAGAAGTGTCACTTCGCTCATGGAGTAGCAGGTATTCCAACAACGCCTTAACTTACCTTTGTTTCTCTTTAATGCGTAGTATAGTGATGATGACTTTCTCGTTTATTGATAATCCGGTGTATGAGTGTATAATATCCATGTTAATCTATTTAATGTATACTATATGTTTTGATGAATTTACATTTTTACAAGCTAATATCAAATTTGATATTAACACTACTACGAAGACTAAATTTTTCACGTTGAAGAACAGAGGACAGATTGGTTTCCTTTCAATCTAATAGTGGTAGCATATCTTTTCTTGAGTCCTTAGTATCATGTCATTTTCTGGAAACATAAGGATATCTTTTAGCAACTTTTGGAAGTCCAAGGTCTTTTACCAAGTACCGACCTCATCTGAGAGAAAACAACTTTCCTGGCTCATAAGCTGTAACTTATTCAAAGAATGGACACACAGGTTTAGATATTCTCGTCTTATTACAAATACAATCCCCGATACCCCAGTTAATTTCTATTGTTATCGTCTTCACCGCTGGAGTCATACATCGTTCCAACTTTATGTCATATTTTCTTGCATAAGTTAGTCACAAAATTCATTTTTGGTTATCTATATCCTGTTTTAGTAGTCCTTTATCATCCATGGGGATTTGATTTCCTACATTCCCTTTATATGGTTAATTTATTACTCAGTACTCTCAAGTAAAGGGACACTTCTGAATTGTCTTGATTTTATCTTGACTGCTGGATCATATCTTCTTGCATTTGCATGACATTGTTTTGCACATATCTTTGTTTTAGGTTAGGCACTAAATCATTATATCCTTTGTTTTACTGCCATTTTTTTCTGGTTCCTGTTCTCATCTTTCCTATGTAGGGAACTGCTTTACTTGTCTTCTGTGTTTAACCATTATGTTACGCCAATACAATATCACGAAGTAAAAGAAAATATACTTTCATTTTTGGCAAGCATAGTAATTTGTTTTGGGCCACTGCTTTCATTACCTGATTAGTTCATTTTTGGTTTAAATACAGAGCTGAAGAAGTTTGGTGGTCATATTGAATCAGAGATAGGGAATGCCGGCACACCTCCACCAAAACCTCTTCCCAAATCTGCCAATGATGTATCCCTAACTAATGCCATGGCAGGGCCTTCTTCTAAGAAGCAAGTGCTAAATAAGTTTCTTTTAAAGTGGAAAGGACCAGAGAAGATTAGTCGCATATATGCTGATTGGATTGACGATATACCATCAAGCAAATTGGAGAACTGAGTTTTAAATTTGCATACAGAGAGTCATACATGACGTCATGACCATTCTTTTTAAATACAAACTTTCATTCATCATATTCATACTTTACTTTTGTGCATTTCATACAAGGGACGGATTGTTTTATATAGCATGGGGAAGGAGTCATTTTGTTCTTTCTTAAAAACTTGGTACAGTGATGTGTCAAAAATCAGAGTGATAATGTTTGTCATTTTGTTATTTTGTAGTCTTCATGAAGAAGGGTCCGAGCGTCCACTTCTTAAGTGTACATTTTAATTGGCTACATTGTATTCTTTATGCAATATACAGAAACATCTGCAACTGGAAGCTTACTGGTTCTAAAGACTTGCCAAATTAATGTCTTCTGATTCAATGGTTTTGACTTTTGATTGATTTCCATTTCACTTTGCTGTAATATCAATAGATGGTTAAAAAGAAACTAGGGATCTGGATGGTCCACATTCTTGTCTGCCACTTTATGCATTACTGTTCCAGAAATAAAGAAAATGTGGGAATGAAAGCATATTTGCAGAAGAGCTTGCCACCATGCAGAAGTTCAACCTGGTCGAGGCTGTGACATTAACCAACCAACCTGGTCGAGGCTTTGAAATATTCATATAGGGTGCAGACGCGCAGTTTATAGTGTTGTTGGAAGCCATGATGGCCAGGCCACCCGCCACAAAGCAAATATACACGTGTCACAAACCCAAGCTGTTGACTCATCACCCACATTTTTATTTTTTCTTCTTATTCTACCTTAATAATGGACTTTGAAGTAAGAAATGTTCTCTTCTTCTTCTCTATCTTCTTCTTTTTTCTTGTCATCACTCTCTCACAAACTCTCTCACTCACCTCACTTTCTATTCTTATTTAAAAGATCATCCATGTCTACAATCAATTTGAAAGTTCATGCCTTTGCTGGTAATCCTTTAAGATCCAAAACATCTAAACCAACTGATTTATATTCTCCAATTTCAGCATTAGAAACTTTAAAAACCCATCTTTTAAACAATACCCATGAAGATTCTTCACCTAATTTTAAAGTTTTGCCATTTAAAAAGGGTAAACCATTAGCTTCTTCTTCAGAATCAATTGATACTTCTTCTCCACCATTTTGGCATTTGGGATGGATTACTTTAGCTGATTGTAAATGGTTTTGGGAAAGTTCTGATGATCTTTTAAGTGAGGATTTGTTTGTTTATTTAGGTTCAGATCAAGATAAAGATGTTATTTATTGGGCAATCGATATATTAGGTGATAGTGTTTCGATTCGTGAATTGCGCGATAAGAAGTTATGTTTTGTTGAATTGAGAACTTTAATGGTTGCTACTGATTGGGCTGATTCTCGTGCAATGGGAGAATTAGCTGTTGCGGGTCATGTAAGTTATTACTTTCTTAGTAATGTTATGTTTTCATAGAATGAGATTTAAGCAAGACTAATAGCATTTTTGTTTACGGCATTGCTTAAATCATAATGCCATCTATCATTTATGACTTAAAGTTGCCACTGATTTTATTGAAACTTGTGTGTTTGGGTTATCTTATTTTGGCATTAGATCAGGCTAGGGCACTTCTAGAATGGCACAATGTTTCACGCTTTTGTGGACATTGCGGTGGAAAGACAGTTCCCAAGGATGCTGGGAGACGGAAGCAATGTTCAAAGGAAGAATGCAAGAAAAGAGTCTATCCTCGTGTTGATCCGGTATGCTACTATAATTGGTCTTTTATGTAAAACATTGAAGCATTGCATTGTACCTTATTTTTTGGGTTCATGTGAGTAATGATGTTCGACAGGTTGTCATTATGTTGGTCATTGACAGAGAAAATGACCGTGCACTTTTAAGCCGACAGTCAAGATATGTACCACGAATGTGGAGTTGTCTTGCTGGTTTTATTGAGGTATGCCCCTCTTATTTTCTGTTAATTTACTGTGGTTCATTTTGGCACTTTACGTTCTTAATTGATATTAATTTATTTCAGATGGATCTATTCATAACCTACTCAGAAGTTGAATCTAGATAAAATTTTGAGTTTAACTTTTGATAATTTCATCAAGTAACACACACGAACTGAAACAATCTGATATATTATTTTTCAATCTAGACTCTGAATTTCCAGAGTTTATAAATTTTCGAAAATATATGGTTATTTATTAATGTTAATGGCTGTAATTTGCTCCATAAATTTCCTAGTGTTATCTCTAAGAAAATGAAAAACAAATAAAAAAAGAGAACCTTAATCTGATTTACGTAACCTCTAAATATGAGCTATGCTTTGGGAAGGATGTCCAAATTGTAGAACATGACTGAAGATGGATGTGCTATTATGATTTTGTCTATACGAGTTTATTCCCAAGCTCCTGCCTCTTGCTTAATATTTGATTTTTGAATTGAAGTTCACAAACATGACTTATGCTGTGCTTGTTAGAAAACCAAATTTCTAAAAAGTTATAATGGGCAGAATAATGAGAATTGTAATTGAGTGATTTTGTTCGGTCTGATTCTTCAAGAGAGAGGCAAGCAAGAAGAGGATGAAACCCACAGTAAGAGAGCCCTAGGATCGAATCATCTGATACCGTGATAATACTGCTAATATTGATAAGATCCAAAAAGAGAACTGAAGATGATGAACTGGGGTTCAGCCATCGTACAAAACCAAATTGATTATTGCACAGAGTGAGGGATGAAGACATATAGATGTCAAATAATAGGAAAAGACTAAAGTGCCTTTACATAACATTAACACAGCTCATTGTTAAGACCTAAGATTAAGCTAATTCGATTGGAGTGATATTTGACCAGGACAGGACCACACCTTTACATTCTGGTAAGGCGACTTTCACTTGCCCTTGTTTTATGTTTGTTTGCGTGCCTTCTGCTGCAATATGCTTATATTTTACTTGGGCCAGTAAGGATGTATTTTACTTAACCAAGAGCTCATGTGACATATCTTTAAATTTTTATGCATATCCATTCGTATTACATGTAAAATTGAAGTTGTTGCAATATTTGAGCAGCCTATTTATATTTGGATATAATCTTTTGAATGTGGTCATTGTTACTATTAATCTGAATCATGTATTCATTCTCAGCCAGGGGAAAGCTTGGAAGAAGCAGTGAGAAGAGAAACTTGGGAAGAGACGGGTATTGAAGTAGGAGAAGTCATCTATCACAGTTCTCAGCCATGGCCTGGTAACTTCTTGTGTTTCATCTCTCGAGTTGTAAACATGCTTAATTTTTCAGTTTATTGTCTTTTTATATTAAAGGTGACGCACCATAAAATTTAAGCATAGATTTTTTTATTTTTTTTTTGGCGTGTGCAGACCCCTGTTAACCTCATTACTTCAGATAGTTTAGATTTTCTAAAGTAAACTCTTTGTTATTTCTGATACACATGTTCTCAGAGTAAAATGGCCTTATTCGCGATAGTTTCATCTGACTATAAAATAACTGATTTATTCTTTCTAATTCTGTAAATAACCCAATTTGGAAGCTATGTCGATAGTTACAAAATTTCTCAAATATTTTGTAGTATTAAGTTGTAAATTTCTTCTCATGGTAATTCGTCCGAAAAACTGTTATAAATATTAAAAACGCAGATAGCCTGGTTTTTCGATTTTCGGGTAAGATTGCGACATGTGTATTATGATCTTGGCCTTAAGTTGTCCACATACATCCTACTCTGATCTAGAGGTAAATAAACTATAAAATTCTTTTTCAAGCAAAAGATTTGGGAAAATAAAGTTCAAAAGAGTTGTATGAATGCCTACGATTCTGTTACAGAATTTCCCAAATGTTGTGATTTTTCTTATCATGGTAATTTGTCCAAAAAAACTGTTATAAATATTGAAAACGCAGATAGCCTGGTATTTCGAGTAAGATTGCGACATGTATAGTATGATATCGACCTTAAGTTGTCCACATACATCCTAGTCTGATCTAGGGGAATATAAACTGTAAAGTTCTTTTTCAAGCAAAAGATTTGGGAAAGTAAAGTTCAAAAGAGTTGTAACTTAGTTGTGAAACAATTTGATATAAAAAATATTCTGCAAAAGTCGTATACATTAACATGATGTTTTTGTTAAGAGCAAAAGTATAATAATTATAAAGCTTGAGAAAAAGATTAAGTTGATTTTGGATTGTCAAGTTTCATGAGTTGGATACGGAATAATCTGTGGGTCTAGAATGTTGACTCCAGGGAACAATGACTACAAAAGTGAATATTCTTACCAAACCCGGGATTGGCCTTCCTCTGATATACATCCGTTTGAAGAATTGTTGGTAATGGCATGTAGACAGTTAATCACGTGGGCTCCCTTGCAGTGAAACTAATAGTTTGGTCAGCTTAGGTTAGTTGCACATTTGCACTTTAGCTGTGTCCTAGATCTATTTATTGAAGAGCACAATGAAACCAAAAAAAGCGACTGATCACGTAATTCAGGATGTAGATAAAGCTAAAGTACGTATATCTTCAGCCTGTTGATATGGTAAGAATGACATGGATTACGTACCCACACTTGTGCGCACAGACTGTCAGAATTTCCGTAAAACTTCTGATGTGAATTGGCGGAAGCTATTCTTTCACAATTCATTAAGTGTAAGCAAATCGCAGAACGTATTGGAAGCATAATAAGACGGATCCTGTGTTGAAGGCATACGTATCATCCCTAACAAGTCAGTTATTGTACAACGCTTCTATTATTTTCTACAATTCAGATAACCCCCCCCCCCCCCCCCCCCCCCCCCCCCCCATTCCAATGAAATTTATGGAATATTTGTTGAATATTCCGTTATATTTCGATACATGAAGATCTGCCAAACCTCCCCAATCCGACAGTCATCCAAAATTTCGTGGATATATCCAAAATTTCACAGGTTGACTATTCGGCCCAAAACGATTTTTTCAACTATGATTGGGACCATTACTCAGAAATGAGGTTAACAGGAAGGACAAATCTTTATCCATCAATTAAAATACAATTCCAAAACCCTAATATAATCCTCTTGTGCAAAGGCTAGGAATATTTGTAACCCAAAATCCTTTTCTCGCTGAGTTACAAGCTTACCTTCTTTTCATATTATACCGAAAAGAAAGGGAGCTATATTCTTTGTGTTTTGAGTGTTTTAGGGAAACCTACTGTTGAAATTTGAGCTAAGAGCTATTGGGGCATCCAAAGACCCTATTTCCAGTGTTATGTGGTTGATGAGGAAAACATGAATATTGATGATCAAGTTGGAGCGCTTCGGGCCTGGTTCGAGATTAGGAGGCCCATGCTCTTATGATGATGATATGTGGTTAGGTGTTCTCCCATGATGATGATGTGGCTAGGTGTTCTTCAGCGAAAGCAAGTCCCTGAGTAACAGAATTGCTCGAGTTGCAAGGTGGCGGTGTGGACACTTAGGTGTAGTAGCATCAGTAGCCTTCGGGCCATGATTATTTAGGAGAATCGGGTTTGCTATCCAGAAAGGACTTGCCGCGCAGTTTGTAGCGCGTTTGTCCTCTACTTTTGTGTAATTCGTTGAGCTTATCAATAAAATTTAATCTTTTTTAAAAAAAAAAAAAAAAGTTGGAGCGCTTGAGAGACTTGTGAAGAGGCCCTTTTATTTTTTTTTTAAACAATTAAGCTACTTCCACAAGTTAGTTCGTGAACTCCCATTTTTATCTCATCTTTGTTTAATATTTTGTGCTTAAATTCTTCAAGGTCTTACTCGAGAAAAATAAAGAATAATCATTTTCTTGCTGAGGTAGATATTACCAGATCACTTGTTTCTGATACTTTTGGCATAACTTGGTTAGGGCTTTCTGCACAATAATATAATTCTTTTTGTAAACCCTATAACTTTAGGTTTCCCACCACTTCTATCACATGAGATTTATATGTTTTTGTATTCATAGTGCATGGTGATGTTGGAGTTTTAATTATTCTTCGATGGGTTCAAATTGTGGTTGTCAGTACTAGTTGTAGACGTTTTTGTCTACCGTATGATAATTATTTTTTTTCAATGAAATTCACCCAGTTGGACCAAGTAGCATGCCATGCCAATTGATGGTGGGATTCTTCGCGTATGCCAAGTCTCTAGAAATTCATGTTGACAAGGAAGAGTTGGAAGGTATGTTGACATGACATGATGTCATATTTTTCTGTTTTGAATGTTTGCACTTCGTGATTAGGTACATTTAACTGAAGCATTATCCTTTTATCTGTAATGGCTCATTTATTTTGATGAGCATATAACAAATAACAAAAGCTTCAAATCCCTCCCTAGTTCTTGTTTAGATCACGAGTTACTTGCCTCAATTTCCTCATTATGATGCATGTGACAAGATTTTCTGTCTGAGTACTAACAAGGATAATGTTCCATCCATCTATATACTGTACTCATAATTGTATAGCAATGGAGATAAATTTTCTTTTAACAGTACATGTAAGTTAAATAAAAACAATGCATGCTAACGTCTACTTCTGGACATATTTGCATTATTTTGTACAGGCTTCATTAAGTTTCTAATAACTCTGTAATCTCAGAATTTAGTCTTGTACACTGAGAATGGTTTAGCTGCTTTGCGAGTTTCTGTCATTTGGACTTGTCCCTTAACATTATCTTCTCCCCTAAATAGTTTTGCCTAAGGTTCTCTGTCCAATGTAGACCTTGAAATGCCACTATAACGTTTTGTCTATATATAGTCAACTTGGCGATAAAGATGGTCTTTTTTTCTTTCTGTAGATGCCCAATGGCACAGTAGAGAAGATGTGAGGAAAGCATTAACCTTCACCGAATATGAGAAGGCACAAAAGACAGCTGCAGCCAAGGTTGATCAAATGTGTAAGGGTGTCGAAAAAGGGGTAAATTTCTCTTCCGATTTTAATGTGGAAAGTGGGGAACTTGCACCCATGTTTATACCTGGGCCCTTTGCCATTGCCCATCACCTCATTTCTTCCTGGGTCAATCAGGGGACATCAGATGGAACTGAAATGCCACTGAAAGAACCTGACTCTATGTCAAATTTGTAGCATCTAGTTATCTGTCATGTTTTCGGGATGCACAGGTGGTTCTTTTATCATATATTTCAATAATGGAGGTGTAAATCTTAGTGCTATATTTGCTATCTATATGACCTGGGTAATGGGGTCTGACATACTAGGAAGGACATTGTTATCTGAAACTGTTTATGTATTGAAGGAGATATATTTTGTGTACTGGAAGAATGTATAAATCATGTAAATCTGTGAGAACAGTATTATTTGGTCCATTTTTACATGACATGATTGTCTTGTAGAGTAATTATTTGTATAAGCACAAGTGTTCAAAAATATGTTTCTGGTCATAAATATATCCCATCCTCACTGGTTTTGCGTTGCTGTTGCTGCCCTTGTTTGTGGGAAAGGCCAAATAATTTGTTTTAGTTTCAGATGAATGCTGTACATGTGCATGATGATTGACTGTGAAAGTAGTGAAGTCTTAGTAGGTAATTTATATTAATGTAAAAAGCGCTGAATTCTTTGCTTAGAAAGTCTTCTTCCATCATCAGATATAGAAAGCTTTACATTCTGAATTAGACAAACATGAAACTAATCCAATATGTTTATTAGTAAGAAAGTGAGAGACATAGTTTGTTGATTAACAATCCTACTCATGGCACTTAATTTTGATTTGAGAGTGTAACAGAATGAATCTATATATTGAAAGAGGGTAAATAATCAATGAAGTATCTGTTCTGCCGTGTTTGACAGATTACAATCATTACAGAATCAGCTTCCAGTTGGGTTTTAAGCCATGTAGGAGCAGCAAGATAGAGTTGGGAAATTGTCGAGCTTTTATCAGCTTGATGTGCCAGGATATGAGCTGAAAATTTTTCCGTTCTGTTACAAAAAAATAAAGCATAGATAATCAAAGAAAGCAGAAATAGATATTGTCGTGTCAAGAAGGTTCTTTGCAGTTCAGGATAGGTTGGAATGCTTCCTTTTCAGGTAGTTAACTACGCTCAAACAATCTAATGTAGAACTTAGAAGAAAGAGATAAGAATCTCTCAAAGAAGATGAGAAGATAGGGTTAGGAACCTAGTCGAACGTGAAGCTTGGAATCCACCAAGTAAAAAGAAGGAAAAGATGAATAATCTAGCAAGAAAACAAGGATAACTCAAGAAGCAATTCTTCTATTCAATTCAATAATAATCAACCTCCAACTATTACAATAATCTAGAGCTTCTTTTATAGAGCAAGAAGCTTGTTTAACAAGTAAAGGACTTCTAAATTAAACGACTTCTAAAAACATAATGATTCCTAATATAATATACTTAGACCTAAAACAATATATTCTAGAACCTATTTCATACTTAGAATTAAAATAGTAACTCCTAACATGTCCTACATCAGTCTCCTCTTCTTTAAAATAACTCGCCCTCGAGTTATGCATTGGAATCACAAGGGAGTCACTTCCTAAAGACGAGAGTATAATGTTTCTATGATCCTCCCATTTCTTCTTTTGGCTTCGAGAAGGGAAATAAATCCAAGGATAACATATCAATTTGAAGTGTGTGTCGCCAAACAAAGCTTTAACATTCCCTTTATAATTAATGGATATCGAACAAAAATACTCAAAAGGGTCTTCATAAGTAGGAAAGGTAGAACATGTAATAAACTCCTCTTCTTTAAAGAAGTCAGCTAGGTTAAAATCAGCACTCTCCTCTTGAGAAAAAGACGAAATTGGTTGGATGGTGGAGGGAACCATAGGTGTAGAGGGGAGAGAGATGATGGTGGCTGGAATATTGGATGTAGATACGGGGATCTCTTCATCTATCTTGTCTTTACCTTGAAGAAATTGAGAAATTTGGAGGGTGAGTTGATCAATAGAATCTTTTAACTCTTTTGTCATGGAAGCTTGACTTTCTTTAAGAGAATTGATCGCTGCATCAAAATCTTTCTTTGAAACGAAATCTTGTTGATTAGGTGCCATTGGATGTTAAGAGAGAACAAAAAATTGTTGCAGAAAAAATAATCTGATTCGACACCCTGTAGTAGAACGACCGTATCTCCCTGCTCAGAATTCTGAATTGCGAACCGTCGATTGGGTTAGAAAGAAGACTCAAAGATCTTTCCAACAAGCTATAGCACGCACACTAGTTCAACGTATTCTGTCTTGGACAAGCCTGCAAAGATGACGAATTTCCTGAATCTGGATGGACGAAACTGCTTGAAAGGAAGGTGATGACGGACCGCTTTCTGGATAAGGATCTAGAAAGTGAGGCTCTTGATACCACTTAATGTAGAACTTAGAAGAAAGAGATAAGAATCTCTCAAAGAAGATGAGAAGATAGGGTTAGGAACCTAGTCGAACGTGAAGCTTGGAATCCACCAAGTAAAAAGAAGGAAAAGATGAATAATCTAGCAAGAAAACAAGGATAACTCAAGAAGCAATTCTTCTATTCAATTCAATAATAATCAACCTCCAACTATTACAATAATCTAGAGCTTCTTTTATAGAGCAAGAAGCTTGTTTAACAAGTAAAGGACTTCTAAATTAAACGACTTCTAAAAACATAATGATTCCTAATATAATATACTTAGACCTAAAACAATATATTCTAGAACCTATTTCATACTTAGAATTAAAATAGTAACTCCTAACATGTCCTACATCACAATCTGACTCGATCTCCAAGTTCTTCAGTTGCTGTTGGATCCCTCTTCTGCAGGCTGAGAGAATTCCTGCACATTCTGCATCTTCTGACGAGCTGCCAAGACCTGATTCACACCCTGCAAATATTAAGCATCCAAACTCATTTCTAGTCAATTCTGCCTTCATTGTCATGATACCTTATATTTTCCCTTTTGTTGGGATTTAAGATTGACACCAGTATTGCTACTGAATCTCCTTAGTGGGAAAGGCAAAATAAATTTCGCTTCAGATCAACATAGCCCTACTTGGGGGGCCGTACTCCGTACATGTGCATCTGCAATGAACTCGATCTTAAGTCATCATTCTTAAATCTTACAAAGCACCAAGCCTATTCTTCTTGGTGGTAGCCTGTAAGCCTGGTGGGGAGAGAGAACTACAGGATTTAAGATAAAAAACAACTTCACCTTCTAAATACCCTGTCCCATGCTTGTCTTCGACTCCCATCACTGTCAACGATAATTATAGATGGAATCCCAATTCATGCAGAGCAATTGTTACAATTTCTAATGGTGGAAATAATGGAGGATTTGGTTTTATGGATTTTGTAATTATTAACCAGATATTGGCTTTTGCTAGACCCGTTGACAGCGCTTGGACTCCAGTAGATCAACTCTTAAGCATAAACCCATTCTGGTCATCTTAATGCAGAGGCTTGTCAGGGACACAACACTGGAATTTATAACTTCAATATAGTATGCAGTATCTGTTCCAAATTATGTATTCAAAGGGGCTTTGATACATTATCTGGTGGAAAAAAGGTTTAAGCTTACACTTGACCTGCATGGTAATGTTATATTTAGTGTATCATCATGACTGATCATGAGCATTCTCAGTTGGGAAGAAGTGGAAAGTTAAGGGGATTATGCTCTCTTCCTACGAGAAGCATAGGCACATTATTTGAATTCTCTTGGACATAGTCAATTAAACTTGGACTCACTACTCCATAACTTTATTCAACTAGAGGTAGCTTAACAAACTCCTACATAAACTCTAGACCAAATCAAATACATAAGACTAATTATCAGCTGCTACTAACTAAGGACTATGATAATATAGTAGGCTGCACTAATTTGTAACATGGTTATGTTGTAAGTAATCATGTTGCTTCACTGGCATTTCTTCATTGTTTAGTTTTCAATGGATGTTCTTTTTCTCTCATCTCCTTTGTCATTCTTTATAATCCAAAATTTACATAGCATCTCTCAATTCAAAACAGGCCCAACAACTGAACTGCGGTTTTAAAGCACCTTCACCTGGGAAACTTTAATGGAAGACGTGTTTAAGCACCTGACAGGATTATGGAGGCAAAGAGATTGAAACAGGTGTTTATTTTAGCCATTTATTCAATACAAACAGTCTTCCCAGCTCCTCCTACCTTTTCTTTATCTTTGTTGTGTAGATGTCAACAGTACTATTGAAATTTCGCATTATTTGCTCAGATTTTAATACAATACTGGGGTTCAAAAACTGGATTTTAGAAGCCGAATCGAGTTAGTTACTCTAATTATTTCAACTATTTTTACTCTGATTGTCTCTAAAGAAAATTTGCGAACAATCAAACTATGTTGCCATGGTCTTAACTAGTCACCATAATTTTGTTATAATGTCTTTCTGTTATGTACACAGTGAAACATAGGTTTGACTGAGTGTTTCTGTATAACACCATCTACTTATTAATCACTTGTGTAGAGTTTCTATCATATTGGGTAAGCTCAGATCCATTACTACCCTTACTGCACTATAAAAGCTTAGATCAATTTCATCCAATATTTCAAACATATATTATGCAAGAAAATAATCTAGAAAATATATGGTTTTCATTTTCGAAATAGTGGTTCCTTCAGAATTCTGAGGTTGAAGTAGTTGACGATCTTACTGCTGCAACAGATGTGTCATGTATATGAGATGAACAATCATGCAAAATGTTGTCCAATGCATGAGCAAATTGAGGCTGTTATCATTTTCTTTGTTTTGTGAAGAATTGAGGATAAACTGTTTATCACAACACCAAAAGCTAAGCAGCAAAATACACAAGTTAACGGTTTAAATAAGCCATCACAATGTTTTCATTTTCGGCAAAAAATATCTATAGGTAAGAGTTCGGTTAATCAAAAAAATATTTTGAGTATGATCTCAACAATGCATGATTAAGATATCATTAGTGTTGATCACAATGGTGATAAGCTTTATCGTCCTAAGGAAACAAAACTTACAAAGCACCACCAGAGTTCTGATTATGCATCCCTGCCTTCTTTTTCGATACATTTTGCCCACTTTATAGTTGATCTAACCAAAGCATCCATTGGATCAAGACATTTCTTTAGAAGAGGGTCATCTTGGGGCAAAAGACCACATATATCATCAGAACCAAGTACTACAGTATTCACAGCCCTGACCAGAAGAACTTGGAGTGCGATTCTAAGGAGATTTCTTGCACCTTCCATATCCTTGCTATGCAAAGCTTTAATTGCAGGAATGACAGTATGCTCCATTGTTTCTTTGTCTAGTAATACAACCTCAAACCCCTGCACATAATAGGGTTAGACAACTGATGAATATAAGTATTATCAAGAAAGGTAGCTACTTTACTAGAAGTGCTAAGCAAATTATGGAGTATATATAATACAATAACTAAAGATCGTTTGATGCAAACACTTCAACGAATTGCACGATAATTTAAGTACTACATAAGCTGCAATTGAATCTGTCCACAAGAATACACAACATTTGAATTCTGCTTTTAACTTCCCACAAGAAGTTTGATTGACTATGCCCAAGAGAAGCAAGTTACTTCCATCTCCTGATCTCCATTCAACCATTCAACAAGGCAACATAAACGACACTGATGCACTACACAATTTTTGTCAAAAAACTTGGCTCACTGATGGATGGTCCCAAGATATTAACTAGTGTTAAATAAAATAGTTGAAGTTATACAATTATAAACGAGACTGGTCAATATCCACCCTGTTAAAAAACTCTGTTGTAATCCTGTGCGGTAAACCGCGAGCTATGAATCATTTAAGCCCATGATAGGTGCTATTATGAGCTCAGCCATTTATTTATTCAAAATAATAGTGTTATGAATTGGAGCACATCTAATATAAATGCAAAAATTTCGCCTATTTATGATGCAATTCTAAGTTCTACAGCGATCCAATTATTTGAAGCTCTTAAATCATTGAGCTTTCATACGAAAACTAACAAAACTAAAACCGAACCAAAAGGGAAGATTAAGCTACCTCGTTATGGAGTTTTTCCTGATAAAAACGTGCTTGTAAAGATCCATTTGTGGCAAGCACCCCAATACGCAGGCTGCTCCCAGCCTCAAGTGGTTTCAAGTTTGCTTCTTTGAGCTCTTTGGCAACACATTCACCTACATGAAGGATAGGCAAAGAGCACCCCTTGGAGATCTCATCATGCCATGCATGTGAGATAGGACAGGGCATAACGATGCAACGAGCACCTGCTTGCTCAAGAAAGGTTATCTTCCGTATTAAATTTTCCATAATGGGGGTAGTATCTATTTTGTTCCAATATTCTTTTGACTTAAGACTAGAAACTAAACTCTTCTCATGGAACAAAAGCTTCTTATGTAACCCTGGATCACTGCAAACAACAAAAGGAAGGGTTTCTTCTCCTTCTGAACTCCACCGTACAAGCTTATCCAAGAAATTCAAAGTTGAAACAGCTGATATACCTCCAATGATGCCGATAGTATTCACTTCGCTGAGGGGACTAGTTGTTTGATTGTTTTGTAAAGCTGCTGAACCTAAGATAAGAACCTAGCTTCTTGGATATAGTAGAAGCATCACTTCCATTGGCTTGCAAGAGAAATGAAGATGGTTGAGAATACAATGTTGGATTGAACCTGACTTCATAAGATGGCCTATACTTACTTGTACTACCTACAAAATGTGATGGGTAATTCAGGAGTTGTAAAGACAATGTCATACTTTCATCAAACACCTTCAACACAAAAATAAAATCTCCAAAAGATATCAACCTAAAGAGCCAAAGCCCACCTCCCCAAATCTTATTTCTTTAAAAACTATATAATGCTACCCCAAAAATATATATCCACCTCTGTGACAGTAAAATTTAAACTGTGTTTTGAACTTCTACACCTAGATAAACATGATTTGTCACTAAACCCTCAAATGACTCCCTGAACTTCAGATTCCCAAACCAGCCAAAAAACTGACATTCCAGCAGTCTTTATGTGTTTTCAGTGATTCCCACAAACAACTGACCAAGAAAACAATAACATTTGTGATTTGTACAATGAATCAAGAATTGGAAAGCTAATATATATTCCAAAAGATAATAAATTCAAGGCTTTTCTATATACATTTATACTGTAAAGATCATCCAATCATAGAGAAGGAATATTTTTCTATTACTATTATTTTTTCAAAAATATTTGTTTCTTCTCTAGCTAGTAGCTACCATAGTACCATGTTTAGATAACAAATAAGAAAAATACACAAGACAGAGATTGCTCACCTTATTATTTGTTCCATATCTTCAGCTGGTAAATGAGAGGTCTTGGAGGTTGAGATGATAAGGATGGCAGTTAAGATGAGAATGTGGACCCCTGCAGGTTTGTCTTAATCTGCTACTACTGTACTTTGAAATCTTGTCTAATAACACCAACATCCAAAACAAATCCAACTTCTTTCCTTTGTGTTGTTGATTCTTCATTTGCCTAGCAAACTTTGTTTGGACACACCCATGCATTTGAGAGCCAGTGGAGTGGCAAGGATCCTGAGAAAGCAACTCTGTAGTGCCAAGGAACAAAATATTTATGTTTTTACTGAATACTGGGATCAGCTTAGCAAATTCAGGATAGACTGCTGGCATTCCTGATGATCATTCAGATAGTGAATAGGTTGTACATGAAACTTCTCCATCAAGGCCATCAAATAGGATTGTGCATTTACTGCTACCTATTGTGTCGGAAGATGGAATCATCATCAACCTGAAAGTGGTCCATGGTGTTTTTTTTTTTTATTGGAGAATCATCCAGATGGTGTGATATTTTGGCAATTTAATAACCACATAGGTCTTCCTGTTCCTTGTTAGGTACATGCACTGCACAAGGTTGTTTTACTTACTTAGTAGTGGTAGTCACATGTCAAGCTTCAACAAGTCTATGTTCAAAGTTTGATATTGTTCACTTGAATTCAGTTGGCATGGTTGAAAATGTAAACAGTTCATTTATCCATGGTTAAGAGAATCTCTAATAGATTGGTAGTTTATTTTAAGAGATTTTTGGACATACCCCCCATTTGAAAGTCGAAATTTGAGATACCTCATTTGAAAGTCGAAATTTGAGATACCCCATTTGAAAAAAAATTTGAGATACCCTCAATTCAAGATGTGGTGTTATCTTAGCCGTCCATCATAATCCATTATAAAACTCACCTACGGCTGTAAAGCTCTTCTGTCTTGAATTGGGGTATCTCAAATTTTTTTTCAAATGGGGCATCTCAAATTTCGACTTTCAAATGGGGGGTTATGTCCAAAAATCTCTTATTTTAAAACATTGCTTGTAAGACTCAACCTACAAGTAATTACATCAACCTACTTATACTGTTAGCAATCCCAAATGAATTCTGGACTCTGGACTTGAGATGTAGCAGAAACCACAATTTAGCGTGTGGAAACAGATTGCATCTTTGCTGAATCAGATCTTAGTACATTTTCACGCTAAGAACGTTCATATCATCCAACTAGCTACAATATCTGCAAGATGCAAGAGTTCCTCAAAACACTTGCAATGCAACCTTTCATTCATACAATCACACCAACTACCAAGGTAGCAAATATAGTCAATAAACTGTAACATCACTATATTAACGTGCCTTCATTCTATATTCATGTCATTAACATATATTTTCAGCCGTTCAGTACACATAGCATCTTTAAATACAACAATCCCCTTGTTGGCGCTACATTTTGATTATAGCTGATTATCGGATCCAGAAATTCATCAAACATACAAATACTCAGCAATGCACCATTTGCTAATCCAGATGAAACCCCTCACATTTGCTTTAATAAATTCAATCCTCTACAAACTTGCGTCATATGAACATCACACAAAGTAAAATGTGTAAAAGAAGCAATTATATGCTTTTGATTTAGGTGTTTCATATGCTTTTATTTGAAATTCTTTCCCATTTTATTCTAATTTCTTCCAATTCAATTATAGTAGTCCACATTCAACAGCTACATCAATTATCAAAAACATCCACGATCAAATTACTGTAACAAAACCTGCGCACTTCTTCATGCTAAAACTAGGTTTCAGCCTCCATCAAAATTTATATACCATATCTTCTGTATATCCAACTTCCTTGAGTAGACCTGTGACCTGCACATCACATGATAGATATGCAAATGAGTACAAGATACATGTAGATTATTTTAGATGTAAGGGCTGACAACAAAGCCTTTCAATACCTCGCCTTGTGACCGGTCTTTTGCCTTTTCTCCAGATATGAGATTCATCAAGCCAGGAGGACCACATACCTAAACAGCAAACTCAAAATCAGAATTCTGCTGATGTTTCCACACAGATATTAGATAGCAATATTTGTATTAAGGTATGACTGGCAGGATTAGAATGATTTACTTCATTGCCATTAATTCAAGGTTTGAGCACATGTTGACAGTATATGTATGTATGGTCGGACGTAGTGACTCTCTGTAGGCGACTTGCTTCAAGGATGTATATTGACAGCATAGACAACAATGTTTTGTTTTCTTTATTCTATATAGGACAAGACAATACACCTTTAGTTCAGGTCCTCAACATTAACAATATCAAAGATCATGGGTCAAAATTAGGGGATCTGATGCTTCACCATAATCTAATAGGTATTGGGTTGATCATTGAGATCAATGAAGATTCCACAACCTGATAGTTTCGACTTTCGAGTATTACCCTTTCTTAGCTTGGATTATGAATACTTTATTAAGAAATAAGAAATTATTATAATGTCTATTGACAAGTTAAACTTATGAAAAATGTCTTAACTATCAAATATTAACACCATGGCACATACAGTCATACACAGATATATTGTTAAGCTATATCACATAGTAGTAAACTCAGTTCTCTCTTCTCCATTTTGATGCATAACATTAACTAAAAAACATTCTATCTTAGGCCATGAAACTTCTAAACAGACATATTTAATTTATTATATAAATGCTAAAAGTAACCCGGACGGGTTTTATCCAACAAGGCTTATTTAAGTAAGAAACTTCTCCATACCTCCCCTCTCTCTCTTGAATTTCCCTGTAATTACTAAATCAATCCTAACAATTGTGAGAGGAATCCCATCCCATGCTCGAACTTTATTCGAACTTGCAATCAAAACAAATGGGGCCTTGTTCCATGCTTCAGAGGAGTGGAAAACTAAGAGAGAGACCTATTTGGAAATCATAAGCAATTTCCAAGGTGGACAATGCAGACATTAGACTTCCCAACTCAACTGTTGATGCCAGGTTTTGACGTAGTGCTACTATCAAGTGGTCCTGGCAGACTCCCCGTGTATGGACTGTATCAATGCAGGGCAAGTGTGGAGGCATACTAAGAAATTATAAAGAGACTATCAAGTATCAACATAGAACTGTGGCTCATAAGTAGCTACAGTTGCTCATATTCAACCGGAGGCCATTGGAAAGGTCTACACTCTACAGGTTGATACTCAAAATGGGAATCAAGTAAGTCCAAGTACAGACAGACAGACAGCAAATGAGCTACGGTATGAATGCTGAGAAGAAACCCCTAAAAGGCTTGATCCCTCTCTGCTCTTGCACTCATTACAATTGATTCCATGTTCTTATGCTTCAAAGGGAGATGGAAAACCAAGAGAAAGACATATATGGAAATTGGTTTGAGAAAAGAGAGTTCTATTTTGTTGTTTTATCGGGTCAGAGTAATTTTCAAGGTAAAATGCAGACATTTAGACTTGCTAAGTCAATCTTGAAACATAAATGCAAAAGCCAGATTTTAACCTAGTGCTACTTTCAAGTGTTCTTGGCAGACTCCCCATACATGATGGACAGTACTGAACATTGATGGCAAGTGATGTGGCAATACTAGTGACAAAGGACACGACATATAGTTGTCACTCAAGAGGAACTCCTATTGCTTCTATTGAACTGGAGCCATTTGGAAAGGTCCACAGGTTGCTACACAAGTGGGACTTACTTTCCAACTACAGACAAACTCTCTGCAAGCAGTGAGCTACACCACCAGTGCTGGTCAGCCTACTTTGGAGGACGAAACAACTGGTTAGAGGTACCAAAGCCATGGAGTGCAAATTCGAGGAGATTTCTTTCAAGCATGTGCTAAGAGAGACTGATTGAGCTGCCAATTGGCTCACGTAGGTTGCAACTCTATTTATACTAGTATATTTGTAATTGGGCTGCATACCGTTCATTGAAAAGCGCACATTTGGTTCGAAGTTGTAACCAGTTTTTCTAAAAGCTCGAACTTGTAGAGGGAGACTACCACAATGTATATCAACCGGAATACCGGATAACTGGTAGGCACATACCTAACCAAACATGGAGGTGGACTTTGCCACTCTCCCAACTGGGTCACAGGCTGCACAGAGAATTAGGCCCACAGTCCTAACCAAACATGGGGATGGATCCACCAACACTCCCCCACAGTCCTAAAATGTTGCTGCAAAGAATCGAACCCGTGACCTCCCAAGACCGAACCGCTTTGATACCATGTTGTAAACCAGTTTCTCTAAAAGCTCGAACTTGTAGGGGGGGCTACCACAATGTATATCAAACGAAATACCGGATAACTGGTAAGCACATACCTAACCAAACACGGAGGTGGACTTTGCCACTCTCGCAACTGGGTCA
This sequence comes from Aquilegia eximia, assembly GCA_023053565.1. Lineage (NCBI taxonomy): Eukaryota > Viridiplantae > Streptophyta > Magnoliopsida > Ranunculales > Ranunculaceae > Aquilegia > Aquilegia eximia. Next base: position 17,662,927 of record JALIGU010000006.1, read on the forward strand.
CGGGCCGTACAAACGGATAGGCCCACAGTCCTAACCAAACATGGGGTGGATCCACCAACACTCCCCCTCAGCAACATATTTATTTTAAAATGTTGCTGCAAAGAATCGAACCCGTGACCTCCCAAGACCAAACCGCTCTGATACCAAGTTGTAAACCAGTTTCTCTAAAAGCTCGAACTTGTAGGGGGGGCTACCACAATGTATATCAAACGGAATACCGGATAACTGGTAGGCACATACCTAACCAAACACGGAGGTGGACTTTGCCACTCTCCCAATTGGGTCACAGGCCGTACAAACGGATAGGCCCACAGTCCTAACCAAACATGGGGTGGATCCACCAACAAATCTTTTTATTAAGATATACAATTATAAAACAATATAAGTTCTTTTTTAAACAGTCCCTCGGAACAAGCTTCATTTGGGGCTTGGGCAAGGAAGTATGCTATTGCTACACCTGGGGGCTTGCTTAGATTGCTACGTCAGCTGAAATAGGTCAGTTTGCAATTATGATTGGAATCCAGGTCGTCAGCTGCTAATCCTTAAAAGTGCTCGTCAATGGGAACCGCTAATCGGGGCAGTAGCAATGCTTTGTTGTTCTAATAATAAATCAGATTTTCATAGAAATATGCTATCCATATTCCATAGTCCAGATATGCTATAAATAAAATTCTCCTAATCAAAATAAGATAACAAAATACATTAATAGTATCCCTTTATCCCAACACCATCTTGTCTTTATTGTGGGTGGTTAACTTTCTTAAACCAACTCATCAATAATTATCCCATTTTTAAAGAAGTTTTTACTGGTAATAAAAAAAGTAGGTACTATTATTATTGGGGCAGATGGTGATATGAGGATCAAATGAGTCATATATATCACTTTCCATGAGAAATGTTAAGTATTTAGGACGAACACGGTACTTTGCAAACAAGTATAGTCTATATGACCAAAAAATATAAAAAAGTGAAAAAGAAATTACCAGGATCAGTGTGTCTTCACTTGGACTCGGCAAGCCTTTCACAATCATATCTTTCGATATATAACCTGCACCTCCTCTCCAATTCTTAGATGGCTCATCTACAGTATAGAATATCTGGCATTTGGCCATATAGAGGATTAGTCTTGGTCTAAAAAGTTAACATATTTAAATCTATATCTTGCATTTGTCCTAATGTTTAGGCTAGCAGCTGTGAAATGCATTTCTTTTTTGTCCTGTGACTTTCAGGTTGTGAGGAGCTCCCTCACTTAACCTCTTTAAGCTGTTTGTAAACTTCTTTTTTTTCAAATCAATAGAAGTTTTATGAATTTATTCAGCTAAAAAACAGGTATTACCTTCAGATTTGGATGGCTTGCTGAGAGTATATCAAGCTTCTCTTTGAGTAATATATCATCTGGGGATACATTTGCATAAATCAAAGACACCTACAAGAACACAGAGTCAATCTCAGAGGTCTATAAGACTATTAACAAATATATTGGGAAGCAGTTCTAGTTTTGCATAAAGTAGAATGAGAGATCATGTACTTTAGTCTGGACTATCAGCCACAGATTCTTTTGCCATCCAAAAGTCCGTGGATTCAACACATGTAAAATCCATATGGTCAATCTCTTGGCATTGAACTAACTAGGCAGGCCTAAATTCTTGCCCATCTAATAATAGCTCCAAATACTATACATGGCCATATGCTAATCATCTCTGCAAGATTGTCCACTTCCAAGAAGTTAAACAAAAAGCATAGTGATGATTTGTCTACCTTTGTGTTGTCATCGGAGTTCTTTAGGATAGCTTCAATTATCTGCAGCATGGGTGTAATCCCACTGCCACCTGCAATCTGTAGACAGAATTAAACATTACTCGTAGACTCACATCATAGTAGAAGACTAGTATAGTATGTAATGTTTTCTAGTGGTCTGTTCTATTCTTTTCATTATTTGCACATTAATTCTACTAGGATAAGAGTTCTCTAGATCTTTCTGAGTAGTATAGACGACATTTTTACATGAAGCAGTGTTACAAGAAGCAGTTGTCATGCCCTGCAAATTGCTTAACGTTTTCTGTATGTTTGTTACTTACATAACCATCTGCGCATAGATTCTGAAAGTTTACTCTTGGATAACCTAGACTTTTAGAACTCTCTACTTCATTGATATTCTTCAAGTCATCATACACTTCAACCTTCATGAGGTTTGATGAAGATAAAGTTACCATTTGTTTAGATTCAATTGTATTATGAGTATGGAAGCCATGCTAATAAATATTTGTATGAAGTACTGAGTCTAAACTGCTTCAATCAATTTTAAATGTAGTTGATCGAACTAGATTGCTAAAACTCCAGGACTTAATCTCAAACCAAGATAATTTAAGTAATTAGTAAGGTTCAAATATGCACATTCAACCTTCGGTACAATAAAAAATTGGCAAGAAGATGGTAAGGGAGTTCAGTGATAAATTTCAAGAAATACAGAGCAAACTTGACTCTGGATGGATTGACAGCTTGTTAGTGCAGCTTCTATACATAGAAGTTATCAAATGGATAAATTCAGTAATAGGATTGTTATCATTTTGGAACCCTTATCCATTAGTATTGCTTGACTAAACCTCACCTCAAATCGCAATCATTTTGAAACACACAACACATCGTTTTAGACATTGACGAGCACATATTTGGATCCCTGGAAAACGCCCCAGACATTGTAGAGTTGGAATCTTTAGTAGGCCTTAAATTTTGACACAATGATTGGTGACACCAAAACTTCAAATAGAAATCCCATTTTGTTGCCCACAATTTAATTAACAGAGGATATTATCTATTGATACATGTAATCCAATATAATTATTGCCATCAATTGTTTCAAACTTTTAAATAGAAGACTATGTTGCCAGCCATTTTATATGCAGAGGATATTATCTATCAGTACTTGTAATCCGATATAATTATTACCAACAATTGTTTCAAACTTGAATAGCGAACTACAGAAGTAATGATTCTGGATATCCAGCCACCATAATCTTACCATGCCAATGTGTTTCTTCATGTTGGGAGTATATCTCAGCTTTTCAATAGGCCTGAAATACAGGGAGAATACTATAAAGCCTGAGAAGATAGTGTTTCACTATGAATAACATCGCGTATGAATAGATTACCCTTTAACTTCTATCACGTTGCCTGGTTTCAAACTTGCAAAATGCTGACTCATCTTTCCTTCTGGATAAACCTGCACCATTCAGACCAGGAAACACAATACAATGTCTACAATTATTGTTTCTATACATATGAAGTAATTAACTAGACATAAGATCAAAAATGGCACAAGTAATCATAATGGCAGTAGGATACCTTGATCAATAAATCGAAATATCCTTTAGCGTCAGGATCTGATATAGGAGTGTATCTGAATGCATGACATAACAGAAAATTTAGCATTGCCTGCTTCTTAAACAAAATGGATAGTCACATAGCTTTGATGTTATGTCGTATGCCAATTCCATTGAAAATGAAATGTTGCGATCATAAAAACCTTTAGAGAGAGAGAGTTTATAGAAGCATGGAAAGTCAGCTGATATAAGGTTATGGGTGTGTCCTAGGAATGTTATTGAACTTACAACTTTTAATTAAGAGGACGATTTGCAGAAATCAATGGCAAAGATTTTCTGAAAGCAATGAAAAAGAGTACTTGAACAGTGGGAAAAATGACTGTAGGTGATGGCTTGACCTCAATATAAAACATAGAAATCCTGCCCATGCAAAATTTCATAACCTCTAAAACAAATCAAAGAAGCCATTGAAAAGTTACTTCATCGATACAGTTAAAACCTTATTAGGCTTAACTTTCAAGTGTGTATGAAACAAGACCAGTAAAGTGATATCATCATAGCTAGGTGAAATGGTCGCATGACAAGTGGCTCAGAGCAAGAATGGTTTAGGAAGAAAGACTTACGGGCGAATAACATATTTCGTTTTTCCTTCAGCATTTTCACCCTGTGGCGCCCTGCATCAAAAAAACATGTTCAACAGTTTAAGTGATAAACATGCTAGATGAAACTTTTTCAACTCACATTGTCAACTAGGCACTCATATTCCCGAAAATTTCAAACTGACAAGATAGACATCATGATAATAGGTGCTCTTGTAAGCGGCACATAAATGACATCAGTATTTATATGTTCTGAAATAATGTAACCCAGATTTTGAAATACAGAGGTCCCAATACTCTACAGTAAAAACACAAGGTTACAGCATTGCCACATGATCCACATCATCTATCTTGCGAGCAATAAAAGGCGTTTACAACAAAGTCCTTAAATAGAAGGCCAAATGCTTGAGTGAAATAGAGAATACCTTGTGAGAAGACATGAAGCAATATCAAGCCCCAACTTTGCGGCAGGATCAAATGAAAACCTGAAATATGTGAGCCAAATCTTAAGAAATTTGACAATACATATATGTTATAACTAGGGAAACATAATCAGAAAGCAGACTGAGTTGAATAATTCATACCGTTTGAAGACTTTTATCGTATCTCAATATAATGAACCAAATGAAAAAGCTAAGAACTTCATAAATCATCAATTTGACCATAAATATTATGCAGACTATGATTTCTCTATGCCTATTGACCCAACTCACTATTTTACCAACTATAAGCCTATAAACTGATATCAGTTCGGAAGTGGTGAAAGCGTTTTATTCTTAAACAATAAATTATATATGTGAAACATTAGGTAACTGTGCAGATCACAATTGGTTACACTAGACGGGGAGAGGGCAGGGTTTAGATATGTCACATAATTCTTGTCAAAGACCAATTCAAAGGTTCGGGCAAATATCTTGTGAACGATTCCACCAAATGACTTCAAATTATCCCAAAAAGGGTTATCGAAGGCCAACACCGATTAAGATCATGTTGCTAAGCCTATAGTCAATATGATAATCTACCAAGCACTTCAGCAAAATGCAACAGAAACATGGCTATCTCACAAACAAATCGTCAAGCATGCAAAACACGTTTGTTTCTATGTTGAGACCCAGAAAACAGAAAACACGGGAGCGCAGGAAGCTAGTTAAGGTGAAAGCAATCCCCTAGCTAGAGTTAAATGATATGAGTGTTAACAAGCCTGTCGAACACTAGACACATTCTAACTGTGGGATACAAGTCTCAAACCCTCTAAACGCTACTTGGATCTTCAGGAACCTACATTTGCTTTTAAAATAATTCGTTTAATTTCTTACCACATGAAGAAATGGAAGCATGTAGATCAGTACAGGTATAAAAGTATGATGCCTATACTGGTATGAAGTAGAAAGCTACAAGGATGTGTGCATTAAGTAATGTTGATCTATATGTACTCCTCTCTATATTTCCAACAGAAATTCACCTCCAAGTTTATCAGTACAGTATTATCATCATCATTGGAGACGAAAAAACATGAACAATACAGGATTAACATTTAATAATTTTAAAATATAATAGAAATGAAATTCCAAGTCACTTTATCGTAAAAAAGGGTTCATATTTATAGTCACTAATGAAATGTTTTAATATGCGGACCTTAGTAGTTAAAACCTTGAGAGAGGAGAATAATGATTTAACCAAAAAGTAAAACACCAAAAGAGAAGACAAATAAGAAACCGTAGATTACATCTCACCATATCGTATTTCTACGTCATGTATCATTTTAAAACCTTGAGAGAGGAGAATAATGATTTAACCAAAAAGTAAAACACCAAAACAGAAGACAAATAAAAAACCGTAGATTAAATCTCACCATATCGTATTTCTACGCCATGTATCATATGATACAGGAAAAAGATTACGCTTGAAAGTTGATTAGAATTGCTATCATTTTTACGGGATAAAAGTTATGCTTGATAGTTGATAGTATTGCTATCATCTTTTTCTTCAACATACATTGCATGTATCATACTGTAAATGCTTAATACTAACAACAAGATTCACAGCAAAAGTGGTTTTGCAACAGGTATCCACACCACATGGGTTTTTTTTTTTGCAGTTTGTATTGTTAGTACTTATTTGTGCGAGGGAGATTTTCACAGTCAAATTCCATCTTTACACATGTATTAAAATATAGCTGCACTAGAACTTAAATCCTGATTCTGCCATTCTGGGACCAACAAATCATGTTCCAGTTACAACAAAGCAGCACATATCCAGACCTATCTAGACTACTGACAGACAAATAACAGGAAAATTCTATCTCCCACAGAAATCATAGAAGCATCACCTGAATAGCTGGGTGTTGTGGCTGACCCTTGCCTTTTCTGTCAGCTCAAACTCGATCCACTTGTCAGGATTTAGAGCTGAAATAAAGAAGACTGAGATTTGAGCTATCGTTTTATCATGTCTGAACAAGTTAGATGTACAGATCGTGCAAGTTAGCCCTTTTTGTTGTCATAGCTGTAAGATTTCAGTTTACTTTTCTTGTGTTTTGTATTCATAATGTGCTGATGTAATTACTAACCAAATGTCAGAAAGAGTATAACATTAGTAATATATACATAAATGAACACTAAAAATGGGCTATAAGATGGTTCTCGTTAGTAATTACCACAAACCAAACCAATGGTGCTTCAGTCTCAAGTAAAAAAGTCATTGAGACTACAACAGAGAAACGTGTAGATCCAGCCATCACTTACTTAAGAGCAATGACCTTTCTGACGTATAGCGAGACTAGGACCCTTCCTATTATTAAAATATCTTGACAGGATTGAGAATAGCAAAAATAATCCTAGTACTGTTTCTCATTGACTGTGCATATCCTGAGGTATCTTAGTATAGACGATCTTGAGTTCGTTTTCAATATTTCACCTCTTAACCTAATTATTGAATCACCCTAATAATCGAAATCAGAACCTTTGGTGGTGCTACACTGCTACTAGGATAATCTTTTATAGTAAATTTATAAAAGTATAACTGTAGAAGAGGACCACTAAAGCTTATGTAGCTTAAATTTGATCAACCACATATGTGCTTAAACAATCAAAAGAACGTGAAAATCAGGTTTTTAACTCTCTAAGATTATTTTTATTTTATTTACTTTTACAGAATTTCTTATATAATCAAAACTGAAAAGAAACTCACCAGCTTTTGGACCCACTTCCTCACTGTTATGATCTAGATGAACCTGTAGATCAAAAATAATAATAATAATTATAAACATCATTTAATCAATCTTCAACAAAAGTGCTAAACATATCTGAGTATCATATAACCATTATAAAAATAGAATTTCCTAATGTTGCATGCCACACAAGGTTTTAAATCAATTTTTGAAACACTCCTAGTTAAAAAATTTAGAGCATTATACTCATAAGTCATAACACATCCGATATCTCCATTACATTCAACACACAAAACATTAAAAATGTATGTAGACAATTTTTTCAGTATATATGAACTATAAAACAAATATAATGCTCCAGCCTTCCCTTTAATTTGTGGAAGAGCATATTGAACACCCCTATAAGCATCTAAAACCAAATCAACCCATTTGGTTGATTTGGTTTTACTCCAAAAACTAAAATAAAAATAAAACCACGTTTGATTGAATCCATCTAATCCAATAAAAATAGCTACATTTTTTCTAAATTCGATTTAATAAAACTTGCATTATTATTGAAAAACAAATCGACCCATTTCATAAAAAAAAACAAATAAATAAATGGGGATGAATCAAAATAAGATAGATTACCATAGTTGGTGAAGAAAAGTAGTACAAATATGAGATTCCACCAGAAACAGCAGCAATTGCTCCAAGAGGAATCCTTGACTTGGATTGATCTTTCAACCCATTCATAATAACATTCGTTGATGATGTTATAGGTGTAACTAGTCTTGTTACTCTTCTAAAGAACGTTGCCATTTTCCTGACTTCCTTCTCTCTCGAGTCTCGATCGACAACAAGAAGAAGAAGGAAAGTGAGGTTTTAGAACCAAATACGTAGTAGTCTACAGTGTGTTTTGTATCTCGATATACATAATCTAACGGCTCATATCACTTCATTTCAGTGTAGTGTGATAAAGTACATATGTGTCACGTGTTTATTTTTTTTCTTGTATAGGTAAATGGGTATCCATTACCTCATGGTCCCATACACCCGTTTAACTTCTTTAGTCTGTTTCACTCGCTCGTTCTCTCTCACTCGTTTCGCGCCATTTGCAATTCTAGGGTTTCTTCGATTCTATTGAGATGATAAGAAGAACATTAATCTTATTATCTCAATGTTTTTATCGCAAAAATGTTACATTTTTGGATTCAATTCAACAAGAAAAACGGCTACCATTTCATTACTCTTATTTGGTAAACTTCTCATCTTTCTCTTCAAATGAAATATTATTGAATAAGCTTGAAAATGCTATTAAACAGAACCAATTATCTGAAGCTTGCGAAGTTTTTGCTGATTTCAAAAGATTACATGGATTTCCAAGTAATTTGATTATTAGTAAATTGATTACTCAATTATCTTATTCATTTGATTCTTATTGGCTTAAAAAAGGGTATGATTTAGTTCTCTTGATTTATAAACAAAAATCTCATTTGCTTTGTTATGATTTCTTGGCAAAATTGGCGATTTCTTTGGCGAGGGATCAAGTTCCTATTCATGCTTCAACTGTACTTAGGATAATGTTGGAATTAGGTAAATTTCCTACGAGGGATGTATGGAAGACTACTTTTATTCATATGGTGAAAACAGAAACTGGGACTTATTTAGTATCGGATTTGTTAGTTGAGATTTGTGATTGTTTTATGCATCATATGGAGGAATACGATGTGAAAAATAGTAAACATTTGAAGATGATAAAGCCTGATACTATGATCTTTAACATTGTTTTGGAGGCTTGTGTGCAGTTTAAATCAACCTTAAGAGCTGAACAGATAATAGAGTTGATGGCTGTGGTGGGGGTTGTTGCTGATGCAAGTACCATTGTGCTTATTGCTCAAATCCATGAGATGAATGGACAGAGGGATGAGTTGAAGAAATTGAAATGTTGTATTGATCGAGCTCCTGCTCGTTTACTTCGGCATTATCGGCAATTTTATGACAGTTTACTGAGCTTACACTTTAAATTTGATGATATTGATGCTGCTGTTGAACTTGTATTGGATATGTGTAAACATCAAGGATCATCTTTCTTCTCAGGAGGATTTACATCTAATGATCGGAAGGATCTGCCAAAAACTTACCTGATCCCGATTGGATCTTGTAATCTGAAAACTGAGTTGAGATTGCAGATTGAGCCCGAGTTGTTGCAGAAGGATTATGTTCTTTCAGTCGGGAGCCATCCTGAACTGGCTACATTCCTTGGTGGAAGACTCTTTCCCAGCAATAAGGCACTTGCTAAAGTTATTCATGGTTATCGAAAACATGGGAAAATTGGTGATCTATCAAAAACTATAGTAAGTATTCAGAAAGGTTTGGGTGTAATGCAAAAACCTGGCTTAAGCTCAGATATGCTGGGGTCCTGCATTCAAATTCGCTGGCTGGAAACATCCCATGACATTTTGGATGACATGGAATTAGCTGGAACTCCTATGGATTTCGAGGCCTATTTGTCGCTCTTGAGCGCTTATTGCAAAGAAAACATGATGAAAGAAGCAAAGACACTGATTAAACAGATGAGGAAGAGAGGATGGCTACAAGATTTGTCCGATGAAGATTTCGTCTCTGGAAGTTTTTTAGAAAAAGGTTGCTTACCCTTTCTAGATGAAAATTCTGTAATAGTAGTCGAGAAGTCAGGTTTGGCAGAATCTTTGATTAGAGAACTGAAGGAGGGGGAAAACGCAATTCCTAGTCTGATTTACGAAATCAACACTTCCATTTACTTCTTTTGTAAAGGAAATATGATGGATGATGCTTTGAGAACTTACCAAAGAATGCAAGAGAGGGAAATCCAGCCTACTGTCCAGACTTTCACTCACTTGATAAATGGGTATTCCAAATTGAAGATGTATCGAGAAATCACAATCCTTTGGGGAGAAATTAAGAGGAAATTGGATAGTGGGGATTTAACATCGAATAGGGATTTGCATGAGATGTTGTTGTGGAATTTTATTCGAGGTGGGTACTTTGAAAGGGTGCTGGAGGTTTTAGATTATATGAAAAGAAATGGTATGTACATCGACAAATGGAAGTATAAGAGTGAATTTATGAAGTTTCACAAGTATCTCTACAGAAGCTTAAAAGAAGAACAGACCAAAACTGAGGCTCAGAGGAAGAGGCTTGAGCACGTCCGAGCTTTTAGGAAGTGGGTGGGCATTGATTGAAGATTCTTTGAGGCCTTAAATCAGCAAGGATATGTTTGTTCAAGTGCATTCTATAGTCACCTAAGGCTATTTATCTGTTGGAGTGAATCTTGAATCCCTTGCATGGTCTGTTGCGGCTTCTTTCCTATTCGAGTGGAAGGCACGGAAGTTACTCGGTCACAGCATGTAGTTTGGGAAGTTTCCATTGTTTGAACATAATGCCTGACTTGCGAAGTAGTGAAATTCGGTAGGTACTAATGGTCATATAAGTTTGTCTTGTTCCTCCTTTGAAGCAATTCTTCTCATACTGAACGAGAAAAACTAGAAACAGGCAGGAAAGTGGGGAACTGTTTACTTAATTTTGAGAAAACATGGATGACAAGGGCGCGACTGGGATGCCAATTCATCTAAATCCAGTGATGTGAAGATCATAGATATGCAATGCTTTCTTTCAGATGGAAAAAGGTATTCTCTTTCTGAAGTCTTAAAAAAGTATTGTTGATGGATGTCATCTGAGAAAATTTGATTGGACCAGTTCTCCTACTTATTTATTGTGGTTTCTTACTTTAGCTTTTATATACCAAATTTAGTGTAATGTTAATATGATGGATCTGGAAATTTTTGACTTGTCCCCTCAATACTAACACATGAAATATGAGATGATTGCCTATGTGATAGAAATAGAAAAGGAGAGAAGAATATCCTTAATGATATTATGCCTTTCTCTTCTTATATATTAATACTAGCAATGTTTATATAACCCTGGAAAAATTGGGATTGGGAGTGTTGTCCCCGAAGCCTAAAAAACTCTCCGTGCCTCCATAAACTATGGGCCATTTCCAATTGGCCACTTATAACAGTATAAAATGAATCTCTAACAAAAGTATAGGTATCAGCTGTTATGTTTATTGCTTAAAGTATTTGTACAACATTATCTACTGTTGCTTAATAAGGCTTTTATTTTTCGCCACAACATTATCTATTGTATAGATTGAAGTATATAATTTATGAGGGATATGGAAGTCTCATTTCTGTTCTGTTATTCTATGCCACTATCTCTTGTTATTGTGTAGTTTACAATGAAGAAGAAAAGATAACAAGGAAACAAAAAAAGTTGAGAGCATACACATAGAGCAATTGGGCTTTGCTTGACTACAAAGTATTACTTGGGGTATATCTAAATTCTGTATCTGATAGTCGTATGGCATTTAGCATAAGCAGTAGTGTTAGTATCATAACTTTCATTAGGGGTTGCGACAAAAATCACAAAATTGAGTTGAAACATGAACACTTGTGTAGGAGGGTGAGTTATGTCTTTCTTAATGACATAATCAATTTAAAAAGAAAAGATTGAATTAGTTCCTGACAATTATGTTCTATTCATCTCAGAGCTTCCAACTTTCAGCTGCTGTTTGAATGCATAGTACATTAATACCTCAGTCGAGAAAGTTCAAATGGTGTGCAGTTTGAATGGTTACTTGAGAAGTTCGAATTTTTAGTACGAGTTATGCCTCAGTCAATAAAGAGATGGAAGAAGCAGTTCAAAATACTCAAAAGGACGTTAAGACCTTAACAGCAGGTATGTCTGAATTTATCTCAATTGTCATATTTCACCTTGTGCTTGCACAGGCATTTTGAAAGGTGCGGTCCAGAATATACCTCTGAATATATCCGTCATGCTTTTTCATAATTTAAATGTGGAGGGCCATTGATTTGGTAATGTGTCACAGTTTCAGAGAGTTGTAGTAAAATATCATATTTAACTATTTATTATTTCTAGAACATGCAATTTGGGGGTTGGTGTATTTTCTGTTGTCTGGATTGGGTGAAAATATACTTCATCTTATGGTGTATTGTTTTTCCCGAAGATCATATTAGCCTATTTCCTTCTAGTTCTTCGTTATCACAGAGTAGTAAGACAGATAAAATTGTTCTTGCAATTTTATTAACCCGTGGCCGTTTTTTAGCACTCTAAACTCAGGGATCTCTTCCCAAATGTACCCGCAATAGTGATTTTTAAACCAATTTTTTTTAACCATTATTACATGGAAATTTTGTTGAACTACACAATTTTTTGCATGTCTGTGGGTTGACTCCAATTTATATGTCAGATTTCACTTTTAGGTTACTACTATTATACAGGAAAACAAATTACAGGTTTAGATACATGTGATTAATATTTTGCATTTGAAGTCGAGTTGGGGTTCTTGTTTATAGTGTTTTGTTGGGACAAAAAAGAAAACAAAATGACCGTATATTGATGGAGTCCCTCTGTAGAAAACAAGTTCAGATTTGACAGTCATTCTGTGGGAGGTCAATTCTTTTGGATTTCGTATTCAAGAAAACTTCTTGAGAACTTTTGTATCATTATTCTGTAAAAGACTAAAGATCATATTTAGTAATAAAAGTAAGGTGCGTGACCTAAATATGTTGATATTCATCTAAATATTGTCCTTTTTTCACTAAGTGCACGCAAAAAAACCTAGAAAACTCACAAATAGAAATATAGAGACATTCACGAATCACGCAAATTCTATGAAATAAGGAGGGATAAACTATTCTTTCTTCGAATGCATAAAGATTAAGTGTTAGTTCAAATTGTTGGACTCTTTCTCCAGGAAAAAGGTATGGAGTGTGTGGAATTTCTAGAAAGTAGATTTTAACTTTCTATGATAATTATTAGACTTTGTTATATCGCGGTTTTATTTAGAATCATGTATTCATTTCGTGGTGTTACATATAGAGAGTCAAAGAAAAGTCTTTGATACAAATCCATAAAACCCAAATTTTGTGGTCTAAAACTTAACTACAGTAACAACAAATTTGTGTTTTAAAACCAAACTATACCAACAACGTTTTTGAAAGATGGTGTGCTAGCTATAGGTGACGATTTCAGTGATGCTAGCTTAGTGAGCGCAGTTTCTCAACCTAGGTTGAACGAAGAGGTTAGGCCATGTTCCCTTGAGCAAGGAAATGAAACTCCTTACACAGTTCTTCAAGGGACTAGCGCAAGTAATGAAAATGAAGTGATGGCTCATGTCTAAATTGCTAATCTATTATACTCTATTAAAGCAGAAAATACCCCTAAGAAAATATCTCTTCAATCAGGCTATCAATTAGATTGAAATTGATAGCCTAATTGAAGAGAATTTTGATTAAGTTTGGGTATATTTGTAATTACGCAAAATTGGACCACCCATCACAGATATAATCAAACCCAGTTGGACTAAATCACGGGCATAATTAAGCCCAGTCCAAAACAACTTAAAGTGAACCAATCCCAAATATAACCAAGTCCAGCCTGTGCAATGCACTAGTGATGAACTTAAAGGTGAGTGTTGTAGGGGAGCCGAGGATATTAAGAAGATCCTAGAACTCCCTCATGGTGAGGTTGATCCCACTACTATCATGATTAAGCGAGTGTTGGACTAATAAAAAAATAGATAAGTCAGGCACGTGGATGATTATATCAAGATGGTCTGGGACGATGGTAGACTCATGATAAGGAGCATTCTAGATCATTTGGAGGTCTTGACATTGTGCAAACTCACTTACGTAGTGTGCATTCCGAGATCATAATGAAGTTGTCCAAGGAAGGAGGCCGTGGGGTGCAAACTAGAAACTCCAGGAAGCAATACAATTAAATTTTGAGCTAGTATACATGCTTAGATTATCGACTCACATTCCACTTTCGAGGTTGTGTGCTTTTATAGTTGGAATCTAACCTTGTTGAATACAGTTTGTAATTTTATAGGAGATGTTAGTTGTAAAGCCTCTTCTGAGAAAATAATTCTGTTGGGCTCTGCCATAATTTTATAGCGGATGTTAGTTGCCTTTTCAGGAATAAAGAAATGTAGTTGCCTCTTTGCATCAGTGGAATTGTAAAGAAGCAAAAGGGACAAAATCTGGGAAACTCAATTCCTAGGCCCACCATAGGCTCGTACAGAGACAAGACCCAGTGACAGATTCATTTCCAGAGTAAGATCGAGTGGAATCTGTCCCGGAAGTGGGGTTCCCAGACTCCCTACGCTACGGTAACACCGCCATATGATACGGATACTCTTCTACTTTGGATCCCTTTGAATCTTGATAACCTTACCCCGGAACAATGCCATTAAGCTTCCCTGGTCCCGACATGCCCTCCAATTATATCTTCCTGGGCGAGGAAGAACAGCGGAGGCAACCTCCACTCGGATCAACTACCTTTACTTTAGAGATGGGAGCATTTGGGTAGAGTTGTAATATTTTTGTTGCATTAAAAAAATACGAAGTTAGAAAGGAGCACAACTGCTCGTTTTCCTTCTTGATTAAGGTACTCTGCATGTAGTCTTCCAATCATTGTTTGTTACTCCATAGAAGCTAGTTCTTTAGTTTTTCACTTCTTCCATAATTATCCTCTATTTTCGATCATTCACTTTTCAATTTTTCCTTCTCTCAGCAAGAGGGGGAAAAAAGATGAACATGAGAAGGGTGAAAATATTATTCCAATTGAATAATCCTTATACAACAAAATAATTGGCTTTGTTGCTTTTAACAGGTGAAATATGTTGCAGATGACTCACAACGGTCTGGGCAGTGGGACCTGGATCTGATGTACTAGCTGAGTGTGTAGGACAAGAAGGTGAAATGGTTCTTCCATTTCAGGGAATTAATTTAGTGCAGGTATTATGTTTGTTATATTCTTTTTATGTATAAAATGTTGCATGCTATTCCTCAGATTTATGCATATATTCAATTATTGATCTCGTTGTTAGATTAGCAAGAAGTCCCTCCTGGAATTGTAGATAATCAAGTGAGATTTTTATGATGTTAAAACATAAATAGTGGAATTTCAGGCTTGTACCAAGATATGCGGAATTTGTGAGAAATTTCTGAAATCGGCATTGTTTGCCATTTGAATGAGATTAGGATGAATGGATGATGCAACATTTTTTCTCAATCCAGTGATAAGAGATCTCGAGATAGCTATTAAAGATGAAACAAATGATTTTACATTTAAAAGCACACTAAGGTTCATACATATTGTCATGAACAACTTTGTAATGTGTTCTATAGGCTATGTGATAGACTAAGAGCTTGTGGACTAGCTGATTGATGCTTGGTAAAAGCAAGAACAAGTGGCAATGTCGTCATTAATGACTTTTATCTACATGCAAATTATAGCTTTAGGGACAATGTGAAAGTTATGACTATCTGTTTGGCCGAAACAAATGAATGGGACTCTTGTCTCTTACTCGCATCATGTCCAGTGGTTAATAGGAATGTCACTATTTTATGGAATCTGGATTAACTAATTTATGAGCTTTTAGTCTATCATAGTTTGTGAAATGTATCTCTATTGAAATCGAGTTGTCCACGCTAATTTGTACTCCTCTCAATGACATTTTATGCAAGACCATTTTTCTTTTCCATCTTATCTCCCTTAGTTGCTATGTGTAGCTACTCGTCAACATAATGGTTAATTAATCCCTATTTTGAACATGCCGGCATCCTAGCATACCAAACAAATATTCAAACAAACAATCAAACTTTTTAACTCACAATGAAAAATCATAATTAATAACTTCGACTAATAATCTCCTGACAATATTAATTTATGACGCAGAATATATCAACTTTGATAAGTAGGAAACAGTAACATCCTAGTATCCTACGCAAGATCATTTTTCTGTCTTCGTCTCTAATTAATTCTCTATACAAGCTATATTTGGTTTCTGTTCTCATGTAACTTTGTTGTTCTCGTCTTGTTCATTATTTGGTCATGTCTATCCATCTAGAACTGTGAGCTAATTCAACAGCTCCATATCTTCTTGGGTGTCTTTGGTTTTGCATATTTAGTCTTCAGATTTAGTAGTGAGTTAAACAATAACCCCATATGTCCCCAGGAACATGTGATGATCATTTGTTGGGTGAAACTTTTGACCTCCATAGATTGGTCTTCTGTTTAGAATTCCTGACCTGCCCTTGCCTAGACTACTAAAAGAATAGACTAGAGAGTAGAAACTACTATCATAATGTTGGTATGCTTTTGATCGTCATTATCTGTTTGCTCTAGTAGTTAACCTAGGTGAGATTGACCAGATGGTTTACACTTTATCATTGCTAGATGGCTGTCAGTTGGCTCCAGTCTATTCATTTAAAGAGTGTATTCTCTCCTGTTAAATTCAGAGTGGTGGGTTGCCCAACATTTACTAATACTATGTGGTGCAATACTGCATGGAAGAAGTTATCTAAACTGAGTTGATGATATCAGGGCCTCTAACTTTAACTTTAAGTACCGAACCTGAAGGTCTATAGTTACAAACTACTTTCAAGTTTCAATTAAGAGCAACACAATCCCTGATTCAGAATAATTGGTATTTTCTGTTAGACATAGTGTAAATGTGTAATGTATTCAGTCCTATTTAGCATTTGAATGTTGGCCAAAAGAGTCCAGACTGTCCCAGAGCTTTTTAGTATAGTACACGAAAATCTATGTTCCTCAACATAATGACACAAGTTTATACTTATGTAGATGTTTGGTGATATTATTGAATATTGAGGTTGAGTTAGATGATGGATTAGGTGATGAATACCTCTATCAATTTCTCTGGTTATACTTGGTGAAAATTAGCCACATGATGTACCCCGAATCCATGCTTATTTATGTATGAATCAAAATTTGCTGTTGTATTTCTCTTGAAATTTGTATTCTTTTGTTCAAATAGGTACTTCCCTCGACAGTTCTCGATGTATGAAGGAAGTGATATTGTTGAGGTTGGGTACAAGGAGATAGAAGTTATTCGCAGCATACAAATAACATCTAGGTAATGGTTTAAGGAATCATAAATTTGAGGAATCATAAATTTGAGGAATCATAAATTTGGCTGAAAAATTGGTTTAAAGGAATCATAAATTTGAACTTTTTGTTACCGTAGCATTATTTTTGCACAGTCTAGCATTTATACATACAGTAGTTAGCAGATAGTATTTAGTAGATGTAAGATAACTGCAACAAAATTTAGTAGTACATTTGGTGAAGGCTCAAATGTTTTTAAATTCAGTACAATGTTTTGTTCTTTTAATTTTACACTTCACTCTTGCATTACTATTGCCCGATAGAACAAAAACACAAAGTCACCGCACAATTAGATTGAACAAAGAATTACATTAATCAAGCATCCATCTCATTTCAATTTTGATTTTGAAGAGTTCTTGAGAGGCTTCGCAGTGGAGCGAACAGGACTACTTTTAACTAGCTTTTTGACGTCGTATTTTACAGAGGAGAATGCACAGACCAGAGCAATCATTATTGTTGGATACACATAGATTGCCTTTGCAGGATCTGTATTTACAGGTTTTCCAAGGATTCCCTCTTTCACCAGCCCCCAGATGAGAAGAATTGTGCCAAACATGCTCATCCTTCCGGGTTTCAGAAGTCCTATAAACGCACCTGCTACAGAGAAGTAACTTCCTGCAAGAACCTAGTAATATATCCAAACAAGACAACCAAGACATTAGGGACTGTTATCAGTTGATTTTGTTTGGTGGGTGGACGAAAATCAATAGTCCCCCACCTCAGCTAAATTTTATTCCTTCATTTAATAAGGTGTGGGAATATCGATACATCATAATATGCTGAGGTAACAACTTGAAGTTGATTTTTAAGTATAACACGACAGTTTATATTAGTTGAAGCACGTATAATTTGATATGTAATACCTCTAAGTGTTGGAGTTCTGGTATCTCAGTTGCTTCCTTAATTTTGGTTAAATTGTAGATGTCTAGTAGGTTATCCCAGCTTGGGACAGTCATGTTCTTAACAAGACTCTTTGCTATGGCTCCAGGATAGAGAAGCGATTTCACTACCACCACTGGGAAGATTTCACTCACGATCAACTGTGAAGATGTCACCTCAATTGGTGTTGTACATATCCCAGCTCTGCATGGGACTCTGAAAAGTGAAGAGAACCAAAATTAGTCAGTACCCCAAGAAAATATTGTGAAATATGAGCAATTTCAAACAAAAATTTATTGCAGGACAAAAAAGCGACCCAGACTTTTGCGATGTTCAGCTTGTTTAATTGCTACGGATTTTCGCCGCAGATTGGATTCCTGTCAGCACTGTTGAAAGAAAATGCAGACCTATAACTGCCGTTCCTTTGGAGAATAAAGATTGGTTAAGCATAACATGAATTGTTAAACACTTGTCATCTTTAGGACTTTGTAATCTCTACTGTTTGGGACTAGAAGGCAGAGCATGTTCATTTCAACTCCATAAACCCTACGAAGATGGACCTTGGTTGTTTTGGTATGTTGTTGATTTTTTACCTAGATAAAACCACTGCAATGGCAATCCTTTTCTATGATGAAAAAGTAGTCTGAGGGGCAGAAACCAGAAGACAAGTCTTTCAAACAGCGCATCATCTGATCAAATGTAGTTTAGCACTACAGATCTTTGGCTACATGTTGGATCAATTTAAGTGTATTGATGAAAGTTTGATAGTGTCTCTCTTATGAAAAAAAAGTGGTCGGTACCTTATGGATGAACTCAGTAAGTCAAATTTCTTTATAAATCTCATAATTTGTACACAGATGTTGCATACTTTTTTTTTTGCTGTGACAATACTTTTGTGTAACAGATGCTGTATACTTCTACATGTTTCAGTTTTTCAATTCATTCGAAAGACTATAATAAAAAAGGGATGACCACGGAAATTCAAATATATGGTAGCAATCCAAAGGAGACCAGATCTTTGAACACTGAAGAAAAGTTCGATTTTCTTGTGATATCATAGAAATTGGAGAGGAATTGAAGACCAGTGAACAAAGACATGTGTTAGTGGGTGGTGCTTCCAGAGATTAATTACTAGGAGCTAGATCAATGGAATAGCTGTAAAACTCACCTGAAAAGAGGAATCTGCAGAATTATGAGAAAGAAATATATGACACAAGCAGCTGTGGAGATATTATTCAGCCATTCCTTTGTAGAAGCCATTGCAACACTGTAAGAGAGAGGGACAGAGGACAACAGGTTGCAAGTTACACTACAGTAAAAGATTGTTCAAGATTCTTCTACTTTAGTGGTCCTGAACATGAATGGCATATTATATTATCATGTACTTGTACAGCTACCATATTAAAAGGTATCTTATTCTGTATACTGCAACAGCTTCTGTAAATTTGTTTTTCAAAATTAATTGTATGATCTCGTGATCAACATCCAAGATGGTACTATTGTAATCAAATTGCAACATTATTTGATAATAATACATGTATATTATAAAGTTGTAGGGGCTTTCATTTTCATCAACTCATGTGAGGACCATGAGACAGAGAATGATTTCATATTGCTGCACCAATCTCGAGGTACATTTTTTAAACTTTGAGTAATTTAATACTTTTGCTGTTGAGTATAAACAACTTTTTTTATGTGCTCATTGTCTTTATTTAATTCTGTCTTAGAATCAGTTCATAGAAGTTTTACTGTGTTGTGCTGTTGTTTTATACATATCTGGGACTGGGTTATGTTCTTCAGTCTTCAGTCATGTAGCATTTACACCAAGGAAGTCCCCTGAACACACATGTTTGAGTAGCAACCATATATATATCAAATATTCTACAGGAAAATGGTGATATAAATTAACACACACCTTTCTGATCATTCGATCTTAAACATTTATATTTCTGATCATTCGATCTTAAACATTTATTTTTCTGACGTGTATAAGCATCATGGTGTTACATTATTGTCGCTTTAGCGTGTGATGTGACATTACCTTATATTTGGCAATAAAATTACCTAAACATCATTAATTTAAAGATAAACATCCCTTTTGCAAATTGAAGACAATGCTTTCATTCTTCTTTTCAGTTGGAGCTAAGCTAATCATGTAAGATTAGAGGTCTTTATAGATTACCATTAAACTTAGCTTTCTATCTTCCTTTTCCTTCGGAACTTTTTCAGAAAAGAAGTGAGTTAGTTCAGCAATTCAAATCCTGTGTGTCCCTTGGGCTCTACCAAGAACTAATTTCTGCCTCTAGATGAGAAAGATACAAAAGAGAGAATAAGATAAAAAAGAGTCCTATTCAAGCACTCACATGTAGGCCAGAATTATAGTTTATGTGGGGCAATGGGCACACCCTCCCAACCCTAAGCATCAATAATATCAGCCAATAATTGCTCAGCTCATCAACACACAAAATATATACACCATTGAAACTTTCTCTAGTATTCTTCAAACATGTGGAACCACCTATCTTTTGATCTTCTAGCCAAGATCTTCACCTTCCTCCCACCAGACTCCTTGGCATGTGCTGCATCTGCATGCAAAGATTGGCACAGATGTACCAAATCTTACTCTTCAAGCTCCCACCTGAAAGAAACAAGATTCAATCCTCCATGGTTTCTTGGTATGATAACACCTAAGAATTATGGGCATTGTTGCTATGCTTATAATTCTGTTTGTAACAGATGGTACTTGCTTCCTCTTGACTTCCTTCTCCACCCAATTCATCCCATTGCACCAATTGGTAGCCTAATTCTTTATAGGCCAGCAAACTCACCTGTCCTTCAACTGGCCATCTGCAATCCATTTACTAAGCAATGTAAGTCCCTACCTCCATTAAACACTTTGCGCACCACACCAGCAGTAGGTGTGATTGAAGCATCTTCATCGAATTTTAGAATTTTTGTTGCTGGGGGGATGTCTGCAAGTTCAAAAGGATCTAGTGGCAGTGGTGGTGGTGGTGGCGCATCATATGAGCCTACTTTGGAAATGTATGATTCAAACGTCGAGAAATGGCAGACTATCGGTTTAATGCCAAATATATTTGCAGTGAGATTAACAGTATGGACTCCAAATGACAGTGTGTACTTAATGGGAATCCTGTACTGGATTACATCAGCTCGGGCTTATAGTATAATGGGATTCAATATAAATTCGGGTTTGTGGAAAGAAGTAAATGTACCAATGGCAGATAGACTAGAATTTGCAGCTCTAGTTCGACGAAAAGAGCAACTTACACTCATTGGAGGAAAGAGTAGGGAGGAAGCATGCATATGGGAGCTTGGGTTGGGAGATGTATGGAATTTGATTGAAAGAGTACCAGTTGAACTAGGGAAAAAGTTTACAGGAAGCAGGGGAAGTTGGTACAGTACTAAATGTGTTTGGACTGATAAAGCTGTTTACTTGTATAAGGACCTTGGATCTAAAATGTTAGTTTGGATGGGAGTTGAAGGAAATGCTAGTAAGTGGGAATGGTTTTGGGTTGAAGGTTGTTATTCCATTAAAGGACAACAAGTGCCTAACTTCCCTATTAAAGGAGTACTTCTTCACCCAAACTTAGCTCCTTCATCCATTCTCACCTCTGTTTGATTGTTTCCCTATTAAAAAAGTTATATTTATCAGCAAAGCTTCCTTTCTAGCTAGGGCTCTGAGCCTCTGACATATATTTTTTTGACTCCTTGCAACTCAGTTGCAATATCATGGATGTGCAATTTGGTTTATATAACTGTTGGTGACTTGATTTATTGGTCTTACTAGAAATATAAAAGATGAATTATATTGATAATATATTAGGTTAAACTTACAAAGAAACTAACTCTCTATATAGAAAGAGAGAAACCACATAAACTTTATATTTAAGCTATGTGGGACTAAACTACACACCTAAAGCCCACAATACCCTTATTTCCAACACTCCCCCTCAAACTAAACATTCAGACTCTGAATTTCAGCTTGAAATACAAAAATATTCTCTCACATCCCCCACAAAGTATCATGAGAACGACACCGGACAGGATGTTCAATGGCAAGGATGACCAGCTGCGAGAAGAACCGTCTGCAGGGATGTCCAGCTGTAGAGACAATAAAAGAACAGGGATAACCAGCTGCTCAACCAAGAAAGACGTCGGAGGTAGTGGTGGTGATTGTTAGGGCCATGTTCGTTTCGGTGGTTAGGGTTTACTTTCCACAAAACATCTGATAAAATTTTAAAAACCAATAAAGATGAGGTACTCCAGGACGAAAGAAGGCTGATTTTGGAGTAATAAAGCAGTTGAAAGGGCTGGACAGGAACAGTAAAACTGTAGACAGATGGCGGCGCATAAGAGACCTTTGAGAGGGCTAGAAAGAATGGCGCATGACATCAACAACGCGGTCAAGGCCCTAGAAAGGGTTGGACAAGTGCGGCGCACTACTTCAGCAACGCATACAAGGCCCTAGAAAGGGCTGAACAAGCCGCACATGACATCAACAACGCAGACAAAACCCTAGGGGGTTGGACAAGAATGGCGCATACCAACAAGAGAAACAACAAACCTGGATCTTAAAAAAAAATATTGATGAACAGTACCCGATGAACAGTGATTCCGGTGGACAGTACTCCGGATGAACAGTGGTCCATATGAACAGCACTTGATGAACAGTAGCCATGAATAGTACTCATAAACAGTACTCAGGAAAAAAACAACAGCACACAAGGCGCAAAAAAACAGTGGAAACAAGAACACAAATTGGACAAAAAAACTTTGCCGGAGATCCGGCCACCGGCACCTGAGTTAGTGTCGTCGGTGGCCGAAAACCATGACCTAACTTGGCTGTGATACCAACTAAAAATATAAAAGATGAATTATATTGATAATATATTAGGTTAAACTTACAAAGAAGCTAACTCTCTCTATATAGAGAGAGAAACCACATAGACTTTATATCTAAGCTATGTGGGACTAAACTACACACCTAAAGCCCACAATACCCTTACTTCCAAGTTCCAACAGTCTTATTAGTTGAGATTCTATGCAAGACTCCAGAAGTCTAAGCGTCAGAATTTTGCTTACCGTAATGTTTTATGAATTCATTTTCATTTATATCGGTTGCAAATTCGGATTTGGCTCTCTAGGTATTGTAAGTCTAAGACATTGATATAATAAAATGGGAATTGGATGTGGTTTCATACTACATATTGTACTTGTTAAACTGTGTAATGGAACTTATTGAGACTGTTGCGTAATGTGTCGCAAAAACTTGTCAGATATAAATACAAAAGAAAGTACCAAACCAAAATACAAACTTGTTATATTGTGATGCTATCACGCATAGACATATCAAAACATTCAAAAAGGTGTCTCCAAGTTCCCTCGTGCAAAGAAAATGGCAAAATACATTGGTAAGAGCTGATTTTGAAGTCAATGAGCAAGCTTTGAGAAAAGAAAGAGCCTGAACCACGAAGAAATCATAGTTACCGAAGCATTATACTTCTTCAATTGTTGTCATAATTTCTATAAAGCAAAACTTTTACTCTTGCCAAAATATCATTATCCCAGAATTTGGCCACGAAGGGTAAATTAATAAATTTACAGAGTACATGCTTAGGTTTAGGGATATGTGACTCCCTTAATTTGACTCCAATCTCACTCCAAATCAGTGTCACCCTTCTGTGTTGATCTAACAGATATGATGTAAAACACGTGAAAGAATAATATAGTCTAAAGGGTAAAATTGAAAATAAATTTTACTACGGCAACAAACAAAACCCATTCTCTCCCGATGGATTGAAGAACGAAAATAAAAATCACTCTCTTGTCACCTACAGCCATGAATTTCACTCAAAATAATAGTTCTGTCTTTCTTCTTGAATTAATTAATTGAAAAGTCTGCACGACATTTCCATTGAACAACTACCAATACCAAGAAACTTCTTTTTCAATGAATTGGTTCTCTGAATTGCTTGGATAAAATAATTAAACCTTAAATTGAACAATATATATATATATAGTATTAGTGCCTTGTACCGGTTAGTTTTAATTATTTGTGTCTGATTAGTGATTACCATTCGAGTTTTAAGTTACTAATTTTATTAAATATTATAAATTGTACTAATTTTTTTGCTCATAAATAATTCAGGAAAAAAAAACGGACCCCTATAAGGCCTCGAAACGCAAAGCTGGCCCAGCTAAGAAACCCATTGCACAAAAGGCCCATCGCTAATTCTGCCTTTTTGGACTGTTTTACCCTTTTTTTCTTTCTTCTTCGTTATTTGTTTGTGTTTTCTTCTCAAGCTTTTCACCACTGCCTCCACTACCCAAAGAACCAACAAAATTTTTGCATAATCTTTCTTCAAATGATTTAATTTTTCTCCCTCAACAATCTAAAATCTAATATTATCATTTATCAATTTCAACATCATCAACTCAACTACTGCTATTTCTTCTCAATTTTAATGGTTTGAGCAATGGAAATGGATATCTAATAAGCTTGTTTGGCTTCATAACAGTTTGAAGTAATTGATTTCATCCTTCACAAGCTTAGTTTCCTTTATCCATCTCCATTTTCATGTATCGAAGAAAACGGTGGTAGTGTTGCTATCAAGAATTGTCTCTATTTCTCTCGCCTTACTTCAGAACATCAAAAACTTGTTAATAAAATTTCAAAACCAAATTAGAAAAACTTGTTGATGTTGTTGTTCATCATCATAAACTCATCATCTTCTATTTTTAATTCGATAATCTGTGGAGATGGGTATTCATTTTTTTTTTTTATTTTAATTTGATGTTTTGTAGTTATTTGTATATTTAATTATGAAATTGGAGATTAATGAAAGAGTTAGAATTTGGTTTCAAAAGAGCATATTTTCAAGTTAGATGAAGGATAAAATATACCATAAGCTCTTGGCATTTCTTGCCAACACATCATGGCACAACAATTATAATGCAAAGAGCCCATTGCACGCTACACATTTATGTGCCATAGTTACAATGCAAAGAATTCTTTGTGTACCTTGCTATCACATCGGGGCATAGTATTCCAATAGTTTTGACATAGTTTTTGTGTCTTGACAAATAAAATATACCATGAGATATTTGCAAACCTTACCAGCACATCTTCGTACAATAATAATTATAGATGCTAAAAGCTCATTGCATACGGGCCCTTAAATGTAATATAATATAGATCCTAAATGCATTACAACTATACCATATCTAATAATAAACCCTAGAACCAACCAAGTCTACCCGACTCTAATGCAGTCTTACACAACTCTAAATTATACTACCCCAAACTATTATAATTATACCTCACACTAATTAACCCTACAAACAAATATGTCTTACATGACCCTAAATGTGGCCTTACGCGACTCTACATGTATTTGCAAACATAATCTACCCCAATAAACCTTGGAACCAACCAAGTTTCGTGCCATCTTAATATGTTGCAACTATACCCTACCCCTTATAAACCCTAA